>QNUK01000661.1:0-182500 GCA_013621035.1 Clarias magur | reverse complement strand
TTTTCATCCTATCACCATTGCTTTATGAGATATGACGTATAAACAATAAACAACAAAATTTATACGGCATTTCACTGTTTTTATTATTATTATTTTTTTATAATACTTGACCACCTGTAAGAACATATCAGCTTCAGATAATAATCATTAGTTCTATACAGCTTGTCCAGCCATGTTTCATTCTGCCGTTGTTTTTGACGATATGGCCATATTGCTGGGCGACGTTGCAAAGGTGCAATTCTACAATCATCATCCTGTCTAGTGCTCTGAAAATGGAGGCCAAAACCTCTGGACAGTTAGCCATAAGAACATCATGTCAGATCTTCTGATTTTCATTAAATCCATGTCTGAACTTTCACTTCCTGTGTTACAAATGTAGCACTACAACATAAAGTGAATATAATTTTTACTCTGCTGCTCTCCTTTGACCAGTGAAGAACAACGACATTGTTAATAGTGTTTAGTTTCAGATTTATCCAAGCCGTATAATTGTCTGACTCCAAATAATATCCTTCTGGCTTTCAAGCTGTTATGATGCATTAAATAGCCAATGGCTGATTTTTAATTTTCCTAATTGTAGCGTTGGTTGAGAATATTTTTTGAGCTTTTCTACTGCTCCTGGGGGAAAAATATATACATTTACATATAACAGTCAGACTGTTTTGTTTTTACATATTTGGTCAACAGGTAAACCAGAATCTTTAATGCTTCCTAGAATCTGATTTACCACTCGCTGCTGGACTTTCCCTCAGTCATTGTGCACAAATTTAACGCTCCGTCTCTGATTATACGCATCAGCGAACCGGTACACTGCGGGTGTTGGAGACTTGCTGTTTGCTATAAATCTGTGTACATGTTGTGCAGCTGCAGCTTTCCCTGCATTAAAGGGTAGGAGAGGATTGTCTTACCTCAGAGGGTCAAACCAAACCTAGCATAAATTTTTAAACCGATTACAATCATCACATCTATCAAGTCAAAACAGGATTTTTGATTGTGCGGAATGACAGAACACAGATATGAGATTAAAACCTACTTTTATTTCTCTATATAATCCCCTGATACACTAATACACTTGTCCCAGTTTTTCGCTAGTACTTGAATACCATCAAGGTAGGAAGTTTTCTTTGTACGCTGGAACCATGGTCGGGCTGCATGTCTAAAATGCTGGCCTCCCACGAACGACTTTAATGACTCAGACATGTGGCTTGGAGAGATGTCCAGACTGTATGGGGGACAATGCAGTAACTCCCAACAAAGTTCCTGTAACATGCAAGTGGTGTGTGAGAATGACCGTGTGTTAATACAGTTCCTACAGACAGTCTCCTCCACGAGTCATCCGTAGATTTTCAAGGATCAGGCGTTGCTGAATATTCACAGGACTGACTGCAGTGTGCTCTGAGCCAGCTCAGCCGGGGTTGTCGTTCACGGAAAACGTTTACACGTTTCAGTTTTTTTGCAGAGGTTAAGAGTCTCATTACCGTACTGTTCTTGAAGTTTTCAGTAAATGTCGATCAGTTTTACGTCTTCATTCATGAGAAGTTTTATCACAAGTCCCAGTTCGACTTGAACACCCCTCGTATGTTTTCTATCCCATAGAATATTTCAGCAAATCTCGGCATAGTAAATTTTAAGCCTTGATGTCCATCTTTAGTATACATTTTCACTTGTATTAGACCGCCTGTATGGAAGCATCAACAAAGTGACATCACTAGTTACGTTAGTGGCACAAGATAAAGGTTGGAAAGCTCAAAAAACAAATGAAATCAAATTATGATTCCCAGCTATAATGAATGTAAATGCATGGAAGCTTCATAGCTGACCACTCACTCGCACACACAAAAAATTAAAAAACTCCTCGGGGCTAGCCTCAACCGTACACTGGCACGTTTTTATGTGACATTTTTATCTGTTTAGAGCACGGTATATGTTTGTTCCAAGCAACGTATTCATATTCAGTGTATGCTTGTATGTGAGACATTCTAACACTTTAAAATTCCTTTTCTTGATCTTTTAGGGAGTGTGGAAGCCCAGGAAGATCCCCAATCCTGACTATTTTGAGGATCTGCATCCGTTCCGCATGACTGCCGTCAGCGCCGTGGGTCTGGAGCTCTGGTCCATGTCGTCAGACATCTTTTTCGACAACTTCTTCATCACATCAGACCGTAACGTCGCTGAGAAGTGGGCAGAGGACGGCTGGGGCCTGAAGAAAGCCGCAGAGGGCGCAGCCGAGGTACACGTCACTCTTGTTCGCCGTGTGTTTGTGAAGTGGAAGATATTTTGTTACTTCAGTGTCAAATGTTTTGTGTCTACATTCTAACGGATAATAATTAAATATTTAATAAATAACGAATTCTTTTAGAAATAAATCTATAGTGAAAATGTAGAGTTCTGTATAGATTTATTTCTAAAAGAAATCCAGTTATTCATTAAATATTTAATTATCAGTAATAGTAGTTGTCGTAGTAACTATATATATATATATATATATTAAATATAATATAAATATATATATATTATAAACAAAATCAAGTTTGTTATTGCCCTTTGGGAAATACAGGCTGTGTGTGGTGTGTATGCACTCTTCAGTTCTGATGTGTATCTGCTTCCATTTAACCCAGAAGCTTTCCCACACTCGACGTAGCACTGCGTTCCTCTTCAGGGCGTGGGGCAGAGCTTCTGCCTCCACACGCACCCGCGCGCGCGCGCACGCACACACACACACACACACACACACACACACACACACACACACACACAGACAGTGCTTTGATACTCTCCTCTCACACCCACATCCCATAATACTAACACAGAGCTCCATCTTAACCAGACCACAACTCCCCTTCCCCTACAGTCTGTCCTCTTTAGTGGAGAAGGTTATTTAAGAAGTACATATTGTACTATATTATAGGCTCTTTTTATTTGTCTTGTCTTTTATTTGTTGTCTAGTCAATAACACATTAACTGTAAAGGAAGTTGTAATATTTATTCAAATGTTACATTTTGGTTAATGTCTTTTGGAGATTAGTTTAAAAAAATAAAAAAAGACAAGAACCACAGATCTGCTGCAACACGGCACAACTTTTTAGTACTTCCTGTTGTAAACTACGAAAAGTTGTCTAGTCCGTAACAACGGTTCTTTTGTGTGTCATTGTGTGAACTGTAGGTATGCAGAGGAGGAGGGCGAGCTCAGGGTGGGGGAGGCAGTGGCAGACGGCGTTTGGTTTAAGTGTTGTAATTCACTGGCGGAAAGTGGGTGGAGAGAAAAGCACCGAGATTAGCCGTGTTTTTTGGGAGCAGAGCAAACATTCCTGCTGCTCACATGCCATGTTTCCCAGAGGTGAATTCCGACCACGCCAGAAGCGGCCAGATAGGAGGTCAACCTGGGTCATTTGTGTGATCAAGGGTTAAAATTTATTTAGCTTTTTTCCCCTATGGACAATTAGGGACTTTAAACGTATTAAAGCACACTTCCTGCTTTCATTTAAAAAAGAAAAAAAAAAGTGTTTTTTGGGGGGGGGGGTTACAAAACTTATGAGTTATGAATTCACAAATCCGGCGAGTCGTGGGTAGTTGGGAACGCCAAGATTGTGAGTTGTCTGGTCTGTTTCTGAAAGCTTATATAGAATATATAATGTACACACACACATCACAAGACAAGCACAGTGATCAATCATAATATTAGGAATCCCTGCTTAATAGTGCGAAGGTCCCTCCTTTTCCACGTACACAGTGATGCACCATGTGTTCTGATAACTTTCTATTGTGCTAAAGAAGCTCTTCTATTGGATCAGACTACATGGCCCAGCCTTTGCTCCCCATGTGCATCAGTGAGCCTTGGCCTCCGTTACCATTTCACCAGTTTTCCTTCCTTGGGGCAGTGTGTCGTACAGTATTATGTTCACTCTAAAGATGTCAGTAGTCACACCGTAGTGATGCTATCACATGACCATCAGAAGAGAGGCATATAAATGTTTCATGTTGTAGTGTGTATACATTTTGGGGGGGGTTTATGTATGCTTCATAGTAGATTTTTTTTGTGTGTGTGTGGAAGCTCCGCATCAAGCAGTTTTATTATCATCGGTGGTGCCTGCAGAAGTTTTGCTTTCTTGTCTTGTCTGCAGCTTGTGCAGTGCGTGGCGTGGCGGGATTTCCAGCTCAGGGACTTTTTCTTGCTTCTGCTGCCATCTTAAAGCCATCTGCTGGCTCGGCTAAGAATAAAGTTCCCGTGTGTATTGTAGGTTAATGAGTCATGAAGCCTCTCTTCCTTGGGTTATAACACAGATACACAGCGATTAGCAAGTGTCCTTTACACCGCTCTCCATTTTCACCCTCGTTTTTGTGATAAACTTCAGCCTGTTCTCCAAAGCGGGAGCTCGATGATTTGCCCTGGGGGCCGGTCCCTCGGGATGTGTTCCTGGTTCTCTAATTGTCCTGCCGTGGGCATAAATCTATTAATATTGTGTAATTAGTTTGCTTTGGTATCCATCTATTTATTTGTTCATTGTGTGTGTTGGTGGATCATGATTGTATAATCTGTCCCTGCTATGTGTTCACAGCCTGGTCTGGTTAATCAGATGATGTCTGCAGCAGAAGAGAGACCCTGGCTCTGGGTGGTCTACGTCCTGACTGTGGCTCTCCCCGTCGTCCTCATCTTCATCTTCTGCTGCACTGGCAAGGTTGTCTGTCTGTCTCTCTGTGGCTCTATCTGTATGTCCAAGTGTGCATGTGACTTCTGTCTGTGGTGTCTGTCAGTCTCTAACTGTTTGTCTGTCTTTGTGGCTGTGTCTCTGTTTCTGTCTGTGTCCACACTGGTCTGTCCTATTATTATTATTATTATTATTATTATTATTATTATATATATTTTTTGGTCTATTCCTTATTGTTGGTTGTTGTGTGCATCTCTGTGTCTGGGCATGTCTATAACTGTGCTTGTGTCTCTGTGTCTCGGGAATTTGTATGACTGCTTGTGTCTCTGTCTCTGTCTGTGCCTTTGTGTTGGTCTGTTTTGTGGGTCTGACTCAGTTCCTGTCTGTCTGGGCGTCTTTGTGTCTGTGTCTCTAACTATTTGCTTGAGTCTCTCTCTCTCTCTCTCTCTCTCTCTCGGTCTCTGTCTCTGTTTCTGTTTGCTTTGGTCTCTGTCTGTTTCTCTTTCTTTATGTGCATCTCTTGTCTTTTTATGTGTCTCTGTCTGTCTCTCTGTGTAAGTCTCTTTCTGCGTCTGTGTGTCTCTGCACTTCTGTCAGTCCAACCACATGCATGTCTGTCAGTGTGTAATGATTGCCGCTATACTGCAGATCATGAATGATCTCTGAACCTCCCACTTCTCTGTAATTTCCAGAAGAAGCCAGCGACCTCTGCTGCTGAGTACAAGAAGACAGACGAGCCTCAGCCTGACGTGAAGGACGAAGAAGACGAAGAGAACGAAGATGAGGACAAGGATGAAGAGCCAGGTATTTAGTATGGGCTAACTAAAGCTCATCTTTAGTTTCAGTCCAGAAGTCTATCTAAAATTAATTAGACATCAAGTCCTCTCTCATTAGACTGATGTGTATGAAATACAAAAAAAATTGCCAGTTTATTAGGTACAGTCATTATATTAACCTTTATCACCTATAAATATATCGACTGACTGCAGCAAAGCTGTTACTGTACATCTACTGTACACACTCAGTAAGAATAAACCAACAAAGATGACATGTGAAATGAACGAGCTGGTCTTTTCCCTTTAGAGACAAAAGCTGATGCAGAGGAAAGCCCTGCAGAAGCGGCTGCATCAGAGGAAGAGGAAGTAGAGAAACAGGAAGACAAATCGGACGAGGTAGGAGGAGGCGTTGCAGAAGTCAGAACTTTTTTTTTTTGTTTAACTAAAAGTTGCACCTTCCCCCCCCCCCCCCCCCCCCCCCCTTTTGATGAGCATGTCCTGTAGTCGGTTTAGTTTTTGAATGAGTCATGGGATGTTGTTGTGATGAGCGCTGTCGTAGGGTTGTTAACTAAGCATTCTGAGACTCGCGCCTCAATTGTATTGTGGAGGGAAAATCATTTCAGATCTGAGTGCATTGTTCAGCTAAATGGTTTTTACTGGATAATGGGTTTTGTGTTGGAGTTAAGACTGGAGCTGATTGACTTGGTTTGGTCAAAATTGTTCATGTTCAGAAGTTTGTGTAAAAACATGATAAAAAATCTTTTGATCGTAGGAGGTCTTGCTGTTGGGCAAATACCACTCCAGATGAACAACAAATAACTTTTTTCACCATGCCATTATTTATTTAACAAGAATGAAGAAAAAAAAAAAACATGTAGGCAATACCAAGTACCCGCATGATTCAACAGCTTGTAAATCCACCTTTAGAAGCACTAACTTGAAGTAATCGTTTCCTGTATGACTTTATCATTCTTTCATATCATCGTGAGGGGAATTTTGGCTCATTTGCAACATTCTTGACAACATTGCTTCGGGACAAACTTGGCACGGGGCATTAAGGCTACACAACTCCACTTTGGTCTCATTTGTCCATACCCATTAAGTACGGGCAGAACAGGAAAACTCCATGCACACAGACCTGAGGTGGGAATCAAACCCCAACCCTGGATGTGCAAGGCGTCCATGCTTATACCAATTGTGCTGTCATGGACTTTAACATTCTCAGTGAGGCTGGTAGGGTCTGAGATGTAACTCTTGGGGGTTTTTTTTGTATTTCTTTGAGCGTGCTGGAACGTCCACTCCTGGGAAGACTGGCAACTGTCTTGAATACTGTTCACCTGTGAAGAGAATAATCTTTCTCACTGTAGAGCTTTGAACTCCAAATTGTTCGAAAATGGTTTTAGATTGATGTGCAGAAACGATTGTTTCTCTAAGATCATTGTCTTTCCCTCTTGAAATTGTGGTAACAACCGCCTGAATGCTCCAAACCAGCAAACGCCAAAGACTTGAGCTCTTAGAGGTCTGCTCACCTGCTGATCATTAATTCAACAAGGGCTGGTGACTAGCAACACTTAGCTGCAACCTACCCTCTGAATCCTGTCGAAGCTGTAAAGGGGTACATAATGGTGTGGTGAAAAAGTTACAAGATGATGTTCATCTGAGGTCGTAGTTGCCTAATACTAAGACCCTCTATGATCAGATGCTTGTTTTACATAAAAACAAACAAAAATTAATTAAAAGAGCAGGTCCTAACTTTGGAACATGACTTTGGTTAGACAGGAGGATTGTCTATAAACGGATTTTGTTACAATTCTGTACTAACATGGCAAATAATTTGCACCTGCCACATGTTGTGCTGCCTGCGAATGAGATGAATAGTTTTACCACCTCAAGTGCAAACTTTTATTTTAAAAAAATATATATTTTGGCGTAAAATAAATAACTGAATCAGTTTTCCCTCATGTCTGAACTGAAGAATTTCTCCTTTAGTGCAATAACTATTTATTTCTGATGGACCGCTGACTTCAGGTGACCACATGGGATTCGCCATTTGAACCATCTTGGTATTGAAGCTCTGATCCCCAACCTTACTGTAATTTTAATAACTTGAAATAAGTAACTGTGATTTTAACACTTAATTTAGCTTTAAAAACACAAAAACAATTTGGGATGTGGAACGGAAAAACTGACAGATTAATTCAGTCTACTACACACTTGCAATCATTTTACATTTGCATTTACCTACAATCTAAGAACAGGTCTGACATGTTTGACACTGAGTGTTCAGAGAATTAAAATAAACAAAAGGAACCAGTTAAAACCACTTAGCAGACAGAGCAATATCAACCCCGCGGTGCATCTAGTTAAATATATTGAATATAAAAATGTCCACCTGGATCTGTGGTCTGGGTTTGACTCAACAAGGATTCTGTCCAAGGGAAGTACCCCACCCCCCCCGTTTCCTTCTGCTCTGAACATGGTTATGAGCATCACGTCTTGCATTGCTGGCATTATGAGCACAGAGGAGTGAAATAAAGAAAATTTACATTACCTCAATCTTGACGATTAAGGTTTCTAAAAGCTGCATTCACTGTAGAATTTAGGAATATCAGTTTGTCGGAGGTGGTCATGTGAAAGCAACTCCTCTCCGGTCATCTCTTTACATCAGTGTTTGTAATTCGTAATTCCTCTTCGCTCACATCATGCATGGGTGCCCCACGTCTTTGGATAAGTAATAAATGACAACGTGAGTGATTCGATGTCTTCAACAAATTCTCTTACAGTGTGACGATCACAGATGCATCAGTAATTGTATTTTAAGGTGGTTCCATTTTTTTTTTTTGTCCTAAATGTTGTAAAGCTCTGAGTGTTTTCTCAGAGGTTGATGCAAGATAGTCATGTTTGCAAGCAATGAACGCAATTCCCCATGCGCATCTTGTGCAATACCTGAATCTGAGCAGAAGTGCTGCCAATTTACAGAATAGCTTTTGACTTTATCCCCTCTTGTCTGCTATGTTGATATTAGTTTCCAAAAGGAGAGGAACCACACATGCTGCTAAATTAAAACTTCTGATGGAAGAGGCTGCGGATTAAACGGTGTTGGCATGTGTGCAAGTCCTTTCTGTATACATCAGGACAAATTCTACCTAAATTCCTGACATGCATGTTACCTGTAATACACGGGGCGTTCATGTCAAACCAGGACTTTTCCTGTGAACATGCTGCAAGTTGAAACGCTTGACCAATTGAAAAATCGACAGATAGCTTGTTGCCAACCTAAGGAAGTGATGCATATCTGTGGAAACTGTATGTGTTTGTACACACAATCATTCATGAACCCATTACAGGAACTCCATGGAGGTATTGCTAGACCTCCCATACAGCCCTGATCTCGCTTCAAGCCATTTCAACATGTTTCAGACATTAAAGTTCCTGAAAGACCTATTGGATTTACTTGATGGGTATCCAAGCAATAGTGAAATGCTGGGATAAGTGCATTTGTGTAGCAGGGGATTATATTAAGAAAAAGAATATGTTCCCAGTTTGACTTGAACACCCCCTTTTTCAGTTAGATAATTTCACACATCCAAATCACGGTTTTGATGTTTACATGGTTAATTGTGCAGCTCCAGTATATAATATGATCTCACACAGAGGAATAAACACTTGGAGGTGTGAACATTATTGGACAGTAAACAATATCATGGTGTCCCAAAGTGTTGTCAATAACCCCCAGTTGTCGAGCCCTGTTTTTTTTTTTTATGCATTTATATTTGTGTTTAATATTGTACAATGTATGTGAGCACAATAAAAAAATAAAAAAAAAAACATAATCTGCTTTATTTTCTGAATTGTGCAAAATGCTGACAGCCTTCCCCCCATGTCTTTTCTTTACAGAAACATGAGGACGATGTTCTCAGAAGATCCCCAAGAAGCAAAGCGAGAGCCAGAAAGGAGTGAATGACTTTTGCTGCATCTGCTCAACCGCAGCCCCTCTTTCGTGTTCCCCTCGTCTCCGACTCCCTCCATCCCTCCCTCGGTCCCTCCGTTTACCCTTGCTCTGTACTCCTCTGGTCTACTGCTCAGTCATCACTCAAGTGACTACAGAAAGAAAGAAACAAAATGATCCACCACTTGCGACTGGTGTGAGGAGGAGGAGGAGGATGACCATAAATAGAGTAGAATTTTTTTTTTTTTGCTTAACTAAAAAAAAAGGAAGAAACCTGATCATTCCTTAAATGTGCTGATGTAACTCCCCCTTTCTATCCTATTCCCACTTGTCTGTCTCTTTGTCTCTCTGTCCCTCACACACACAATCACCTGCTAGCCTCCAGCTGGCATCTTGCTCTTCCTCTTGCTCGTATAATGCAGGGAATGCATCTGAACGTGGCAACACTACAGCACCATGCTTCGAGCTTGGGTTTTAAAGCAGACAAGCCTCATAAACCTGAATGTGCATAAAGAGAAATCAGTAGTAGTTCTGTGATCTCCTTCTGGAAACGCAGGTGGGAAGGAAGCGCGATCGGATGGGCCTGTCATCTACTCAGTTTATGAAACGATTCCTTGAAGCCCACATGCCGTATTTACTCTCATTCCACAAAGCGCTCGTATTATTTTTAAAGATTTCTCACCATGATTTCAAGAGTTCCTTGTCATTGCACTGTGGGGGTGTCCACAGAGAACACCTGTTAGGCTTTAGGCTTTAGCACACGGCCTTATTTGTAGAACGGGGTTAGCTGATTTATTTTTGTGACTGTACTGTGACTTTTTTTTTTTTCCTACATATTTGTTAATGTCTCATTTTGTTTTCAACAGAATTGACTAAATCTTGTTTTTTATACCATTTCATTTTCCTTTTTTTTTTTTAGTTTGTAACTTAAACTTGTAAAACGGGGATTTCTTTTTTTTTTTTTTTTTTTTGAAGCAGGGTTACAAACGTGACTCAACACAACAGGGCTGGCCACCCTTGTAGAGGTTGTAGGTCAAGATGCAGATAACAGACTGAAAACTGAGAGTATTTACATGGTTTTGAACAGGATATGGAAAAAAATAAAAAAACATTTGGACATAAGGCTTATGTCCTTCACTGCATCTGTGCCGTGTCTTTTCCGTTGGTGCCCTAAATCGGCCATCGAATCATCTCTAATAGATGACTCTGAAGCTTGACTTGCCTCCCTTCCTGTGACATCATCCTGTCCGAGCAGCAGCAGACGTAGCAGCAACAAAACAAACACTGCTTTTATTTTTCCATTTTTCCCCCCCTTATTTTCATTCTGTACAATTAGAAGATTTTTAAATGTTTAAAGCAAGCTGTCCTCTAAAAAAAGGATTAACCCCAAAGACATGAAAATGGCACTAATGTTGCACCAATCTGGAGTGCACTGGTTCAGCGCTGCCTATAGACTTCGTGAAATTTAGATTTTCCTGACCTCCACCATCCACCCCGGAGGGTGTCGTTGCAGTTGGAGTTCTGTCCCAAGCTTACAAAGAGCTGGCACTTTCTAAAATATCGGAGTCTACCATTCAGATTCACAACTCCTAATATCATGCTGCACTGCTGCTATTCCAACACACTCTCTATTTCTTTCTCTCTGTGTCTCAGCTAGCATTCTCGTTGGTCTTATTCTGTCCAGTAGGAGTTGTATTATTATTTTTAAACCATTTCTGTTGTTTTTTTTTGGCCTAACCTGGATAAATGTTCATATGTGAAGAATGTTGGAATGATTATACTTGGTAGTGTAGTGAGATTAAGAACTTCATGTGATTTGATTTATGTATATTTCAGGGAATGGTGTGGAGGTAGGGCTTGGGGAGGGAGGGGTTAAAAAATCCATCATGTTACTTACAAGACTAAATAAATAAATTCTATGAAAGACGCATGTCTTTTCAATCTAGCTGTTGTGTGCTGATTTGTTTCGTTATCGGAAGTATCTTCGAGTCACCACAATTTTTTACTTTCTTTTATATGTGATGGTTTTACATTTTGTTCTGCTCAAAGAAAGTTTACACATACATGCATACATACATTTTTACATGCATATGGAATTGGGTAGTAAAAACCATTAAATGTTGCTGCTGTTGCTTAAAGACACGAAGGTCAATTGTCCTGGAATAGTTCTTGCAAGAACAGTATTGCCAAGCACATTTGCACAAGACCTTTATGAAATCAGAAGTTTTGGCACTTTGCAGGTCTGGAGCATTCAGGTGTGTTAATGCAATGCCAGAGAGAAGGACATAAGCAATGGTCATAAAGAAAACAAATGCAAGTATTGCAGCAAATCAATCTGGAAAGGGTTATAAAACCATTCCCAAACAATTCAACAGGGAGAAATCATTCACAAGTGAAAAGCATTCAAGACAGTTGCTAGTCTTCCTGGGACACCTGAGCACAGTCACTGTGCACTCAAACCCTACAAGTCTCACTAAGCATATTAAATGTTATTCAATGGCATCACAATTAGAAGAACATCTAGAACATATTTAGCATTTAGTTAGGGTGGCTTAGTGATTAACACCATCACCTTGCACCTCCAGGATTGGGGTTCGATTCCCGTCTCAGGTCTGTGTGCATGGAGTTTGCATGTTCTCCCCATGCTTGGTTGGTTTCCTCCAGGTACTCCGGTTTCCTCTCACAGTTCAAAGACCTGCAGATTAGATAAACTGGCACTCCCAAATTACCGTATGTACTGTATGTGACTACCCCGTGATGCATTGGCACCTTGTCCAGGATGTACCCTGCCTCATGCCCTAAGTCTCCTGGTATAGGCTCCAGGCACCCCACTAACCTGTATACAGGATGAAGCAGAAGAGACGATGAGTGAGTGAATCCTTCTTTTGTTCCACATACCTGTACCAAATGATCTTTACAAGCCCATAGTACTTCAGATTATTGCCATTTTAAAGCCTTTAAAAAGTCTTGCTAATAGAAAATGAGATTCTCTTAGGCCCAAGTTTGGCATTCCCATGTGATAGCTGTCACATGACATAAACATCGCTGATGTATTGAATGATCTAAAATTAGCTCCAAGAGTAGGAAGTAGGCAGGACTATTTTGGGACCTGCAAGCAATTAGTATGTTCGAGTTGCATAATTCTGCATTTTTTGGCTGGCAGGGCCTTTGCCAGGAATTTGGTTGTTGTTTAAGATTTAGAAGCACGAAGGGCTTAGTAGCTGAGGCAGTTAAACTATCTTACCCCATTCTCAGTTGCCATAAATATCTGAGACATGAGTTCAGATCACACTGAACTCATGTCTCAGTCAGGTCACTGTGTATTATGGCCGTGTCTGTGTCTTCTGCATACTCTGTCTATACACGGTAGACTATCGTATTGATTGACTTGTATAGCGACGCAAATAGCCACGCCCATCTCGGAAAAAAAGCGCTATATTCGTTCAAAAAGCGCTAAATAATGTGACGTAATCTGGCACATAACTGCTCATATCTTTGTTTCTACTCAAGATTTTGATTTCGTTTATGGTGCAGTTGTTTTATCTTCAGGCAAATACTTAAGTGCTGGCAAAGTTGAATTTAATTCTATCCCGCCAGTTTTGCCAGTGAGAGTGTGACAAATTCGCCTGGACAGACAGATTTTTTTTTGACTGGTTTTGGATTCTCCAAGGTACGAAACAGATCTGACCAATGTACATACATATTCTTCCTTGTATTTATACAGATTGATCTGTGATTACCATATTTAAAAAAAATAAATCCTGCTGAACATTTTCACAAAAACAAGTTATTATATTTGAAAATCCCATGGACTTTCACATTCATACTTGTTTGCAGTGGAAACTGCGTGACACTCGCTCGTGCGTTTCCTTCGATTGTGGAATGTCCGCCCCCCCCCCTCCTCCTCCCGAGGGCGCTTTACGTCACTGAAGTACTGTATTTCGATTGGCGAGGTCTGCTGCTAATCACTGGAAAGAGGGCGGGGAAAAACGTGCAGCTCGTGACGCTTTTCTGAAAAAAAGGAGAAGAAAACGAAAAAAAAAAAAACTTGTTACAAGATGGCGACGGCGAACTGCTTGTACACTGGAAAACAATAGGAGCACCGGAGTGAGAGTGGAGTTTATTTGTTCGCTCTGGGGTTTTCTTTTCGCACGGTTTGTTAGACACAGACTAGGTGCTGGTTGTTTTGCGGTTTGAGGAACTTTTGCTCCCCGCTCTGGGTGAAAAGTAGTTTATTTATCCCAGCATGCTTTGTTATATTGGGGCTAGTTAGCTGTTTAGCTAGCTTGCTAGCTCGGCTAATACATCCGTAGCTTTTTGCTCGGCACTGTCTAGCTCTGTAGATTTAATACAGATCAGCTGTTAGCCAGCTAGTTGGTTTTTTTTTGTTTAAAAAAGGGGAAAACTTCGTGCTTTAACATTTTAATGGCTGAGAGGTGGGCTTTATTGTGTTTTACACGGAACGGGTGTTTGTGTCAGAAATGTTGGATGGTCTGAAAGTTTGATAGAGAGAAAGAGAGTGAGAGAGATAGAGGTGGTTAAGAAGGCTAAGTTGGGGAGAAGAAGTCTTTATTATCCCCCCCAAAACTCATCGCAGGACATGAGACACTTTCCTCACTCGATTCTGGACAAATTATAGTTTTTCTTCTTCTTTGTGATGACTTGCAGGGGATTGTGATTCTTCTGTAGACAGGCAGTTTACCAATTAATCAGCAGTTTGATGAGCCTGTAGTCTCTCTCAAGCCACTTCTGCACAAAGTTTTTTTTAAAAAAAACTCTTAAAAACTATTTTTTTCCCCTGGTGTTACTGAAAAGGCTAACGTGGATGGATGTAAAAAAATTAAATTATATCTTTTTTTTTTCTCCTTTCAAAGCTGAATGTTGTTGAACTTTTTATCGCCCTGGATGGATGACCTGGATGTTAAAGTCTGCATTATATATTAAAATACAATGCTTTTCTTAGTTTGTTTTTAACTAGCTGGAATTAAGAGTTAGATTTCAGCCAGGAGAAATCCAAGTGATCTTGGACGTTCCAGGGTGAGAGGGTCAGATTGAGTGAGGAGGCGATGGCGGATTTTGTGGTGTCGCGGCACAGCGCGGTGATGGAGCGGCTCCGGCGGCGCATCGAGCTCTTCCGGCGGCATCACAACAGTTGCGAGAGCCGCTACGACAACACGGCCATGGAGCGCCTCGAGCTCGAGAGGCAGCAGACTTTCGCCCTGCACCAGCGCTGTCTGCAGACCAAAGCCAAGCGCTCCAACAAGCATCGACACCCGCAGACCGGGAGCGAGCAGGGGGCGCAGAGAGGCACCGGGAGCGCGGAGAGCACCGAGGGAGGAGGCGGAGGAGGAAGTGCGGCTGGAGAGCAGAGTCGAAACAGCACTCTGATCGCGGTAAGGAGCTGTCCTGATACCGAGCTTAACTCTTAGAAAAGTCCTGGTAACGAGTTACGGAATCAGGCGCACACCTGACAATCACACCCTTCCTCAAAGTTTGAAGCATCAGGTGTGTGTGACGACTTTGGGCAAAATGTGAATCAGCATTTTGGGAATGGGAATTTGAATCACGATTCTCTAATTTTTTAAAAATTTTCAACCAAAAAACATTTATTGCACGCAAGTGAAAAACAAAAATACTTTAAATTCCATTGTACCCTTAAAATGTATAAGCACTTGAAGGTTAGCACTGTGGACTCACACGTCCAGGATCGAGGGTTCGATTCTTGTCTTAAGTCTGTCTGTGCTTTCTGCCTGTGGGTTTCCTCCGGGTACTCTGGTTCTCTCCCACAGTCCAAAATGCACAGATTGGCTGAAGTGTGTGTGCCTTGAAATGGATTGGCACACCGATTTAAAAAGGTATACCCTGCCTTGTGGCGTAAGTTTCCTAGGATAGACTTCAGCGCCCCTGTATACAGGATAAAGTTGTAGAGACAATTAGTGAGTGAGGCGAATAACGTGACCAAATAAAATAACTAACAAATTGCACTTGCTTTATAAGATACTTGGCCAACTACAGTGCGTCATCATCTTATGTGTCATTATTATTATTATTATTATTATCAGCAAATAAAACTGGTAAATGTCAGGGAGTTTGGTTTTTAAATACATATACTTCTCTATAGCTTTCAACCTGTTCAGAGTCTCTGTAACAGCGAGAATTAACACATCAGGTTAATGAACTTGTACATTAATTGATTGCCTGTCTCTGATAGGACAATAGTATATATTTTGTGTGTGCTATTTACTGTATGCTGATAAAATATGAACCAGGGAAATTGATATAGAATTTAAGAAGGTGAAGTTAATAAAATAATGTTCTACCTGAGGCCCAAATTTTATGTTTGTGTCGGGATTTCAATAATATTTGTAGCATTTCAATAATATTTAACTACATTAAACAGGTGGACAGTTTGAACATCCATGGCCTTGTATATTTCCTTGTATTTGTATGGAATATAAACAACAATCTTTGATTAATCTTTATGAATAAACATTATTTATTATAATGTGAAAGGAATTTGGTTGCTCTGTCATACTGGGCTCTCAGTTTGGGTGTTTTACATGCCTTCAACTTAGACTGATGCGGATATGTTAGCTGAAATGGCATGTGTTTTGTCTCTTGATGATGCTACGCATGACCCCTTTTTATTATTGCCACGGTTTCGGAACATAAGTTTCTCTATTAGTGCGATACACTCAAAACTATCCCATTGGTTGTTCTGTTGAGTGACGCATCTAGCCATGCCCACCTCAAGGGGAAAGCGCTGGATTACTGGATTATATAATTTATTCTCATTTATCAGAAAAGCATCAGGGTCCAGATAGTATCATCAATCGATCTGGGCTTGAACTGCAGTCCACCATTTAGTTTTGCCTGCTTTACAGTATAGGGCTGGCTCCTTCCTACACGTCATGTGAGTGACAGCAGAACACTGTAAACGAGTAAGAGAGTCAAGAGAATAGATTGACTGAATTGTATGATTGAATCATGTGCTTATATTCTGCCCGATTGATGAATTAATAGAGTGTTTTACTCTGTGAGTATGTCCAACAAGTGTGACTGATACAGCATTTGGGTTTGTTGTCAAGTAAACACCTGAATGCAGGGAAATGCAGCTATTTATCGCTGCTATTCAGAAACGGGATTTCATGTATGTATGAATTGAGATCATGATTAAAAAATTTTTTTATTTAATTATGCTGCACTACCTGTAGCTCTACAGCATGTTTCTGTAAGCCTGTCTGTGGTCAATCGCGCACAGTGGCAGCTTAAAAGTTAAGATGTTGTTCTTGGTAAGTCACCTTTAATGTTGTTAACCGATAACGGTGGTAAGTGTGAGTCTGTACCATTTAGTATTAAAATTTACACGTTAATGAAATGTGGGATAAATGGTTTAATGAGTGGAATAAGAGCCTTGCTCAAGGGCCCAATAGTGGCAACTTGGTGCTGGGGTTTGAACATGAGACCTCCGATCAGTTGTCACTGAGCTACCCCTACCACCAGTGCACTGTAGAGCTGTTCATGAGTAATCATCATTATCTGATGCTTAACCCGTTCCAGACTGCTCCCTTTCCATGCCTTTATGTAGTGCCATTGTAATCCGCCTTAGTTCTGCCTTAAGATTTTTTTTTTTTGCTACATTGGAGCTGATGTCATTATGATTTGAAACTGAAGCAAATATCATCAAAGTGGAAACAGGGCTTAATGTTTTAACTGTTAAATGAGCACAAAGTGATGCACGAGCAATTTAGTGGAAAGCCTTCCCAGAAAAGTGATGGTTATCATAACAGCTAACAGGAGCTTCAGCTCATATATAGCTCATACAGTCGTGGTAGTCAGGTGTCCGCATAGTCTCGGCAGATTATTGTATGGTAGTGGGTTTATAAGAGAAGTTGGTGATGCTGGATTAAGATATTCGAGTTTGACAGGCAGCTGAATACAACATTTCCTTCCTGCATCGACAGGGTAGTAATGCTAATAACTGGGAGAGAAGATCATTATTAAAAAGAAAATGCATCAAACAAGAATGGCATGTGTTGCTCATTGGCTGGACTTGTATTGTTTGGCATGGCCTGGTCCTCTGTGTTTGTTTACTATTTATACAGCCCAGGCTGTGTATGGACACTTTTTTTTTTTTCTTTCTCTTTTTGCCCAGAACAGACAACTAGCACACCACAAAGGGGAATTTTGATGAATTTGACAAAGTTTATTGCGTTGAAATTGTGCATACTTTATTTAAGAATTTTTAGGGTGCAAGATTTGTCTTTGCATATTTACTTATCTAACTCAATTTGTGTGTGTGCTTGTAGCAGCCGTTCCTGGGCGGGGTATAAATCAGTTGTGCCTAATGTGAAAATTGTCAGGTTATGACTAATCTCTTGATTATACCTGTACATGCCCATGTAACGATGAACTAGCTGCCTGCAAGGAAGGGAAACCTGTGAAATGAATTCTCTGCAGTGTGTGTCTGCAGCTATGTCACCTCTGACCCCCGTCTAGTGAAATCATTCTGTCTCAACTCTGTGGTCAGTGACTGCTAAGCCCAGCCCCATGTAAAAACAGACTCGGCTTCACAAGACTGAACCATGAACGCAAAAAAGCAGGAAATTAGATATCATGATTTCTATTAATTTTTTTTAATTACCTTTTTTTGTAGTTAAGATGAAGCTCAGCCTAGTTTCCGCCATAGACACCCAACAGTGTCAGATCTGGTAGTACCCGGATTCAAACTCGTAGTGAAAAGTTTTCTAAACACATTGCATCATTAACCGCTAATCGGAGCATCACGTTGAATTCTCTGTCTCACTCAGATGAGATGATCATAATGATCGGTCTTTTCAGATTGGGTTTGTTTATCAACGGGATGCCTGTAATGAATTTTGTAATGGAGTAATTATTTTCTTGGTGATAACACCCCACACACAGACAGCAATAAAATTGCCACAAGATGAATGAGTTTTAGAGAAATCAAGATTTCTCTAAATGATTGTGTCTAATGATGAATGCAGATAAGTTAATAGCCGTAACCCGTTAACACTGAGTCTAAACAGTTAAAACATTGGCAGTGTTAATTGAGTGGCACTTATTATATTGTATATTAATAAATATTTAAAGAACTCAGTGATTTTAATTAGGTATTAATTATAGAAGGAGAAAAGTTGATATTGTGCTTATGTGATTAAAATGTAATGCTTTAGACCTGTAGTTGGTAGTCTGCGAGATTAATGATTTTATTATCCTGTATTTTCGAGGTAATCAATGTTCGAGAAGTGGTTAGGTAGAGGGGTCACTAAAGAGCGCTTTAAAAGACAAAAGGCAGAAAATACCTGAATAGAAAATTCTAGATGGGAAGGGAATCTAATTATCAGGGGATTGCTAAGTTTTGAAAAAAACAGCAGGTAATTTGGCTGGAGTTCAGCCCATCTATAAAGTGTAGAGCTAAGCTTTCAGATAGGGCTCATAAGCAGCACTCCAGATGGTGACTGAAAATCCGCCAGTGTGCAGTCGGTCAAGTGAATTGTAAAAGATTAACATTTAGTTTGGTAGTATTTTTTTGTTTAAAATGTATTAATCGTTATTACCTTTTTTAATCTCGGAAGCTTTTGAGTCTCGCCCAGTGCTATATTAAACAAGCTTAGCTGGTTAATTAAAAAGTTAGCTAACTTTTAATCAAGGATCATGCCACTACAGCTTACTTGAACTAGGGCTGTTTCCTGCAAAAGAAGAGGGTTAAATAAAGAGTTAAATTTGTATTAAATATTTGTGATGTGAATCTTAGGGATCACCCAGTACAATATCTAGGTGCTGATTTGATTTGTATTACAATTCTGTGTCATGATTTTATAAATGTCTAAATTTTATATAAATTATATAGATCTCCCCATTTTGTTACAATTTTAAAATCTTGAAAGTGGAATCTTAAACTCGAAAGTTTTATACCTTAGCTTTGTTCAGTAGCTTCACAACTGAACTGAACAGAAGTAACTAAACGTAGCACATTCCTTAACATAATGTTCTCAATTAAATGCCAATAGCAACATTTGAGTACATAGTTCTCAAAATTCATATTATATGTTTAAGAATGTATGTTAAAATGAAGAGGAAAATAAATAAAATCGTCACTGTAGCAAATACAATGTTTTGTATAAACATTGAAATATTTGTATGCAGACAGGGTTGATCCTGTGTACCCATCTTTGGCTGACGCTAATGAGTATTAATGATTATGCAAACGGAACGGTCACGTGACAAGGTGTCAACAAAAAAGTCATTTGCAGGCTTATCAACTAGGATTAAACACAGAAAATGGCAAAAAGGCCAGTGTAGTCTGAAGTTCGATAACCACTAGAGTAGTACATAATTACATTTCACAGATCTACTAGTATAGTAGTAATTATCATGTTATATACCCACTATATTGGCAAAAGTATTCATTCACCCATTGAAGTCATTGAATTTAGGTGTTTCAGTCAATTCCATGGATACAGGTGTATAAAATCAAGCACCTAGCCATACAGACCACTTCTGCAAACTTTTGGGGAAAAAATGAGTCGTTTTCAGCTCCGTGAATTCCAGCATGGTAATGTGATAGGGTCCTCTCCACTGAATATTCCACAGTCAACTGTTAGTGGTATTATAACAAAGTGCAAGTGATTGGGAATGACAGCAGCTCAGCCACAAAGTTGTAGGCCACGTAAAATCACAGAGCGAGGTCAGGGGATGCTGAGACGCATAGTGCACAGTCAATAGCTACAGACCTCCAAACTTCATGTAGCCTTCAGATTAGCTCAAGAACAGCATGGACAGAACTTCTTGGAATGGGTTACCATGGCCGAGCAGCTGCATCCAAACCTTACATCGCAGTGGTGCAAAGTACTCCGCCACTGGACTCTAAAGCAGTAAAGATGTGTTCTCTGGAGTGACGACTCGCGCTTATCTGGTGGACGAGTCTGTGTTTGGCGGCCGCCAGGAGAACGGTCCTTCTCTGACTGCATCGGCCCCTCGATTCCAGTTTAAGGAATTCTCAATGCTTTAGCATACCAAGACATTTTGGACAGTTTCATACTCCCAAGTTTGTGGGAACAGTTTGGGAATACCTTTGGGATGAATTAGAGCGGAGACTGCGAGCCAGGCCTTCCCGTCCAATGTCCGTGAAAGAATGTTCAAAAGTTCTGATAAACACACTCCTAAACTTGTGGAAAGCCTTCCTAGAAGAGTTGTAGCTGTTATAGCTGCAAAGGGATGGGTCAACATTGTATTGAATTTTATGGATTAAGAATTGGACGTTACTCAAGTTCATATGCATCTGAACGCAGGCGAGCGAATATTTTTGGCAATGCAGTGTATATTGGCCTACTATAACATGCAAGCGTTGCCATCTTCCAAATTCTTTGCCTGTGTAAACTCTTGTTTTGTCTAAACTAGTCTTATTTTGTGACCTTGCCCATATTCATGACTTATGACCGATTTGTTCTTATTAAATGCTGACTAATCTTGGTTACTAAGGACACTACGAAGTGTTTTTTTCCAGAAGCATAGCATCTGTTTATTAAATCCCAGAATTCCCTGTTTAGGATGGTGTCCAAACACTGGGCTGTTGTTTGGACTGTAGAAATAGAGCAGTAGATCATCAGAGAAGTAGAGCACTGGGACAGAGCCATGGGGTTTATTAGAAACGTGAGTCGGGTTGGGTTTCAAGCGAAGACTTTTGGTCTCCTTGCGGAACCTGGACGTTCGTTTAGATTTCATTGTGCTGCAGAAAGTGAAGCGATGTCTTGCCTAATGGCAGCGACCTAAAACAAGAGAAGTGTGGTTTCCTTCCTTTTAAACACAGTGGTGTTGTGACAGAGCGATCGCAGCCGGCAGTGAATGACTAGACTGGGCCTCGAATCCACACTTCATGTTTAACAGTTTGACATGCACACTTCTCGTGTCGCTTGGGTTTTGTTTTTCAGTGCATCTCCACGCTGCCACACTCTGAGCAGATAATACTCTACCTTCATTTATTTTTTAACTTCATCCATATGGTGGACTGTAAAATGTTAAATTGTCAGTTTTTCTTGTGTATTAAAAAAAAGAAAAAAAAAGCTTTTTTTTTTTTTTGTTAACTTTTATGTTTGTAGCTTTTCATGAATGTGCTGTGCAATGTGCTGCACAGTAGCTGTGTGTGTGTAAAATGACAAGTTGGATGTTTCTAAAAGAAGTCTATGTCTAATACTGTAAGTGCTGTAGATTATTACTCTGGTACACCAGTGTGAGTGAGACTGCTTCTCTTTTTAATAAAAACGAAAAAAAAAAAAACAGCATACGAATCCACTCTGATATTAACTAACATCATCCTGAAGCCCCGCCCCTTTTCCAGTCAAATTTACCACCCATGATGGACAGGATGGCAGATGAGATTAGACGGTAGTCTCCATGGACTATGATGTTTGCAAAGGTGGAGGAATGAAGGTAAGCCTCAGCAAGACAGAATTTGTGACTGAATCAAAGGGATTCAAGTGGAACAGTGAGACCACAGTGAGCAGAGGTATAGAAGGTGCAGGATTTTAAATACTTGGGCTCTAACTAACGGGCCAGAGCAACGGACAGTGTGGAAAGTGTAAAAAGGCGTGTGCAGGCACATCAGAACGGGTGGAGAAAAGTGTCAGGTGTGATATGTGATAGGAGTATCAGCAAGAATGAAAGGAAAGGTGTTCAAGACAGTAGTGAGACCAGCGATGCCCTACGGCTTAGAGACGGAGGCACTGAAGAAAAGTAAGGAGGTAGCAGAACTGAAGATGTTGAGGATCTCTTTGGGAGTGACAAAGATGGATAGGATCAAGAATGAGACCATCAGAGGGACAACCCATGTTGGATGTTTTGGAGATAAAGTCAGAGAGGTCAGATTGAGGTGGTTTGGACATGTTCAGAGGCGCGATTGTGAATACAGGAGGTCTAGAGGAAGACCAAAGAGGAGATTTATGGATGCAGTGAGGGAAGACCTGAAGTTAGTTGGTGTGTGAGATGCAGAGGTCAGGGTCAGATGGAGGTAGATGATTCGTCACATGCAAAGAAGACCACGATCTCAACGCGTCCATCTTGTTCGGTCACTAATTTCCAATCATGTGAGCAACATGAGCTACAACGCCATTGCGTCTCGCAGGTTCTTATAAAACCATGATGGTGTGAGGAATTGTATTCTGTATTTATACTCATTTCTCTGTCACTTGGACAAACCGATAACCTGTTGCATGTGCGCCATAAAAATGGTAAGCACAACATATGAACTTAATGTGGTCTTCTACAATGCGGCATGGACCTACCATGGTCGTTTTGAGGACTCCATTGACGTAGCAACATGACAATGACAGCTTACTGAGAACACCATCCAAGCCTTCCCATCTTCTCCATGCTTGTAGCATGTTGAGGTTCTGATGGTCATGTCATATATTGGGTCTTTTAATTTCTTCTTGAAAAAAAGTGCGGCAGCTCCACATCGAGAGACAAACCCATGTCCTTACTGATCCTTACTTCCGTCCTGCCAAGTTGCACAAGTTCTTACTGTGTTTACACAATTTTTTTTGTGCCTCAGCGTGATGCGGGCCTTAATTAATCTTAGGTCTGGAATTTTATTAAATATTTCTCTTTTTTAAACTTTGACAGTAGAATCGGTTTATTCTTGTAGTTTGTTGTTTAGAACCCCGTTCTTCTGACTTTGAAAGTGTAGAGGTACCGATCCCATCGTGATCCTTGTGCTCTTTTTTCTTTATCTGCTCAAGCTTAGTCATGTTTCTTGCTTAGCCATTACTTATGATCTGTGTGAGCTGGACAGACACATTATTGTTTTAGCTTTATTTTGTCCCGCTGGGTTTGGAGTTAAACACGGTGTGTGCGTTAGCATGTACAACATAACCTGAGTACTTCAAGAAATCAGATTTTGTCGATGATCTTATCACCATGGTTTTTAACACTTCAGTAACGTGAGGATGGGAAACTCCAAGTCTTGAGACATTCCTCCTGCCTTGATCTTTAGTGAGAACAAAAACTAATTAAAATATTATGTAATATTGCATCTGAAAAGAAAAAATCTAATTATGGTTGTTTCGCAGGCGATACGACAGCTTTGGGTTCATGCATATTGCATACACCTCATGGTCCTGATTTATATATATGCTCTATTACTTACTGTAGTACACATAGTTGATTTTCAGTATATCTAGCTTTAATTTGTGCTAGGAACACAATAACGTACTTACTAATAACATAATTATTAATTACTTTCTACAACTATGCAAAAAAAGGGGGAAAAAAGACAATTCTCAATCCTTTCATAAACTATTAGATAACATGCTTAACTCGTAAAAAAAAAAAAAAAAAACAGGAACTATTTTCATCCTGTTGCATTTTGCAAAGTATGAACCTCCTTTCACATTACCAGCCTGAAGTGACTCAATTCCGATTTTTTTTTGTTCCTTTCTATTTACCCAAAAGTAACAGATCTGATCCTTTTTAGGTGTGTCTGAAAGGACAAATCTGCTTTTTTTTTATTTTTTATTTTTTAAAGATCAGATCTGAGTCACTTTCATATCTGTTCCTAGATCGGATACATATTCGATATGTCGTGACGCGACCTGAAATGAGAACAGGAGATTGGAATTCAGGCGCCTGACGCCAGTCTGCACTGGCAGCAATGTCGACTTCATAGCAGCACACAAACGGCTACAACGAGGTGTCTGGCTTTCTTCCTTTTTGTGGACCTCAAAAAAAATACAGCCGATGAACTGCTTGCCCTCCTTCAGAGCAAAATCCCAAGCATTTTTTTTTTTTGCTAAAATTGTTTAGAAAGCATGGTCATATGAACTCCTGACATGTTTTAACTGGTCAAAAAATTGGAATTGGCCAATGTGGCTTGTAATATCAACATAGACAAAATAAACAAACAAACAAAAAAAAGCTTAAAGACCCAGATGCCTGTGGACTGGCGGTCATGTCAAGCTACTGCTTAAGGTAACAAGGGCATCTGCTCAGTAATCCTCTTTACTGTTCTGTTTCTTCTCTGGACCCGGATGAGCTTATTCTGGCACCTCAGGACGATGATAAAAAAAAAAATAAAAAAAAACGAAATTAAATCGCACACACATTCACATGGACCACAAAGTAACAACCTGATCAGCAAACGTGATAAACATGGTCCTGGCACATTCAAGCACACGCAACCACAGAAGACATCTGCGTTCTACGCTTTGACTTTGCCAGTTTACAAAAACCTTTTTCTACCAACATTTCATTTTTATCAGCCTAAAATTTCTGTGAATAGAAAAGATGAAATAGGACAGCAGTTTGATCTCCTGCAGAGACTGCACAGATTGAACAGCAGTTTTAGCAATTAGAAATAAGTTAGACCTGATTATGCTGCTTTCTGTATGTGACAGTAAGGAAGCAGCTGGGTACACGTACATGCGCGCGCACGCACGCACACACACACTGTACTTGTCTCCATAAAAACAACGTTGATGAAGCAAATCCCCAGCGTTTTTCTAGATGAAGTGTTATACCTGTAGTAGGAAAGTATGGAGGAGAAATAAGATGTGACTTGCAGCAGTTTGATAAGAAATTTTCTTGGTATCAAGTTTTAAGTCTTATTACCGTAACTGAACCCCTCTAGCTAATTACAGAGTAAAGATGAAAGTGGAGCCAAAAAGACGAGGAAATTAAAAAGCTGCATAACCAATTTAAAACCTTAAATTTCAAGCCTTGCTGAAATTTTTACGAAAGTGTGCATGTGTGTCGGAACGAGTGGAGAACTTGAGAATTTCTAAAGCATATGTTTAAGACAACACACTAGTCCGACCTGCAAAAATCGTTGCAGCAATAATTTTTAGTTTCCCACAGGTCTGAAATATACTTTCATTGGTAGTCAGCAGAACGTGCGGATCTCTTCCCAGAGATTTTTTTTTGGCTGTCGGTATACTTGGGCAGCCCGAAAACTTGGTTTGCGATATTGGGAAAGTTATTTCTCAGCCTATAACTGCAAGGTTCTGATAGAATTTGTTTTTTTCTTTAACAGCATGCTTCTGAGATATTTCTTTTGCCTCTAAAATGTATGTAATAGTGGATAAATGAAAAATGTATTTGGGTTGCCCCTGGACAAGCTAAAATGTACAGTGTACCGCCTTGTCCATATTTCGCGTTTCGATTGTATTTGGTAAGTTTGTTTAGAAATGATAATTAAGCTGGGGGATGCGTGCTGCTCAGTAACAATGTAGCTTTTCCTTTTGCTTAATTTATCACAATTTTAATCAAATCAGCACCTCGGTTTCGTGATAATAAATAAATAAATATATGGGTTTCTACATATCTTTTTCTATCAAAGCAGAAGGAGGAATACAAGAATTCAGTCTCATCTATGACTTGTTGGACGTTTTACCATGTATGAAACAGTGAACTGATCAGTGCGTCTTCGTCAACCAGAGACCCAGTGGATGAAAGTCTTGACATGTGGCAGGGGTTTGTTCTCATGGAGTTTACAGATCAGGAATTGATGCAAAATTTCCTTCTCAGGAACTCAAATTTATGGCAAACATGCGCAGAAATAATGTATTTCTTCCGATAAGGGAAACGATCAGATCAAGTGTTTACGAGCCTAATATTTTTCCACCAAATGGTTATCAAACGTTTACAGCCTCTCTCATTCTCACTGAACATTCATTCCGATCAGGTCATACTCCGATTGAGTTGTTTACGTGTTTACTCTCATTTATTGACTCGTAGTGATGTATTTAGTTTGTTCAGTGCATCAATACAGACTAAAGAAAATAAACGAGTAAACTAGCAAGCAGCAGAGGAGACGTGCTCTTTATTCTCTCCTAATGTTTATGATCATGATGAAAAATCATCATTTACTTGGTGGAGGTTTTAACTATGAGCTCATGTGTCCTGTCCTCAGAGGAACTTTAACACTCTGCAGTTACCTATGAAACCGAAGTTTTTTTTTTTTTTTAACTGTAATTTTTATATATTTATTTGTTTTTTTTCATGCTACTTAATACATTAAATACATCTCTATATATTGGTGTAATACATAGAGATGGACCGGTTGCAATTATTTTTGGCTCTTACCATTTTCTGATTGTCTGATTAGACTGCTCTATTCTCCCCCTCCTGGCTACAGACGACTGTAGAAGGATTCAACTTCACGATCTCCAGACGACCGGGCGAGCGCGTTCCCTTTGCACTAATTCTCCTTCCTGGCACATCACGATCAATCAGTGTATCTCAATAACATCACCATTTTATGCTACAATTTAGTTTTTTTTCTTAGCTCTAATTAAGCATCGATTAATGAGTCCTGTACTACATTTTTATAATAAAATCTAATGCCTGCCTATGAACACATGGGTGTCAATTATGAATATAATCTGGATGATGGCCTGCTTCTTGCTGGGAAAGATGATTTCATTAAAAAAAATGAAAAAATTCCACACTGATTGACCAACATGTTAAAAATCAATCAGTTAGCAGCTGTAATAAAGTGGATAATAAATCAAATAGGGCTTGGTTAAGCTGTTTTATCTGTGTAGCATTTGCGACTAGAATCCAGGAGTTATTTTTCAATATCAAATATAGGTGATGAAACGTTTCCAAATAACATAAATGTTATGTTTTTTACTCTTAAGGTGAATGAAGTTCATACACAATTGTGTATTGTGTTTGATTGTAGACAAACTGTAGTCAAGGTCTAATTTCATTTTTTTACTTAATGAGGGAAAGAAAATCGAATCCTAACCTGTAAAACGGCGCAAGAGGCAGTTGGCCGTTGTCTCCTCCTCCTTATGGAGTAAAAACAAAGTTTTTAATCACACTTTGTCTCGGTTATTGTCACAGCTCCACATACAATGCCAGATTCATGTTACCGCACCCATTTTCGGTCCTGGGTTTGCGTGCATCAGAAGTACAATATTAAAGAACGTCATTATAACAAACTATTAGTTGATCCTGTTTGGTTACATTGGTGAGTGTAGGTTTTCTGAGGGAAACAAAAAAGAAGATGGATATTCTTTCAGTTATGTTTGCTCTTGCGTATATTTTCAGGGCATTAACTGCTTTAATAGGTTATCAGTATCTCTATGTACACACCTTGCACCTACGCAAAGTCCTGTCAGACTGATTTTTCTTTTTGCGGAGAACCGGCTGGGGTTTCATTTGTTCAGCGTTTGTGCCTGATTATTCCAACTGGTTAATGCACATCGTTTTTGTGGTTGGCATGAAAGAAAGAAAAAACGTAATTGTAGACTTGCGGCATCTCACCATTCTGTCATATTTTTAAGCGAAGAAAATAATGATCCTTATTAATTAGAGAGCAATTACATTTATTCTATTGTAGTGTCTAATTACTCATGTTTAATAAAGGTGGAAAAAAGGAAAATAGAGTTAATAGAATTCTTTGGTCGGTAGTTTGGATGCATGTCCGAAAGTCGCTGAAAAGAGGACGTCCACCGATTAGGCGAAACTCGTTGGACAGCTACAAATACGGCAGCGGCGATGATTTGGCCATAAACAGAAATGCACGAGCCTGGATCCTGCGGCTCGGTGATGTTCTCCAAGCAGAACGTAGTAATTTTATTTCAACGCAGCTCTGTCGTCACAGGATCTGCATCATATAACGTGAAAAGACTGTAAGCACGATTAAGCAACGATTGGGCCTGGGATTGAACACTCGGGCGTCATGCAGTGGGTAAATCAGCACTGATTACATAACTGCAAATTTCCAGGTTGCCAAGATTGTCTTTTATTAAGCCAGCTGTATTACACACAGTACAAGTTTATTCCCCTCAGCTTTTTCACCTTGCTACAGTGGAAAGGATTTTTGCTCACTTTCGGTTGCTTTGCCCAAAAGTGAGAATACAGTAATAGTTACTTGGCAGACACAACAGAATGCGGCGTCAAGCCCACTGTGTCACTCATAATAAGCGTGATAAAAGCGTAAAAAACCCTGCATGATAATTATTAAGGCTTTTAAAATTCCATATGCAGTGCATCAATCACAAAATATTGCCAGCTGCCAATATC
Organism: Clarias magur; assembly: GCA_013621035.1. NCBI lineage: Eukaryota > Metazoa > Chordata > Actinopteri > Siluriformes > Clariidae > Clarias > Clarias magur. The sequence goes on along the minus strand of QNUK01000661.1, from coordinate 154,079 downwards.
TTTTTCTTGAGGTATCTTCAGCACCACAGCTGATGCCACATCAGGCGATCGCTCGGGGACATTACCGAGACTTTTAATGCAAAATGACGATCGAGAACATTATCGCTGTCGTGTTAATTATCTTAAATTGGATCACAGCTGTCTTTAAACGCAGGTCATGTGTAAATTATTCACAATATGATCATGGAGGAGTACATGATGTGCAGTAAATTATCCTGTTCTCGGTGCAGCTTAGAAAGGCAGGCCAAAGGAAAGGGGCTGATTGGGGGGGAAGGGGGGGGGGGAGGGGGCCGTTAAAAAAAAAAAAAATTTTTTTAGGATGACTCAGCCAGCTCACCCACACGGATGACTCAACATTGTTCCTGATGCCCCAGGACAGCTGTGCGTGGCTGTGTGTGCTGATGCTAGCATTCATACTGGACCCTTACCCTGCAACAGGAAGTATTAGTATGCTGCACGTATCTTACGCCACAGTTTTTCATCTTTGGGTTTGAACAAATCTGGTCCTGCATATTTTAGTTCTTACCCCCTACCCTGCTTTATCACACCATATCCAGGCTGTTAATTGGGTGATCAGTTAAATCAGGTGTGTTGGGACTTCCGAGACGCAAGACATTTTCACATTACACACGATAGATCGGAACGATTAATCCCCCTTCCCACTGGCGAGTGTTCACATCAGGGGTTTTTTTTTTTTGTACTCTGTTCTTGGGAACGGTTGCACATTTATGTTCTCCAATACAGCAGATGGCAGTATGCCACTAGTTGCTTTGTGACCCGACCTATTTCAGGAAAAATGTCAAGCACCGCTCTCGCGTGTGTTCTTACTGTATCAGCTACGGCTGTGTAGATCAAGAGGATGAGATTGGCATGCTACGTGCACACAGATTTCAGAGGGGACCGATGGCACTGATGTCGCGTCTAAACAGCAAACTAATTCCGGTCTCGGGTATGATAATCGTTCCACACTTGAATCAGTTTTGCACACTGTGTTCTCAATGATGAAAATGAACCAGACTTTGGGGTCAAGGCTTCTCAGAAACAATTCCGAGGCCCTAATACGAGCACAGGGTTTTTTTTTTTTTGTGACAAGGGTTGGGAAACCGCTGGCTTGGGCCAAAAATCAGAATGCACGGTTTATTGAGACCTCAGCTTTAATTTATAATGGCTCACATAAATGATTTAATGGCATATATTGAGAATTTGTCCCTTCTTTGCAGTGTATTGTAACGCCAGTACAGTTGTAGCAGTGCCGATGCACCCCATCCCCCCATTTGAATGACTCAGCAAAACTCCTCTTACTTGCTAAGCAGTTGGCCTACATTTGCTCTTACTCAGCTGCTCATACAGTATCAGGATTTGACATGAGTAGAACATAACGACTGTTTCCTCCACGTGTCCATAGCTTTCCCTTCTAATAACATTTTAAATGAAGTTTCATTGTCCAAGACTTTTCCCTTTGTAATTATATGTTTGCTGTGTTGGAGCACTGTCAGCAGCCGAGCATTCGTTGTCAGCTTGCTGCTTGGCATAATGCAACACTAAAGCCACAGTGCTGCCAAGCAGCTCCCAGCAGCCTGCATGCCCAGTTCGGTGGCGCTTGGCTGAGGCAGGCAGCCCTCGCTCTACCTCATTGTGGCCTCAAAGGCGAACAGCACCCGACCAGGAATTCAGCATGCTCCCTAAACCCAACTGCAGCCACAGCGCCGCCTCTTTTGTTGTGGTTCGTACATCTATACACATGATAATTAGCCTCATGTGGCTCAGCCCTGTGGTGGCCATGGTTCTGAAGAGGGGGAGTCATGAAGGCAGAGAAAAAGACAGGGGATAGTGGAAAAAAAAGAAATAAATTAAGAGCAGAGGCGACAGAGCTGGCTTAGTAAAATGTCTTGGGGAATAGGTTTTGGGAATGTGAGAAAGGGTGTGCATGCGTAACTTGAGGGATATGATGCCAGCACAAGCGTGCAAAAAGAAAGACCAGTTTTTCTGGTTTGGAAAGCCCTGCAGTAACTGGCCTTTCTTGATGGTTTTGTGTGTGTGTGTTTTTGCGGGGGTGTTAAGAATGGCTTGGCAGGCCTCTAGCTCAGCTCAGCTTGTGTTCAAATGAAACTGCTTCCTCAGCTAGCTGGGGCTGTAGATTAAACAGAAGGCAGTAGAGATGGGAATCACCCGTCACCTCCCAATACCTTGGTGCTGATTTCGCATGCGATCCTACAAGTTTCGCTATTCTATAAATATTTCTATTCTATATAAATTTTTCCCCTGATTTTGTTGCAATTTTAAACCTTAAACTGTAATGATTAAATAATACTCTGTTCCTTATAACTTTACTTTTCTTAATTAAAAACCAAGTGCAGCATTTAAACAATACAGACTTGCTTCAAATACAAGGGTAGAACATTTAACATAAAATTAAATTGAACAAAAATTTTTTACAGAGCAGCTTTATAGTACAGAGTGTACAACCTGTACGATTATAAAGAAACAATGTTTTACCTCGTCAAATGCCGATCAAGTCTCAAAACACAACTTGACAGTGAACGCATGGGTTAAGTGGCTGTGGACGCATGGTTGAGTAAGGCTTCTAACGCACATGGTTTTCAAATAAAGCCCTATTTGCACAGGATTAGTATTCTCTGCGGACCTCGTGTGATTTAGAAATTACACCTCTGAATTTTGTGGGGTGCATACACACAGGATAAGCAAAGTCTGTGATTTTACTCTAGTTTACTGCCAAATGTTGGAATTGATTAGCGCCTAGATCAGTATCCACTTCATTGAAACAAGTGCTGGGCTCTCAGTCACCATTTTATTAGTAGCCTAACATCCATGGGACCAGTTAACATCTGACATCTGTCTGTGTGGAAAAAAAACATTTTGTTAAAATATGACATTAAATATATATATATTTTTTACATTTTTATTCTCTCTAGCTGCAAGAGACAGTGAAGAGGAAACTTGAGAACGCTAGCCCCCCTGGTGGCCGTGACCAGGTAAACGGATTTAGTGACGGCTACCCTCCGACCAAAAAATCCTGTTTGGAGGACGCTTTGGGTAGTCTAAATGGGACGTCAAATGGCACCATACCCCCTCTTTCACCCATGGACACTAAGCATGGTTTGGCTGCTGACTTGGCGCTGAATGGCACATCAGCGGTGGGCACTACTGAGCAAAACGGCGTCACTCTATCCACGGACTCCGACATCCGTCAGAAAGAGCTGAAGCAAGAGCCGATGGATGACATCCTGCCTGCTGGTGGGGGCAACGGCAACATCATTCTGCCTGACCTCAACCTGAATGAACAGGAATGGACTGAGCTCATGGAGGAGTTTAATCGCTCTGTGCCTTATGAAGAAATCCAAGAGCTGTTCAATGATGGCTTTGAGGACCGCAAGGATTCTGAGGTGACGTCTGGCTCAGTTGCACCTACCAGCCTCCTGCCTGCGGATCTTGCTGGCACGGTGAAGACAGAGTTTTCCCCAGCGTCCTCTTCTGCTTTTGAGCAGGACACACGCACTGGGTCACCACACATCCCATCTGCCTCATCCGGGCCTCCGATGCATGCCAGCTCCCCGATCATGCCGTCAGCCTCTGCCTCCTCACCTGCTCTGTCTGGACATCAGCACACGCAGCAGCAGCAGCCTAGCCAGCCCAGGCCATTGCAGAACCACCTGATTTCCCAGCCCAAAGACTTGTCGCCGGCGCAACAGCTGCAGCAGCTAGCTGCTCGAGAGCAAAAAAGAGCACAGCTCATGCAGAACCACCAGCACCAGGGACAGAAACATCAGAAACAACAGCAGCAGCTTCAGCAGCAGCCGGCACCCAAATTTCACCAGCAGCCCAATCATCCCAACACTTGGCAGAGTGCCCCACCTAATCAGAGTCCACTCGGAGGTGGCGCATTTGGCCTAGAAAAGCCTACCAGCCCCTCACTCTTCCCCTCTGACTTCCAGAATGCTAAGTCCCTCCTCATGCCTGGTCAGAAGCCTGCTAAGAGCTCTCCAAAAGCCAGTGCCCCAGGGACATACATGCCATCCGGTGGGCACCCTATGTTGGGACCTGGTGCAGCTGGAACCCTCAGCCATCAACCAGCCTCTGGAGGCCAGACAGCTATGTTGGACTACAACAACACCAAACCGCTGAGCCACTTTGAGGCTGGAGCACCACGAGGCCCTGTGAACACACAGAGCCAAAGCAAAGCAGCAGTGCTGAACCTCCTGCACCAGCAACGCCAGCAGCTGCACCAGCAGCAGCAGCAGATGAAGCCGAGGCCCACTGGCATGCCGTTCAGACCCCCAACACATCTCCCACACTCACAGGTAAGGGGCTGAAAAGCTGATTATATACGCAACACGTTTTGCAATTATTTTTTCTAATGTACCACACCTAAGAAAACATGGCAATCAAATGCTTGTAACATGTTTCTGAGCTATGGTTCAAGTTTAAAACTGTAACGTATAGTAAGTGACGTTACTAGGTTTCAGCTGGTAACAGATTTTTATATGTTTAGTTATTATATAAGCTTGTTTTTAAATGCATAATATTTGATTCTTTAGTCAATTTGTGGTCATTTCAAGCATCACGTTTAGTATACTATGACATTTTTTGCTCTGCATTTATTAGGTTAGAAGTAAGCAGTAAAAAAAAAAACCTTTGTGTTTTTTCCCTGAAAGGTAGCTTACTATCTTTTGTACAGAAAAATGCGTTGGTCAGTGAAACAAAAGAAAGGTTGTCACTCCTTCATTTAGCTACATATTAATTCTGTATGTCTGAGGACAAAAAGGGGAAACCTCCAAGGCAAGCATATGCTTTCACACCTTTCTCTCATGTTCTCATTTTCATTCTATTTTTTGTGCAGAAATTAAAGTGAAACTGATGCTGAACAACGGTCGCTAGCATGCTGATCGATTAGCTGCTTTAGAAAGGTTTTGAGATAACCTTTACTTTACTGTTTTGCAGTGTGTTATCAGGGTAACTGCAGCCGTAGGTCAGCCTAGGTGTGTGTTGTTTTTTTTTGTTTTTTTGTTAGTGCTACTTTTCTCTAGGTTATTGACTTGCTTAGAGGTGTTTGGATTTGTAGTGTGGATGAGTGTGTGTGGTTGTCCCAGTGTGTCTGGCAGCAGGTCTGTTCAACCTTGGGGATGAACGCAGTTTGTCTGGGTCAGCCAGCTGGTTGCTAAGGAGCAAAGTGCTGGCAGGCGTTTTCTCTCTCTCTCTTTCTCTCTCCCTCCCTCCCTTTATCTTGCTCACTCTTGCACTCTCTTTTGCATGCACACATGCACACACGCATACACATACATACACGCGCACACATACGCACACATACACACACATATACACACACACGCGCAGAGCAATGGGGGCTGGGACGGGCCAGGAGGTTGCAGAGCAGCGACAGAAGAGTCAGTAAAGAAGAGAGTGGGAGAGTGGGAAGAAGGGGGACTGGGAGAAAGATGGAGGGAGGGACACTGGGACGACAAAGCAGTCTTTCATGCAAAGTTCCTCCCCCTCCCCTTGCTGTCCTCCTGCGAAGAGTATTTTGGGATTGGCCCCCGTCTCTCTTGCGGTGCTCCCTATTTAAATATAGCTGCTTAACCCACTTGTTTTTTTTCCCCCCTCTTTCATGAGATGAACTTTTTGCTCTTTTTCACGTTCCTGCAATCCTTTTCACAGTGCACTGGACCACGTTTTTCTTCTTTCTTCATTCTTGTTTTCCTCTCTCTCTCTCTCTCTCTCTCTCTCTCTCTCTCTCTCTCTCTCTCTCTCTGCCCTACCACCTGTAAACTGCACATTTCTTGGTGGCTTGCTCTTAGACCCTGTTTGGCTCTTGTGACTTTTTCAGGCACACATGATGACCTTGCGCATATGCTTTTGTGAGTCAGGCAGAAAGAAAGAGAGAGAAAGGGAGTTAAAAAGAATGCTTGAATGGAAAATGTGTGAATGGAAAGTGGCCAGGGATTGCATCCTTGATTTATTTTTAAAGCTGGTTGCAGGCGCTGCACTGTCGTATTTGTCTGCGGTTAACGCCACGTGCTGGTGGAGTTCTTGGCTGCTCAGTGTGCACACACTACAATCAAACTCATAAATTGTGCATTCAGATCAGCCTCTGATATTGCTTTCTTTGTAAGCATCTCTTAATCTGTGTAAACTTGAAGACTTCAACTTCAGCAGGTCTTACTTGAAAGCATAGAGGACATGAATTTAGCCTAAAGCTGAGCATGTAAATAATTTTTTTTAACTGTCTAGTCTAGCCTGTGAGTTTACAGTTAAGTTCTTGGTGCTTTAGATTTCGGTTTCGTCTGCTGACTGTTCTCATTTCCTCAGTTTTTTTTCTTATTATTATTATTATTGTTTACTCCTTTATGCACATGACCAAAGTTTTGGTACCCTGCCCTCTAGTGGACAAAGTTTACAGCAGCGCAGTTAGCCCTGTGTGGCCAGATTTTTATACAACATAAGACTCTCTTAATAGGAGGAAAAACGTGCCATGTATGAGCACAAAATTCAAAGGTCAGGCTGTTATATAATGACATATGCATTTATGCATTTAGTCATTAATTTAGCAATCTTGTATTTATTTTTTTTTGTTTTTGTTTTAACCGGTTCAATTCTAACCAGCTAATTTTTTTTTGTTGTGCATTCAATTCCATACTACATTAAGTAATGTTTTAAACACCATATATACATTTATATATATATTTTGTTATATACTGACTTGTCTGCACTTTGACAAGATTTCATGATGATTCATGTTCTTCAGAGAAACCTGATCAAATACTTTTGAATGGCTGAGTAGACACATGTAGAGCACTGAAGCAATAGAAATGTTATCGCTTGTGACAACAACATAAGTCCACCTATAACATATGCATGATATGAAATAAATGGTTGTGTGTTGTTTCTTTCGCTCTCTCAGCAGGAGACAGGTGCTTACTCATCTGCCCCTCACGTCCCAGGCCCAGGTGGTGCCATGGTAACGCAGCAAGGTGGCAATGGCATGGCGGCTAACCACAACAATGCAGCATATTTGAGCGGTTTGCAGAAGCAACAGCAGCAGATGCACATGCAGAAACAGTTCCTCCAGAGCCAGATGTTGGTTGAGCAGGTCAGGAGCTCAAGAGCTCATTTGGCTCTTCGCTTTAAAGTTGTGCTTAGTTACAATAGATTTTCGGTCATCCAGTAGTGTTTTAGGCTATAATGCAGTTTCAGTTCCTTTTCACAACCACCTCCCTTATTTCTTAATGTTTAATAATTTACAAAAAATTGTAATAAAAAAAAAAAATAGAAGTCGGGGGGGGGGGGGGGGGGGGATGAATTGAATTGTTAAACAACAGCATGAAAAGAATAAACAACGAGACAGTATGGAAGATTTTATTACATCAGCCACCATTCAAACAACGAACAATCCATCAGGCATTCCACTGAGTGTAAAAATGGGGTACTAGCTTTTGAAAAAGATTATGTGCATTTAGCCTCCACTACAGCCCTGACCATCATGTAATGTTATGTCCGGAAAATTTGTCAATTTTAGTTCCAGATTGTAACATTGCAAAATAGGGAAAGGTTCAGGGCATTTTGTTAGGGGACAATGTGGTAATGTTTAGTAGATTTCCCAGTAGTGTGATTTTATTTATTTATTGTAAGTAAACACTTCTGTGTGCTTCTTTTTCTTTTCTCACAGGAGAAACAGATGCAGCAACAGGAGCTGCAGATGCAGAGGCACTTAACCCGTCCACCACCTCAGTACCAGGACCAGCAGAACCCATCTACCCAGCAAAACCCATTCCAGCAGAAGCCACAGGTCTCCCAGTTTCCAGGTACCCACCCAATATCCTGACAGCTCAAGCTTGCATTTCTCTCTCTCTCTCTCTCTCTCTCTCTCTCTCTCTCTCTCTCTCTCTCTCTCTCTCTCTCTGTTTTTTCCCTCGCTTGCTCGATCTCTCTCCCTCCCATTCTTTAATAGGCCTGTGTGTGAAAAGCTGCTGCGTCACTATTTCCATACAGGCCTTGCTTTGTTCTGTGTAAAATATTCAGCCTACCTGATATGCAAAGTCTGCTTACTGAATGATTCATTTGAATCGCAAAGAGTGAGATCTAGCTGTCAGTCTTTAAATTAGTTTAAATAAGCTTTATCTTGTGTAAAGTTTTTATTTTTATAATGTATAATGTTCTTAAGGGATAGTGCATACAATGTGCTTAAAAATAGATGACTTGTCTGATAGATAGGAGTCACCACATATTGTTTTTATTTTGGTTAAAGTTTATAAAAGTAGTATTCCAGTTAAACAACTACCATATTTTGCAAAACTATAAGTAATACATTTTTAAGTATTGTGTGAGAGAAAAATACAGTGGTACCTTTGCATATGAATTTAATCCATTCCAGAGGCGAGTTCTTAAGGTGAAATTTCATATTGCGAAATGCATTTTCCCATTAATTAATTTCCCATAGGAATTAATTTTAATGCATATAAACTATTCTATCCACCCAAAAATGTTAACAAAGTTAGCAATTTCCAACACTATAGTCATATTTCTGCATATGAAACAATCAAAACATTTAGAAAAGGCAAGTAAATAAAGTAAAATATTAAATAAATAAATTTTGATTCCTCTTGGCACTGGCTGCCCCCACACACACACAAATGTGTATAAAACCCGCTCAAACAGGTTTTGAATGGCTCCCAGATGTGCATACAACTCAGCAGCAATCAAATGTCAACATGACATAACAACGGTACCTTGACATATGACGCTTTTTGGCATATAAGCAACTAAAGGGAATGCTGTCTATAATTTTTGGTCTCTGCTTTTGACAACCAAGCCTTGTTACTTTGTTGATTCTGTGTCCATTAATTAACAATGTTGTTTCCTCTCTTTATTCTGCATTAGGTTCGTCCCAAGCGATGGGCAGCGTGAACTCCCTTGGTGGCCCTGGTCCTGTTGTTCAACGCATGTTTTCTCAAAATCAAAGCATGATGGGAATTGGTCAGGGTGCTGGTCCTGCCCCCGGAGGTCCTCCTGCAGCCCCTCAAGCAGATCTGAGTCTTTCATCTTGTGCGGGTAGTCTTGAAGCCCAGCAGGTTCTTTACGCAAACATGTCTATGCATCCGTCCCACGCCAGCCAGCAGCGAATGCCCATTTCAGCAATCCAGAACTACAGGCATAATGTTCTAGCCCAGCAGCAGCATCTCAAACAGCAGCAGCTGGCACGTATGCCTAACAGTATGCCCGGTGCCATGGCTAGCAACATGAGCTCCATGCCTAGTTCAATGCCAAACACCATGAGCAGTAATATACAGGGTGCGATGCCTCCACAAGCCCAGTCATGGCAACAGCAACAGCATCCAGGGCTTCAACAGGGCATGGCTGGTCAACCTAATACCAACAATGGTGCCTTACCTGCTGGCTTTCCGAACTCTAGTTTCCACATGCAGCCCAGGATGGCCAAGATACCTGGCAGTGCACCCTTCACCCAGGCTGGCTTGGGGAATGGTGCAGCTGGCAGGGCTATGGTGGGTATGAATCCGGGGCAGATGATGCCCAGCATGGCCCAGCAGAGAGCCAATAGCGCTGCCATGGTGCAGCAGCAGCCTCAGCAGGGACAGCCGGCACCACCTCAGTCACAGCAGGTGCTCCCTGACCTGGTGCAGTTTGGACAACCACAGGGCGCTCAAGTGCCTAACCGCACTGCAGGCATGCAGTGCAACCAGGCCTACCAGGTCACCCGGACACCCAATCAGCAGCTGCCTTTTGGATATAATGCCCAGTCAGCTGGCAGCTTAGCCAGTTTTCCTGTTGATAACGACCTGGACTCGCTTTTAAAGAACCAGACTACGCAGGAATGGATGGATGACCTGGATGCGCTCTTGGCCAATCATCAGTGATTTGTGCTCAAAGGAGAGTGATGTGAACATTATTGACTGTTCTCTGGTCAGAACTGCTGTAGTGTGTGTGTAGATGTGTCTGAGAAAATGAGTATTGGGCACAATAAGCCTGTGTGTTTATGCCTTTCATGACAATGTGTAAAGCTGAAAGGAAAAAAAACATTCTACTACTGATCCTGTGGCTCAGTACTAAAACCACTGAATTACACCCAAATTTGATGGGTCATGTGATGGACCAAGCTAGCAGGCATGAAAAAGCCGTTTGCAAATAAAAAAAAAAATAATAAAAAAAAATGAGAGGGGTTTATTTATCAAAAAAAAAAAAAAAAAAAAACACAATTCATAACAGACAACTAAACAAATAGATTGAACAACGTCAAATCAGGTTGAGGGTGAACACAGAACAAGCCACCCAGGATTCTCTAGAGACACTAACCCCCAACTAAAAACAAAGGGGAGCAAATATACCAGCTGATCAGGCCTTTTTGAAAGATAAATACGAACAATAAATACATATAAACAAGAACCTTTCTGTCAGTTTAGAAAATGTAACAATTTACAAAAACTTCAATGCAGAAGAAACCTCCCACAAATATCATTTTATCTAAATACATAAACATCTCTAAACAAATACCCAAACAACAATTGGACAGAAGTCTTGGTCTGATCTTTGGCTTGCGCCTCACAGGAGGGGAAAGTCACAGTCAGGTAGCGCCAATGAAGATATAGAGAAAATAATGACTATGATGGGCTTTCAAATCAAACCGGGACTTGTGAATGAAGGTGTAAAAACCGACTGACATTAACAGACGACCTTGAGTACAGTATGGTGATGAGACTCTTCGCTGCAGTAAAACATTAGAAAGGTGAAAACGGTTTTATCCCCGCCGAGGTCGATCAGCACCTGCTGCAGTTGTTCCTGTGAATGTTCAGCAAGTTCAGCCTGATCTCGTTTCAAGGCAGTTGTACATGTTCTATCCATTAAAGGAATACCTGGGAGTCCAGCATTTCAGACATGAGGCAGGGTGTCTGATCCTGAGAAAACTGTCCATCATGATGGTATCCAAGCACAAGTGAAACACTGGGGATGAAGTATGCTGTGTAGCAAGGGTTTACATGGGGAAATAAAGGTAGTTTTTAGCCAGAATACTTGTTGTTATTCTAAGTCCCGGTTTGACTTGAACAATCTTCATATAACAAATGGATAATATGAAAAAACAGTGTTAACTAAATGGATGCACTTCATTTATCAATCGGTGTAGTATCTTAAATACTAGTTAATAAAATTTTAAACCCAATTAAAAATTAACAATTGTGCAAATGAATATAACTAAACATGTGACTGTGCTGTGGGTGAGCGTATGAAGCACACTGCTTTTTATTTCCCTTCTTGCTGAGAAGGCTATATACACTTGCTAGAATTGGCACTTATGTGCCTAAAAAGCTGGATATCCAGGCCAAGGCCAGACAGAAAAAGTCTGCATGTTTGAGATGTTCGTGGTCCGTATTCGAGTCCATCGACTTGTTACTGAGGGTAGCCACCATAAATGCTCTTTTCACTCAATTTCCACAAGCCTTAGTTCAGACCCAGGGCCTTAAATCTAATATCATACCTGCGCACACTTGTGGCTGATTCCAAGATGGTGTTTATTATTTTTTTTCTGTTCACTGTATTGGTTGTCGAGTTTGAAATCTCTGCTTCTCTGATGTCTCATTGTGAAGTGCTTATGTCTTCTTTTTTTTTTTTTCCTCTCTTTCTTTTTTTTTCTGTTGGACATGAGCGTTTTAGGAAGGTAATGATTCAGCATTATGCTAAAACACTAAAATGGACTTGAACACCATTTCTGATCAAGGTTACACTAAATCGGATGTTCTTTCCCTTTAAATGTTTATAACCAATCGGATAGGTGAAGGTGTGCTGTCCACTTATTATTATTTTTTTTATTATGTAAATCTTCCCAAACCCGTTCTGTTTTGTTACATCAGGGTAGATGATTGAACATTCCACCCTGAGAAATGTTTATGCGTGTGCATATTCCCGCGTGTGCGCGCATTTGGGTCTCAATTGGCGTATGGCTTATCTGTCTGCATCTAGGAGCAAGTTTATTTCAGTATCTGACATGGCTCCTTGTTTATTTATATATATATATTTTTTGTATGTATGCATTTCCTAATGTTCTCAAGAAGATAGATCTTATTTTTATATGTACATTGTTGCGGATTTTTGTAAGTATTTTATACTTTTTATTATTGTTCTCTGCAAAAAATGGAGAGTATTATGTAAATATAGTTCCTAGAAACAGCTGTGTGGTGTGGGTTTTTTCTTCCATGTTTTGGTAAGTCGTTTTGTTTACATTGGTTGTTTGGCAGCAGCTCAGTTTGCTGCAGTACGAGTTAATATAACCTTCAGTGTAGGACACTAATAATTCAAGCCGTGCAATAGCTAATGGGTGCTTCTATGCACTTGTGACAGGTGTTCTAAATCAGTTCTCTATTTTGAGAGACGTTATTGTTTTAATAACCTCTAGAGAAACTAGAGCGTGGAGAGTATTTTTTTTCTAGTGCAAAAATGCACAGTCACTTTCTACATTTCTTACTGTAGCTTGTAATGTTATAAATACGCCACCATCCCAGAAAAACTAAGTCTAAATATAGTTGCACGCAACGATGAGCGGGCCCAAGCACCTTGCGGCATCGCCTCCTGGGTGCACCGCACAACTTGCTGACTGTTTACTTGGGTTATCTTTACATAATGTTAGAGTGTTTGATCTCAATCATTTAAGCCCCAGATATGTGTGCGTGAGACGCGTGGGTTTGTCGGTGTGCGTGAGACGCGTGGGTTTGTCGGTGTGCGTGAGACGCGTGGGTTTGTCGGTGTGCGTGAGACGCGTGGGTTTGTCGGTGTGCGTGAGACGGCTTTCTTTTGGCTTTCTTTCTGTGTGAGAGTGTGAGACGAGTGAATGTTTGTGCACATTTGTGTGTGTGTGTGTGTGTGTGTGTATTAACATTTGTGATGTCTGAGACATGACTTGTTAGTGTGTACGAGTGTGTTTGTGCATTTGAGTGTGTGTGGGACATGCGCGTGTGTGCGGGGGGAGGCGGGGGGGGGACATGCTTGTGTGTGGTGTGTGAGTCTGTTAACGTGTTTGTGTGAGAGAGAGAGAGAGAGACATGTGACTTGTTAGTGTTTGTATACTTGTACATGTGTGTGACGAGTGAATGTCTGTCATTTGTGATGACATGTGACTTGTGTTTTTTTTTTTTCCCTCCTGTGTGTGTGATGTAGTGTGCGATGTTAAATACACCAACATTCCAGAAAAGCAAAGTCTAATATATGAGGAGAAATAACTTTAATCAACTTAAGGTGGCAATAAATCTAAAGTGGTTAAATATTTAAATCTCTCTTTAAAGTGAAGCACCTGTACACCTGGGTATTATACTTGCGTATGGCCCTGTCAGACACAGCACCACTAGCCAGTCGCAGGGGTCTGTAAGCTCATGTACATGGAAGAGAGCGATGGATACATACATGCTTTATTAATCTTGAAGGAAATTCATCAAAAGTAAAAAAAATATATATATATATAAAAAAAAAATCTAAAATGATTATGTGCAAATATCAGGGGAATGAGGATGCGTATTAGTACAAATTGAGATGTGCAACTGAATTCTAGCAATTGAAAGTGACAACAGTACAAAAGTGACTGGGGTAATGAAAGTCAATGCAGATAAGAGTACACAATCAGTAGATAGAGTCTGTTAAGATGAGTACGAGTAGAGGGACTGTCTGACCAAGAATTCTAATCATGTCCCCAGGCCTTGTTAAGAGGTGTTAAAACAACGCATCGCCCTGGGATACAAGGCTGCCACAGGACATGCTTTTCTCTTTGGCACAAATTCCATCCATAGGGTGACTGGTGTTGGACATGATGGACAGCATTTTGTTTCAAGGTCCTCCTTTCCAGCTTGAGCAAAAGCAAAATGGCTCCTCTACTATAGTTTGATTATTTTCAAGGTGATTAATGATCAATTTTTGAAATGCTCAAATGAAACTTGGCGTCCCACAACTTGAAAGGTTCCGCTCTTTGGTTTCAAGAACTCTACCCCTGATATAGGTTAAAACATAGTCCTGTTGAGGCTTTAAAGTTAAGCTCCACCCCCTCAACACCCTCTGTCTCTCTTTCACACACACCCTGATATCACAGGCAGTATACAGACTCCTATCTTTGTAAACGTATGAGAGCCATTTGTACCACTACAATTTCTCCAGGAAGTCCTGTCTAGTTAAAGTTAAATCTTATTTGATCTGATCTGATATTCTCAGTGACCATAAGTTAGTTTACAAAATGAATCCTTATTGAGAAGAGACATCTCATTTGATGATACCCGTTTTGACTTCTTTCTCCCTGTGGTTACACTAAAAGCTCATTTTAGATAACGCAAGATTTTAACAGTTCACAGAAAAAAACAGCACAATTTTAAGAAATCAATATTTTTTATTTATTTAGTTATTTATTTTCAGCCAACGCTCTATGGTTTCCTAGTCACAAGAAACCCTTACAATACTGGTCTTGTACGAATTTCAGTACTTACTAGTCACATTAGTCGGAACAGCATACTCACCATACCCATTTGTTTTCAGAACAACCGCAATTCTCATTAAAAGAAGCCTTAGTTTTTTCACATATATTATAGCACAGTGAATATCTCACCCAGCCTGTTTAAAGTGTGATGTCAGATTGCAGGTTTAGCCATGACGCACCTGGAGAAGGTTCCAACACGGAAGGCTTGAATTCCTGACCTCCTTTCCAGTACCACAAAACCTTAAGCCAGCACTGCCTTTCATAACCTGGATTGCACAAGGTGTCAGGATTCATGTGTATGCACCACACTATCAATTTCTCTTTCCACCAAACCCCAATTTTTTTTATTTTTTGGATTCAGAGCAAATCTTTGATGTGAACTGTACCTAAAGCTCCTGATCATGATTTTTATGCATGGTCATGCAGTAACATGACTGGCTGATTCTATGATTGCATTAATGAGCAGAAGTACAGGTGTTTCTAATAAACTGGCAGGTCCGTGTATGTCTGGCATTGTAAACGCAGTGCTTTTTTTATGGAAAGATTGCCCTGCTTCTGAAATTATTAATTTCAAATATACAGAGTATCACAAAAAAAAAAAAAATCATGCATAAAGGTTTTTTTTTTGGGGGGGGGAGTTGTAATTTTATTGTGAAAACTCCTATGTTAGTAGATTCATTAACTGTAGTGTTGCACAATTAATCACATAAAAATCGACATCGCACTATGGCCCTATGCAATTATTTAATCGCAAAGGGCTTCAATGATCAGTTTGTCAATAATTTAATTATTGGTTTACTTTGAAAATAATTTTCAGATGATAATTAAATATTAGCTAACATTTTCTTAATTAGATCATTTGTGCCATTATTTGCTGTTAGCCTCGATAAACATTTGAGTACAAAATGGTACATTTAATAGTTACATATAGTGGCAGATGTGTATGTGTCAAAAGTAATTGCAATGAGTGTTTTTGACCAAATTCTGCAGCCCTAATAAAATGTAAGATTAAGTATTTTATGTAATTATAGCTCATGGGAAAGAAGAAATCCAGTATCCCATAAAATTTCATTTTGAGTTTGAATTAATTTCTATTCATACAGTATGAGTATCTCTCTGTCTTGTTCAGTCCACACAACCACAATAACGAATATGATGATCAACCCCCTCCACAAGGCGACTAAACTACAGAAGCTTCTATATTAAAGCATATTCATGAAACGTTGATTGGTAGGAAAATTTACATAAGCAACAGAGATGATTGCAGACTTAAGAAGATTATCAAGCAAAGCTGATTAAAGAACTTGGGAGAGCTTCACAAAGAGGGGAGTGAGGCTGGAGTCGGTGCATCAAGAGCCACCACAAACGGGCGTCTTCAGGAAATGGGCTATAACTATTGAATTCGTAGCATCAATCCACTTCTGAACGTGAGACATTAGAAATATCTAACCCAAGCAAAGGAGAAAAAAAGTAATTGGGCCTGTTGTCCAAATTAATTTTGCTTTGGATGAAAGTAAATTTCATTTGGAAATCAAGATCCCAGAATCTGGAGGAAGAACAGAGAGGCACAGAAATCAAGTTGGTTGAAGTTTATTGTAACGCTTCCTTTGGCGATGTTATCCACTGTGTTTTACTCAAGTATTGTCTATACTGCTTTATCCTTCGCGCGGGCCAGCTTACTTAGGGCACTAGTTGAGGTACACCCTGGACGAAGTCCAATCCATCCCAGGGCGCGCGCGCACACAGCACGGGGAGGTCATGCAAACTTCATGAAAACAGACCTTTGGCGGGAATCAAGCCAGACCCTGGAGGTGCAAGGCAACAATAAGCACTTACATTAAAAGACTTTTTCAGACTGTCTGTATTGTAAATCCTTTTTTGATTGGCGTTAGGAAATATTCTAATATTGTGAAATACTGGAAATTTCTTAATCATGGAATTAAAACAGAAAAAGGCTTGGAATATTTCACTTTACATGTAATGACTAGAATATTTAAGAGTTTACCTTGATTGAAAATATTTTTTTTTTCATGATAATCCAATTTTTTTGAGATGCACTTTATTAAGTACTTAATTTATAAATAGCTTTAACCTAAGAATTCATGAAGGCATGACTACAAAGTTTTCTTACACATCAAGTATCTGCTCATGACTTTTTTTTCTCTATTGTAATGACAAATACTATAGGTTTGGTGAGTCAGAAAGATCCTGGAATATCCTCTATTTCCATTTCCTGATGTTTTCCAGTCACTTCCTTTTCAGTACAGGTGTGGGTGTATGTGCATGTAGTCATGCATCACTAGCCTTGCTCAGCTCTGGCCTCCACCTGCTTGTAGATGAGGTAGCGTTAGTTGAGGAAGGACAGTGCAGACGATCAGTGATCTTGCCTCCTGTGAGTTTCTACTGAACTATGCTTGACCAGGTGGTGTATGTTGCTGCTGTTACAGTGCTTGGTGTGCTGGAGCAAGGTAGGATGAAATTCAGCCACACCTTGGATACTGACTATAAATTCTTGTAGGGGTTATATTGGTGCCGAGCGCAGTTTAGTAGAGTTATGTCGGGACATGGCCGTGAGATGAGTAATTTGTGTCTTTAAAATTCATACTCATGACTTAACATTTATGATATTAATATTAATGAATATGAATATTATTTCTTATATATATTTAAAGATTCATTCTTGACAATGCCTTACTCAAGAAGACCCACCATACCATCTCATAAGCTCTTTAAAAACAATGTCAACATTAATTTTTGACAGCAAACAAACTATTTGAATATGCTTTGAATGTGCTTTGTAATATAGTTGCATTAGGTTATAAATGAAGTCTTTATTATCTCTGTGTGTGCCAGCATACTTTTCCTTGAAGGTGATCTATGCCCGTCGGAAATACTCCATTCCCCCTCCTGCCACCACGGGACACCCCGATTTTGAGAGGGTCTTTAGAGCACAGTGAGTATCTAAGCACAAGTTTAAATTCTTTGTGAGGGCATAACATAATTTAAATTATTAACCTCAGTAACCAAAAACAAATATTCTAAACAAATAAAAAAAGGCTATTAGTGTTTTTTTGGAGGATGATATATATATATATATATATATATATATATATATATATATATATATATATATATATATATATATATATATATATATATGCTTACACACACTTACCTTACTTCAATTCAAGCACAAAATAATGATGATCTGATATGCCTGTATTAAGACAATGATAAAAACTGTCCTTATTTGCAATTGATTTGCAAATGCTTGATAAGTGTACTAAATTTCTAATTCAGTTTCTTTATTTATTTGTAGGGCAAATTGTACTGAATATTTCCCACTATTTGTGATTACACTTTGGGTTGCTGGACTTTACTTTAGCCCAGGTAAGCAACACAAAATAGATAAAAGAGAAGCCAAAAGGCTGAAATTGTACATGCCATAACATAACATGATGTATTTGCATACAAAACAATAATGTGTGTGTGTTTGATATGTGAAATGCAAAATAGTTTACAGGTTACTGCACTGATGTCATTGAACACCGCTGAGTGGTTTGCAGGAAGTGGTTTTCTCATCATTTGTGCACTTTGTACTGATGAGAACATTTAGAAATGTTCAGGAAGAAACAGTTAACGCAGTATCATCCCGGCAGTTTTTCCTTCTTTTCGGAAAGCTTTTGACCCTAGCCCTTAAAGCTTAGAGCATTTTAGCTATTATTATTATTATTATTATTTATTTATTTATTTATTTATTTATTTATTTTTAATGAACATATGTAGAGCTCAGGATTGTGCAGTATAAAGTGACATACTGTATCATTTTTTTTCAGCATATTTCTTCCCCAAACATGACTGAGAATAGAATTTTAAACTGGGTCACGTAGGCAAAGAAATAGAAGAAATACACATGATCACATGCTTTTATGGTTATTTTTTTTAATTGTTTCTATGACCAAAAAATTATAATACTATGCTCATTTTATGAGTTTAAAATTTTTGCGACTTCATTCACATATTCTGGTAATGGTAAAATTGACCCTTTATAAAAGTAATGATAACTTCTGTTCTACCTGACATATGCAAAAACCCAAATACACAGTTTGAAGTCTAAAGTCTCCCTGTTAACACATTCCAGATAGAAAACCTTCTATATAAGCACACACACATTATATTTTATATATATACATGTAGTAGGCCTGTTCCATGAGTTTATTTTTTAAAATAATTCTGTTGAAGCATGGTTGAAAAGCAGTGTCTGATTTTCATTGGTTAACATTCATAGAATTTTTTTAAATGATTACTTTTGTCAGATTAAAGTTATTTATGTGACCATTGCGAGTTTTTCTTTCATTGACCGAAGGGTACCAACAATTTTGTCCACGTGTGTATATGGCTTGCATGGTACCATTAGGGTTACATCTTCTGCACGAGAGTAGTTTAAATCAAACTGGAACTTATGATATCATATTATGATGTCATCAATGGCTAATTTGTCATTAACCTGCGGAAGAGATGTATTAATGTTATTTTGCACGTTTTTAAGTCCCAGTTTGACCTGAACATCCATCTTAGTTAAACACCCTTAAAGTAGTTTACTGTGCTGGTAAAGCATCAATCGTATAGCTAAATTTGCACATTCCCAGGTAAAGATAGAAGTTTTGTGCATTTATTTCTTTTAAACGTGTTTAATGATTAATTAAGCATTTGATGTTTGTTTACATACTGAGCGTAAATTCTATTTTTAAAATGTTTATTTTTAATATTTATTATTTTTTGTAACTTTTTAATTAAAAAAAACAAAACTTTTCTAGCTTTGTCTGCTTTTCTTGGGTTCCTGTACATTTACGGGAGATATCAGTACTTCCATGGATATGCAGAGTCTGCACAAGGAAGGTAAAGAATTATGACAGTCATCTGTTATGTATTTGTTGGTATGAAATTTTATATGATGGCCGTACTTCTTTTTTTCCTGTTAGACTGGCCCCTCTGTACTTCACAGCGAAGGTGCAGTGGGTGCTGATCGGCCTGTCCGCCCTCGGTGTGCTCTGCTGTGTGAGTCGCGTGTATTTGGGTGTGGATCTGCTTGGTTATATGAGTGAGGTCCTCGGCCTGAATCAGCTGGAGTGAATGCAGGCATGGGCAAGCTCATTTCGTCTTAAACTGATTAGATAAAAAGAAAAAAAAAAAAAAAAAACTATTTTATTTTAAAATTTCTTCACAGTTTCTTTCCTTTTATATATCAACTTATCTACAAATAAACTATAATTTCCTTACTAGCCTCCTTATTTCTCTTACAATCAAAAGTTAATAAGACATGTTGTGATGTTATCAAGAAATTACTGGTCATGTAGACTTTCCTGTGTCAGAAAGCTTAAATTTACAGCAGTTTCTGTGATGGTAACAAAGTCCTGACACTGGAGACTCCTTTAATAAATATTAAAAGGTCTGTGTACTGAAATCTTCACTTAGTGGCTAGCATTGCGGCCTCATACCTCCAAGAATGAGGGTGTGTGCCCTGCCTTGGACCTGTGTGCATGTAGTTTACATGTTCTCCCAGTGCTTGGTTGGTTTCCTCTTCAAATAGCAAATAGTTAAGAGACTTCTATTGGATAATAACTGAAGTGACTAATATGGTTCAGCTGTATTATTTAACAGCTGAACCATATTAGTCACTATATTACCATATTAGTCACATATTGTAGTTATTTAACCCTAACTGATGTAGTAAGCAGCTTCTCATTTTTTAAACATTTCTTTTTTAAAAATATGTCAGAAGACATATCCTTTGGTCATGGTAAAGATATGCCTCTATTTCAGAAGGGCCAAATTATTGTTCTGTATCAACTGATGAAACTACTAAACTTGGGATAAAAACTGAAGAACACATAATTAAACCTTGGATGGATAGAGAGAGCTCAAGGGATTGGGACACATCTGTGTAGCCTTAAGAAAACCAATTATAAGTCAGGCTTATTGAAGAAAGGGCTTCAATTTGGGAGCAAGCATAAAGAATATACTGTGGAGCATTAGTAAAAGGTCATGGGGTCTGAAGGTGCAAGATTTACCCGGTTAATGTGAGTGATGGTGCATCAGAGTAAGAAGAGAGGCAGATGATGCCTAGTTATGCCTAGTGCCTACCGTGGGCAGTGTTATGATCTGGGGTTGCTTCTGTAGTTCAGGTCTAGGTTCGGCAACAATATGTGCCCCAAAAAATTAGATCAGTTGGCTACCTGAAAAAAGTGAATGAACAGGTTTTTCCATTAGTTGATTTTTTTTTTCTTCCATGATGGCATGGGCATATTTCAAGATGACGATGCCAGGATTCATCAGGCTCA
This sequence comes from Clarias magur, assembly GCA_013621035.1. Taxonomy (NCBI): domain Eukaryota; kingdom Metazoa; phylum Chordata; class Actinopteri; order Siluriformes; family Clariidae; genus Clarias; species Clarias magur. The sequence continues at coordinate 133,268 of QNUK01000661.1, read as the reverse complement.
TATTGTACATCTAGGCATTTGGTAGACACCCTTATCCAGAGCGACTTACATTTTTATCTCATTATACATCTGAGCAGTTGGGGTTAAGGGCTTTGCTCAAGGGCCCAACAGGGACAACTTGGTGGTAGTGGGACTTGAACCTGGGACCTTCCGAACCGTAGTCCAATGCCTTAACCACTGAGCTACCCCAGTCTCATCAGTCCCTCAGACATCATTTTCGCACATGGAATGGATTGCTTCCCCCACAGAGTCCAGATCATAACCCCAATGAAAAACTGTGTTGGGATGTGCTGGAGAGACACTGAATCGAATGAGAAGAGACCGGTCAGTGTGTCATTGTCCAGTCTATCAAAGATGTTGGATTATTGATGTCCTTATGGAGCAGACGTTCTGCACAAGGGGTTGGTCATAGTGAAACAGGTTTGGGCCTAACTAACTTTAGTTTTAGTTTTATACAGATTACATCCACTCAAACTTTTTCCAATTGTTTCGTATCTAAAATATCTAAAATTTAATTATGTGGTTTGTGATATGTATAAATTGCGGAAAAAAGTAATGCAGCCATGTTGAAAGCAGAATGACTTTCGTCCTCTGGCTGTTTGGTAATGAATTTAGCTTACATTTGATTTGTTTGATAGGTTTGTTATCTGCACCTTTATTTAATTTTAAATATACTTTAATATTGCATAATTGGCTTTAAGTCAAGAGAGTGGTTTAGTCGTACAGCTCGCACACTGCTAAACAGCTAGCGAAAATTCAGTCACATTAGCCTTAATTTAAAGACGCAAGCTTTTATTCACAAAAACGACTTGACTTATGGGCAGTCTTTTTTAGTTAATCATGAATTGTGCCAAAGTTGGTTTAATATTTAAAAAACGTAATCGTAATAAATGATTTTCACAGAAATATTTCCTCGAATATAAAGATTTAATGTGTTAATACAGTGTTCACCGCTAGAGGGCACCGTTGCCATTGCAACAAAGCCAAATATCCGGTTCAGTCAGGTTGCTGCCTTGCACAGTGCAACTACACATGTAGTTCAATGAAATTAAGGAATTTAAATGATTTTTATTAAATTATATATACAATATCATCAAATTTTTAAAATTGAGATAAATAATGACAATGAACATGATTTGCTATTTAATGCATTGAAATTGATAACCGACAAACAGTATTCTTCAAAAGCTGCTGGATCTGGCTGGGCACAGAGTCAAAAGATACGTCTGCTGTACTCAGGTGTCACTTACTTAATCCATGCCTGTTTGAGTGAAGAATGAAGTTCACGTACAGAAGACGGTTTCTTGACTGCCTTCTTCACTATGGCCCAACATTTTTTTTGGGGGGGGGGGGGTTTAGGTCTGGAGAATACCATTCTCACACAGCCAGTTTTCACTTTTTCAGTCCATTTTTTTTCAGTTGTTGGCCAGCTATTGTTATATAATTTATTTGTACTTTTTTATTTTTTTTTAAATTACATTTTAATTTTTTTATTTCATGTAAATGCATATAAAATGCATATAAATTAGTAATATGCACAGAGTCTAATATAAGAATCTTACAAGAATTACACCCTTTATGAACAGATCAATATTTTATGAAAGTTCGTTTTGGTTTTGTCTCCACAGCTTGTGCACGTCTGTGTTTTACTTAGGGTTTTGGATAAAAAAAAAAAGACAAGAGTAAAAAGGGTATTGGAATGACTTTTTTTTTTCTTTAAAAGAATCTAGAGTGAAATAAAGGCTTCCAGATGGGATAAATGGAGGGAAAGAATGACACATCTTTGACTTTGTTGACCTTGGTGTCTAACAAATCTCTTCTTAATAAAAAAAAAAAAAGTCATACTTTGCAAGTTAATTTTTTGTGAAAAGAATTCAGGTGTACCCTGGAGTGGACTTTAATATAAAGAAAATATGTAACGCCTCATACCCAGTGGATACAGGTAAGACTCCAAGATGTCTTCAGGACCATACAAACTGAAGATCTAGTGGACATCTTTATGATCAATTAAAGGCCTAAACATTGACATCCCAGATATTTTGACAGCCCAGATCTCCCAAAGGCCTCCTAATAATGTTGTCTTTAGGGTGTTGTCATGGAGTAATTATGGAGTAAAAATAACACTTTAGAGGTCTAGTGGAATCCATGTCTCTGAAGATCAGGGTTGCTTTGTTGACCAAAGGGGGACATAGTCAACATTAAGTTTTCTTTTACCCTTGATGTCCACACCTGGTCCATAGAGCTTTGCTTTCATGTTAAACCTGAAATCTTCAAACTTTATGCAAGAACTAGTGAAACACTGTGTCAAGTGCTTTAGTACAGCAGGTGATTACTTTATATAGAAAAATAAATTGACCTGAACTGCCCCTTTAAATAACCTTCCTAATATTCTATGAATTGGAAAATGTTTTAAAATATGTTGTTATTGTTTATTTTATTGTTACATATTATATTATGGTTAAAGTTCTTTCTAGCAATAAAAAGTTTATAATTTTGATTAGGGATGCACCCAAATTTCTAGGATGATCTGATCTGCCAATTTTGACTTATATTTCTTTCTAAGAAATATAATTATACACGAACATTTTACAACTTTTGTTATGTTGAAAATACATTTGTAATTCATGAAAATTTAAGTATGCTTTATTAAATAACCTACATTTTACATTAAGGACTTTCTTTCACTCAAACAAAGAGCTTTTTGGCCAAATAAAAGGCAGCCGGAAAAGAGGCAACTGCTACAACCAGGGAGGGTGCAGACTTCTTGATCATGTGCATCCTTTAAGATGTGCCACCAGCTGCAGCTTATACACCATCATGAGGCTGCATAAAACACTCCACAGACTCAGCTGGCAGTCAAACTTTTCCCCTAGGTTGCACTACTTGGTAGCCAGTTTGTGTTAATTTGATTGGTGCAGAATCAGATTTGTTTGGCCGATCGTTTATTGCATCTTTAATTTTGATTGTTGATTATAATAACAAGTGATCATGACTTTCTACCTTGGCTTTGTGGACTACAGAAACAGCAGGGGTCACTGCACTATTGGTGCTTCAAGCACTTGCTTGTGTGTGTGCATACTACTGTAAAAAATAACAAAAGGTAATGACCTTGGCGTATGACGCTAAATTAATAAAATTTCCTCAATCTCACCAAAGTAAGGGTATCCTGTGCCTTCTATAGTACATAATCTGAACGCCACCCTACTGTTTTTAGTGCAGATGTTTCACATTGTGCTCAGCCTTACCTAAATGGTGCATTATGCAGTGAATTCTTCACTGTAGAGTCTTGTGTATATCAACAGATACTGGGATACATTTCCTATTTATTACAGTGTGCAAGTCTTCACGTACACCGTCATATCGGAATTTGTCTACTTGCTAATCTATAGACCGGCAACATATTTCTGAAGATTACCGGAGGAAAGAAAAAGCTTGGAGGAAGTCTGTGCTTCCTCTTGAGTAAACCACAGCAAGTGTTGTTTATTCACTATCTAGGTCACGCCACATCTAGGTTACTATTTAAAGGTGTCTTGTCCCCAGTGATCCTCAGGACCAAGGTTTTTTTTATCCTTCTGTATTTTGCTTGAACAGATAAGGAGTGTAAGATTGTGTGCATAGGTAAATTGAAGGTATTATTCTGCTTGAAAACGATACCGAGACCTGTGGTGTAGACATCTTTGTACAAGCTTGACTCAATGCCATCAGATAATTATATCTTTGACAATGTAGGCGTTTTAAAGCTTGCAGCATGTTTACTTCGAGATGAAGATGATTATCTCTTAGACTGAAAGTGACCCTGATGGTTAACTCAGTATGCTGTCAGTAAGTGAACTGTTTGGCTCCATAGACCTTTTGGAAGACTTTGGATTCAGACTTTGTGTTAGAAGCTAGCTAGCTTTGTAGCTTGTATTAGCTGTGGAACATAATATGGTTTAGAGGCAATCCAGAATGACTTAGAAGCAATTACTAAGGAGAAAAAATGTTGTTTAAAATGACAACACCATTAGCAAATGGCCTTCTTTAAAACTGCTATAGTGGCTAATTTTGTATGTGGGTTTTGGCACTGGTATCTGGTAAGTATATTGCAGGACCCTGGCGGCCAGACATTGTGATGTTTGGTGCAAATGGTCTATAGAGCTATTGAAACTAGGAGTCAAAAATAGGAATTTCAACAAGTGCTAACAGAGGCCAGTTGGGGAAGGAAATGAAAACTGCAAGCAAAGACAAAATTTCAGTTCAGGCCTATGATGTATAAAATTATTTCTGTTGTAAGATACAGTGCAAAGATTTGGGAACAGAACAGGAAATTACAGACTGGATAGTGTCTGTACATCAGAAATTCACGTGCACCACAGTGACCACAGGAAAATCTATCGCCTGTTTTGAGTGGATAGATGTCTGGTCTATGTTCAGGTGTCTTTTGTAGATTTTGAGATATAGTTGGGTGAGAAATTTTGTTGAAACTATGGTTCATGGGATTTGGAACATACTTGCTTTGTTAAACCCGGTCATCATTAATGATACTATATGGTGAAAACTTTGTGGACATCCGACAATTCCACCCATATGTGCTTTTTGAACAGGCGATTTCAGATTTAGTCTGCCTCATCTGCAAAGACTTTCTATTAGATTTTGAAGTGTGGTTGAGGGATTTGTGATCATTCAGCTGCAAAAAGCTATAGAGAGGTCAGGTACTGATGTCAGGAGAGGAGGTCTGGGGTAGCATCAGCATTCTACCAAAGGAGGAACAGGTTTGTGCAGATGAAACATAATTGTAATGCTACAGTATAGAAGTACACTGTATACAAATGTGCAGTGCAGACCTTATAGCAACAGGTTTGCAAAACATCATATATGTGTTTGATAATCAGCGCCTGTATTCAAAAAGCTTCTTAAGCCAAAAAGTTGGTCCTAGTGATGAAATTCTACAAAAATTCTTAGAATTATGATTTTTTTTTAAAATATATATGTATTTTTTTAGAATTTCCCCTTAAATTTAGGACTAAATCTTAGTAAAGATGAAAAAATGATTCATGAAACATCTCATTTCTAAAACAGCTCCTAAGGTAAAAATTGTTAAGAGTGGAGAGGAGGACTTTTAAGAGGCTTATGAGTTTCTATAGCAGAGGACAAAATGGCGGAAATAAGAAATACTCTCCAAAAACTGAACGTAAAGTTTCAAAGGTAAACACTGCTCTTCTGTCCAATTTGGTTTTCTTGTTGTTTCACTTCCTTCCGTTTCTCTTGGATTGTTTGCTACATACCATCCAAAAGTGCAACTTAAATAGACTGTCCTGAAATCATGTAAATTGTAAAAGCTGAGCCATTTTGCTCCAATCAATCTGAAATAGATCACAAGAAATAAAATCATGATTATACAATTTCTTCAAATACAAACATTATGATTTCACTGTGTGTTCTATTACCATGTATTCTGTTTTGACAAAGAGCACATTTCAAGACCTTCCCTTCCTCAGAGTTGTTCTAAAAAGTTTCCTAAATCACTTTTAGTCTAGGACTCTAGGACTTTTTAAGCTAAGATATGAGCTCCCTGAGAGAATTCTAAGAAGCTTTGTAAATACGGGTCCAGGTGTTCACAAACTTTTAGACTTCTGGTGAACATTTAAAACCATTCAAAACAAACTGTTAGACTGTATGTTGGATAACTATGCTAACAAATCAGATAAATCTATGGTCACAAGGCCCTCCAGCTAATCACTGTGTTTATCTAAACCAATAAAAACAGTCCACCCTTTGCAAAGTCATCTGAAATTTACATTGTCAGCAAAGAAAATAATGATCAATAACAAAATGTTTGATGAAACAACATACATTTTGCTGACTCCCTCTGTCTATTGCTCTTACTCACATGATGTTCTATCGCTCTCTCGCTCTGTTTTCTCTATCCTGTTTTATCTTCTCACTTACACCTTGTTCTAGTTTGTCTGAGGACATTGTAATGGGTGTGTCTATTTGCGCATACTGTATGTGTCATATGACGGTGGTCATGTGAATGTGTGTATGGTTTAAAAGTTTTTCTCTGGTGTGTGTGTGTTCAATGTTGGTTTTGGCAGGACGCAGTGAGCAGCAGTAAAATGTGGTGTGTCACTACCTAGTGATGCTGAAAGATGGCCTTCCTCTCTTGAGATTAAGTTGCTGTGTGTTTTACCATCACTCTGAACTGCAGAGTGAATTATTAAACAGTGACAGGAAAGGATATATACAGTACATATACTGTAGGCTGTCTATACTTTACTCAGTCATTAAAGATTTTTATGTTTGCTGATATTTTGGTTAATATGTAAAATGGTTTAAATGTCTGGTATTTATATTATATTATATTATATTATATTATATATATATTATATTATATTATATTATATTATATTGTATGTAGTTGAAGAGAGAAGATAATAGTGTATATTACTTTTAAACCTGTGTTGATGTCATCCATAGGTTTTCTGAAGGGTGTTGTTTTAGGCTGCTTGTCGAAATCCTGGCAGGAGTTGACACTTCGGCGAGCGGATAGAGCCTGGCTGTTGGTTGGAACATGACTGCTTACCTAGGTTAGCACAAGCTAGCTAACTTAGCTTTAGTTTAACTAAAATCCTAAGGTAGGTGATGTTAATTTATATGATATCATATGTAGACATATGCACCATACGCTACATGTCATCCTGTGTCAACTCGATTTTATTTCTTGTGTTAAGTTAAACTATAACCACTTAAATTGGCCACTCCCCTAATTATGCATAATTTTATGGCTTACCCCGTACGTCATGAATGTAAAATTTAGCTATGTAGACCAAAGTAGTTTTTTGTACCAATAATATACAGTGGAACCTCGGATTGCGAGTAACTCGGTTTACGAGTGTTCCGCAAGACGAGCAAAGATTTTTAATAAATTTTTTAGTTGAAATACGAACATGTCTTGGTTTACGAGTGCCAAGTTTTTGACACCGACACACACGCACTCTCTCGCCTTTACACCCCCCCTCCCCGGCTTCACACAGACACACACACTCTGCTCTGTTGTGATTCTTTTCAAAGGTAAGGTGCTGGTTCATTTGTTTTGTTTTGTCTTTTACTTTACAGCAGTGATTCCGTTAGTCTGCCTCATGCGAGTGTCATTAGAGAGATTTCTTTTTTTCCCGTCAAAATAGTGTTTGCTTTGTAATACATGGCGCACAAACGGAAACACTTATCTGTTGGGATTTATTTTAACTTTTTTTAAAGGTAAAGTGCAGGTAATTTTTTTTATTTTTACTTTATATATTGTATTAATTATTTTCTGTATTTATTTTTTTGGGCTGTGGAATGAATTATTTGAGTTTTCATTATTTCTTATGGGAAGATTTGATTTGGTTTACGAGTGTTTTGGAATATGAGCCCACTTCAAGAATGAATTATGCTCGTAATCCAAGGTTCCACTGTACATTGCAACGACTGGGAGAAGGTCAGGAAATTAGACAGTGGATAATGTTTGTACGTCAGAAATGCACGTGCACCACAGTGACCACAAGAAAATCTGTCTGCTGTTTTGAGTGGATAGATGTCTGGTCTATGTTCAGGTGTCTTTTATGGATTTTGTGATATGGTTGGGTAGGAAATTTTGTTGAAACATGCTATTTTTGATTCATGGGATTTGGAGCATGCTTTCTATATTAAACCCAGTTTTTGACAATGGCACTATATGTCCAGAACTTTGTGGACACCTGATCACCTGACCCATATGTGCTGCAAACATTTATTTTTGTTGTAATTCTGGTCATATTAACATGAGAGTTTATGAGGATTGATTCACTTTTGGATCCAGTTCCAAGTGGTTATTTGAGGAACTGCATACAAAAATGTTTCAGAATTTAAGGATCCAGGAGATTAAAAAAAAAACTTTGATCTCAACCCTGTCCTCTCTTGCAGTTATTTTACTTCCTTTTGCTTCCCAGATTGTAAACAAACGTAGTTGATTTAACCACAGCAATGTTATCTAGAATAAATCAGTTACTCAGGATGAATGAGTAAATACAGTGAATGAACAAACACGTCATGCAAAGCTTGAACAAAGGTCCAGTGATAATGATTGTGACCCAGGGAACTTCTGGCATTAGAAAGTGTAACAATAGTGTATCACACTCACACACCCAATAATACACTATGACAATTTGGAAACTACAATCTGTTTTCTGCTGTGAAAGGATACTGAAATGTCAGGATGAAACCTGCCAAGCAAATCTGTACCTCCAAGACTGGAAGTAGGAGACAGACCATGGTGCTGCCCACAGATTGACATGATACTGCCCACCAAAATGAAAGAACAAACAAACAAACAAACAAACAAACAAACAAACTGTTAGCTATCATACCTACTATATGTGAAGCTAGTTAGCTGACATATCTAATAATGGGAAACTTTTTAAAAAGTTACCTGTAAATAAGTTCCTGAGAATACGACAATTAAAATTGAGACTCTAATAATGAACCCCCACTAGCATTGTAATTGTAGAAGATCCTTGAGACATTTCCAGATTGTTCGCTAGATTCTAACACCTATTTATTTATTATGGAGCGGGTGCTCCCAGGTTATTGTAAACCTGCCTTGATCATAATCAAAAGTAAACGATGGCATTGTTGTACACTGTTCTCTATATTCCCATGTGGTGATGAACAAAAAGGGGTCTATATTGGAACTAATACTGTTGACTGTTTAAATCTATCCATTTTTGGCAGCATATTGTGAATGTATAGTACATTTATTTGTTTATTATTTTGTCATGCTGATATCCGCTGAAATCTCGGGACTTGACGCTGCCCGGAATGAGTCAAGCAGCTCAGATATCCAGGAGAGTGATATGAATATAAAGACATGGAATTCATTGTCCTGCTCGCTCACTCGCTCACTCTTACTTCGCTTACTTGCACATGACATTGATTTCAACACTGACCTGCACTGGACAGGAAGTCATTTTTTTTTGCCACTGCAAAAGAAATACCATATGGGATTTTTTTTCTTCCTACTGCAGGAAACTAGTTCAAGGATGCAAAAGGTGGTGGTAGAGGAGTGAGGTTTTGTGTGTGTGTGTGTGTGTGTGTGTGTGTGTGTGTGTGTGTGTGGAGCAGTATGGAGTCAATGAAAACTTACACACAATGCTTTGTGGACAAAGGTCAGCCTGGCTCATACACACACTCGCTGTTTTTGGTTTTATTCTTCAGACAATCATCACCTTTTCATCACATTGGCAGACGCTAATGCAGAGGTGACTAATGCATCATTAAGGCTTTACACAGCATGAGTGACTCTTGGGTGGCTCAGTTAACACTGGTGTTTTAGCTTTCTACACAAACCCAGCGAGCGCTAAACATTATTATGGTTGTGAGTGTTGATAGCTCTGGTATGCTGTCTGCATTACAGGGATACTTCAGTGCGTTTTAAACTACTCTCTACTCTCTAAAGTAATCTCTACTAATTGTGTGTGTGTGTGTGTGTGTGTGTGTGTGTGTGTGTGTGTGTGTGTGTGTGTGTGTGTGTGTGTGCGATTATTGTGTATGTGTTTCCCTGAACTGAGGAAAGAATGCAAAGTTTGTTTTCTCAAAAAATGAGTCTAGTCTTACATGATGGAAGTCTAACATCAGTCAATTACCATTTTAAATAGAGGTGTGTTTAGGAATCATTTCTAAAGAAGGACCTGGGGAAATAAAATCACTGTAATCTGTACAGATAACAAATCATGCATTTTAGGTAACTGTGGTTAACTATGCATTTTTCTGTATTAATACTTGGAGCAAGTATAATAGCTTTTTGAAAGTTCCACAGAAAAGAATTTATATAAGATGCTGATAACAGCAGAGAAATATTATCTATTTTTTCATTAAAGCAGTACTTAACATATAGCATCTTGTTATACAAACATGAATATATAAATATATAAATTAGATCTACAAGGTATAGCTGTGTTCTTTACTGTTATTTATGGACTGAGGGATTAAAGTCAGATATACTAATAATGCATCCTGTAAAAATTCACACTTCATGGTTTTCATATATTTTTTTATAAGAAAATATTATAATGGTGCAGGGATTTTGCATCTAGAAACATTTCTACAAAGCCACATAAGATGCCTGTTGAAAAGATTAGAGCGAATGTGTTTCTGGTGTGTGTTACGTTAACATTAACCTTGTGCGTGCCTTTAGTCTGAAACAAATTAATGGCTTGAAGATAACTTGGAAAAGTGGAACAGTATGGGCATGCCTGTTACCCCTGTTCATCCTGTCTGTCCTCACTCCGTAGCTCAATCCACCCCTGCCCTTTCACCCACTTCTTTTGTGATCCTGCAAAAGTCATTCTGTAAAAGCCTTGATCTTTATCTTGCAATTAACAGACAGGTGACTGCTCCAGCCATATCCTGAAGATAGACACAGTGGCCTCAGTAACCGCTGACTCCCTTCAACACAATGCACGGTCATTACGGCAATCACACACCGTATTGTGCGCACAATACCGCCTGTAGTGTCCATTCACCTCACGGCTTCTTCGTGTCTGTTTGTGTTTAAAGGTTGATTGCTGATCATTGCAGGATCACACAATGAACCAGTTTTGTCATCGAGGTGAAGAGGCTCTATTCATGTTTTAACCACAGGGTTAGTCACACACACTAGGAGAGGTTTTCAAGAGACCTTGCTGGTGTCCTCACAGTTAGGGTTCTTGAGCACACAAAAGAATCTTTCATATATGTGTGTGTGTGTGTGTGTGTGTGTGTGTGTGTGTGTGTGTGTGTGTGTGTGTGTGTGTATGTGTGTGTGTGTGTGTGAGAGAGAGAGAGAACTTTGAGAATCTTCATTCTCTCTTCACACACACACACACACACACACACACACACACACACACACACACACACACACACACACACACACACACACACACACACACACAAAGAATAAAAGGTTAAACTACATCATCCAAACAGTCTGAATTACACTCCTCAGGTTTGCTGTAAATGTTTGCATGAGTCTTTTTTACCATATAAGCAGACCAATATTTCGGCTTAAACAAAAGTTCAACATGCATCACTAAAGTTTAAAGCATTGGCACCCTTGGCCATGTACAGGAGTGTGGGTGGCCATTAAGGTTAAAGTAAACCACTTGTGCTAGTGGTAAGGGGAACTCCAGGACCACGACAGAGAAACAGCAGCCTGAACCAAATCCACAAATCAGAAGAGTCGGATGCAGGTTGCGGCAGGATGAGAAAGTTTTTTATGGCTTATTATATTATTTTCGGCACTATTGATTTTTATAAGGAATATAAGAAAAATAATGATGGTACTAAGTGGATATCGATGTGAAATTGATCTAGACTGAACCAGAATGCATTTATGTCTTCTTCCTCCATTTAATTTCTGTTTTTTTCAGCTATATGAAAAAAATAATGCTTGTTAATCACAGCATGTTTGTTGTTCTGTCCCATATCAAGGGGTAGGAACTACATTTAAATCTGGAGAGCAAAAGAGTTCATCCTCATCCTCAGGAAAAGGACAGGGTGTGTGCGTGTGTGTGTTACCTATCCTGCACAGCTGCCAAAATGAACTCCTAGCCCTAACTAAAATATTACTGGCAGAAAAGACTCCACCTTTGGATGGCGCAATGGTGCAATCACATGCTTAGGGAGCAAACACACATGCTCTCTAACAGACAGGAACATTTGGTCCCATCTAAGTTCTTTGATCTTAGCCTCATACTTTCTAAATTCTTTGCTGTCCTTATCTTCTGAATTCTTGATCACTCCTGTCTGCCTCAAGTGTTTTTGTCCCTCTGAGAGATAAGTCTTCAGGCCAATGTTCAAACGTTATTTCCTATAAAAAAAAGGAACACAGCTGTTTGGGGCATGTTGTTACAAGGAAATGATCAATGATGAGGTGGTGCTATGTGACCTAATATGAAGTGACGTTACTTGTGAGTTGAGTATTTTCTAATAAATCCAATAAATATATCATATATAATAAATAAATACCTAATAAATAAATATTTTTATAATATTTAATATATAAATAATTGATAATAAATCACATACCTAATACTATACCATATTCCATATACCTATACCATAAATTATATACCATATACAAAATACTATTACATTCCTTTTATTCATTAATTAACACAAATCTATTCAATTCTATTACATTTTATTTTTATAGATTTTTTAAAATGGCTTTTTCTCTTTTAACACTAATACAAAAACATTTTTTATAATTACTTCAAAACAGTTAGACTGTTGTTCTTCTCCTTTTTCATGGGAGATAACAGTTTAACGTGTCACATTGACACTGGAGACTCTTTCCAAGAATTATACATAAAGGTGTAACTGACATCTTTAAATAAAAAATATATATTATACTAAAACATAAATTTTTGATTTGTTCACCATACATGTTCCTGAGAATTAGCAGTGACCATAGAACCTATAACAAACTACAATACTGTATAACCGTAAGATCTGAACTGCTGTCAGGGCTGTTGCTTAAATATTAATCTACACCTTTTGACAAATCAGCAATGTAAAATGATATAGTTTACAGCACAGTATGTACAGTCAATTTCACTATTTCACACAGTGTGAAAGTATCTCTGTGTTTGTTTGGTGTAATTTCGTGCTGCACTGCTGAGGAAAGACGGCCTTGTTTATCCGATATACATAGTTTACGTGAGTATTTGTCTGGAGATAAGAGCTGGCGGATCTGTAAGGAATGCGTTATGTGTTCTTGCCAGTGTTCTTTCATGCTACTAGATAAATTCACAGGCTTCAAGTGAAAGCACTGTTTACGTGCATCTCTGCATCCTGTGTCTCTGATAGTAACAACAGTAAATAGGTTCCGAAATAGCAAAATTCACCCATAAGTCAAAAACACTTCCTTGTTTTTCTTTCATTGTTTAAGAAGCACAATGACGCTTAGGTCTCCTAACGCAGCCTACTCTGAAAAATAGAGGATGGAAGTGATTGTAGGGTTGGGGGGGAGGGGGGGGGGTTAATGGGGTGAGGGATTTGAGTGTGGGTGGAAGAGGGATGTGGGATTTGGGGGTGTAGATGAAAAGCTGCTCACACACATAGGAGTTTTAAAGGCAAGCTAAAAATGTGGTGAGCAGACTCTGGAGCTTTGGGGGAAACCAACAAAGGGAAGTAGGGAACGGTTTGTAGAAAAAAAAAAGAGTTTATTCGCTGTTATTGTGGAAGATAACTTGGTTTGCTTGCCTTTGTGGCAAAAAAACAGAATGCATTAGATATCAAAATACAAAAACATTTGTGATGTAATATATAAGCATAACTCTACTGATATATTTTTGGAACTATCATAGAAATATACAATGCTCAACCAAAAAAACAAACAAAAAAAATAAAACTACCTGGATTAAACTAAGGGAATAGTTAACAACCTTCGACGTCATAATTACTGCAGTGCTTAATATGGTTCAGCTGGCAACAAGTTAATTAACCCTAACTCATGCAGGGAGTAGCTTCTCATTTCCTAAACAATCATGTCAGAAGACATATTCTGTGGTCGTGGCAAAGATGTAACCTTCTTGCCTAAATCAAGAAAAGAAAACAACCAAATAGTTGGCTGAAACTGCTAAAATTGGGTTAAGAACTGTGAAAAGTACTACAAAACCAGGAAGGGTAATGGGTGAACCATCATGTTCAGGGAGGAAATGTGGTCGGAAAAAAAACATCCTGAATGAGTGTGATGGGAGATCTCTTAAACAATCGGTGAAATCATAAAATCATAAAGAAGCAACAGGAGAACTAACAGCTATATTTAATAGTGGAATTAAAAGCATTTCCATACACACAATGTGAAGAGATGTCAAGGGATTGAGACTAAACAGCTGTATATCCACTTATCAGTGAGGGTAATCAGAAAAAAAAAAAAAACTGAGTGCCTAGTGCCTCCTATACAAGCCTATGGGGGCAGTGTTATGATCCGGGCTTGCTTCTTTTGGTCAGGTTTAGGTAGATCAGCTGATTCTGAATATACTGAGTGACCAGGTATATCCATCAATGGATTTTTTCTTCCCTGATGGCACAAGCATAAGATAACGATGCCAGGATGCATTGGGCTCAAATTATGAAAGATTGGTTCAGGGAGCACGAGACATTTGCACACATGGATTAGCCACCACAGAGTCCAGACCTTATTGAGTATCTTTGGGATGTGCGGGTAAAAAAAGACTGCGCAGTAGTAAGCAATTGATCTTGAAGAGAGATTAATGAGTGACATTGTATAAGCTTATTAAAATGGGACTTTTTTGACCAGGCACTTTTCTTAATTTTTAGAGATCAAAATATAAATGATAAAAAAGCCCCTCCTTTAAGTTTTTCATACAAAATGGTGCATCACCAATGAGGTGACATGAGGTCATAACAGTTTTGTTTTTCAATATAAAACTAAGATTATATACTAATTAATGTGAAATATACTTGTGGACAAAATAAATGTTGCACATATAAATTTCTTACAAAATGTATTTCTGTCAAATAAATAAGAACATTTGATTTTATACAAAAATCTGTGTCCATCAGTACCAGAAATTCAAAATGACTTGAATGACAATATCGTTTCATGAAGACTTTGTTTCATGAAGTGGCCACCTTGCACAACTAGCATCCAGCAGCAGCCAAACGTAGCTCCACAATCTAAGAAATTATTGTGTGTAACACTGGAATAATAGATGCAGTAACGGCAGCATTTTCTGCACAAGATCTCAAGTGAACCATCGAATTGGTCTGTTGGCCTTTCAGACCCAAGGTAATCAGCAGTGGAACCTCATGTTCATTGTTCCATAGCCTGGGAATTATATTTCTGACAACTCCAGACCACCTGGCGACATCTGCTTGTGTTACACCAAGTTAAAGCATTCCAATGGTTTTCTCTCTGCTAGCATTGTCTAAACGGGGCGTAATAGTCTGAAGACAAAATACACAATAGAAATGCTTTCCTTACTTTTCATAATAAGACATAATCACATGACAAATTTCGTGTGATGGCATGACAGTAATTTTACTTTACTTGTGTTCTTAATGTAACAAGGCAAACTAAATTATGAATTAGATTTTAGGTTTTCCTAATCATACCAAATGTTTTGTATAATTTTTATAGTGCAACATTTCTTTGGTCCTTGAGTATATATAATTTACTGTAAAAATTGTATTAGTATATATTTACCTAATGTTTTCTACAACAAATGCAGATATATGAACTGAATGGATCAGAATGGTGTCAAATCTATAGCAACAATCATAAACAGTCCATTCATAATCATATTTTAAGACAATTGTGCTTCTTGAAACCTAGAATGAAATAAGCCTTTTATAAAACGTACAGAATTTCTAAAATAAAGGAATTATGCAGTCCTTATGAATGTGTTATAAGGATGTAGGCATCTTAGAGATAAATCTTTCTGCTTCATTATATTTGACTTGGTATAAATTCTGCAAGTCTCTGGTTCCTTTTATGGTAAGATATAAGATATTCTGTTGATCAATGTTTTGATTATGATGGAGAGAGATTTGTATGTATGTGCAAAATGTATGAATGAATGAATTTAGGATTAAAATATCTCGGATGGAGGGGTGGTTGTCCTGGAGGAGACCAAGCTCATCAGAATATTAATGTTTTATTAATATTAATAAATGTGATTTGTCAAAATATCACTGTGTTAATTTTAGGCAAATATTTTCCAATATTTCAACTTAGAGAAGGTTTAGACCCACTTGAGCTCACTTCTTGTCCAGCAGCCATCAAACTTCATTACACTGGAGATTTTTGCAAGTTTTTGAGGCATTTTTTATAGCAAATTATTTTTGTACTGTGCTGTCTCTGTGGTTTACAGAAGAATGTTGCAGTTTTGTTGTGTTGCTGATGTGGCTGAAGCCAGGCACTGGTTCTGAATCCAGTTTAATGGTCTATATTTAAAATTAGAAAATTTGCTGTTTTTTTAGCTTCAGCATTTAGGTTTTTTTTTTTTTTTTTTTAGCTTTTAGCTCTTATTGTTAGCTATTGTCTTATTTTAGCTCTTTGCTTTTATTATTGTTATTATATATACGTATATGTACTCAGTATATCAGCTGATGCTGATTTCAATAATGTTACTACATGGTATTCAAATCAGCATCAGCGTTATCAATGTTTGTCAGTCTAGGGTAATAGTGAAAAGAGAGGGAAAATAAAGAGAGAGAGAGAGAGAATGCAAGTGACCCACTCCTCCAGCTTTTCACAAATGGAGTTAATTAAAGGGAGGATTAGAGTGAAAAGGATCCTAGATTTGTTTTGGAGATAAAGCCTGATCACATGGATAGACTCACACACACGAGGCTTCTTAATACATAATAAGATTAAAGAATAATAAAGCTCTTTATGTTTTTGAGCCAATTTAATATTACAGGTTTGGCATGTTTGTGTATGCATTTTCATATTTAGAGACACTATTGTGTTATGTACACCATTTACTCTAAGTGTTACAGTATTCATCTTGTATTGATAAGTTGTTGCCGGTGTGTTCGATTCATCAGATGCTTTAATGCGTCAGATTTTTTAAATTCCTGGTTGTTTCATATCCCAAATATTAAAACTGAAAAGGTTTAGAAAAAAGGGATTGCAAACACGTATGTGAGAAAAGTAGTGTTAAAATGAGTTTGTTGTAATCACATAACATGGCTTGATTGTGCCAAATGTGTGTGCTGCACTCTTCTATTGCTCGCTGCATGCATTTATTTCCAGCGTGGTCTATTTTATCTTAGTGTTGGGGAACAATGTTTTGTCTATTCTACCATTGATTCTATAGGATATATATAACATTAAACTGAAAGTCAGAGAGACCTGCCTGATTGATTACTACAGCTGGACCATTTTGCACAGAACTAGGAGGGTCAGAAGGAAATTTTTTTTCTTGGGTTGTTTATTTTATTGACAGCTGTCATGAGGACACATCTAAAATGTGAAGATGGTTTAGAAATGAACGTTAACCCATTCGATTTATTAAATGTTCTGTATAGGTTCCCTGTACTACAATGAGAATGAAGGAAAGTAGCAACAATCTCAATTTTACTAATCGATTCACTTCTGACTTTCTGATTCTGATTCATTTTGCCAGCATGCACACACACACACACACACACACACACACACACACACACACACACACACACACACACACACACACACAGAGACACACATTTCGATTGGGATCAATAATGTATCTATCGTTCTTGAAATGAAAGTGTAAATATACAACATTGTAAAATCAGGTTTTCACTATAGTCAGACGAGACACATCTTATATTGCTTGTTTAATCAGTTTATCTATATATTCAAATTTACCTTATATTTTACTCCTTGGTGCTTTTATCCAAAGCAACTTAAAGTTTGGACGGGAAGGATTCAAACAGTTTACCTTCTGATTACTACTCTAATACTAATCAGTGACTAATGCCTTAATCACTGATCTTGACTTTTGGCATAACAGAAGCAAAACTAAATGAGCTGAATAACGGTGGATACCATAGCATACATGGCCAGGGTGGCATATAAAAGAAATCATGAAAATGGTGTCGTAAGGATTAAAGTTAAATGGCATATGTGGGTCAAAGTCAATCAAATCTTCAAAATAATATTGTCCATTTCTACCAGTGCAAAAGGTAATCTTTAAGATGAGTCAAATTCATGAAATGCAAAAGGTAATCTTTAAGATAAGTAATCTTTAAGATGAGTCAAATTCATGAAATGCAAAAGGTAATCTTTAAGATAAGTAATCTTTAAGATGAGTCAAATTCATGAAATGATTTACAATTATTTAATTGGAGTTAAATCCTCCCTTATAACTATATAATAATTATAAAACTCAATCTAACACTAATCCTGTTACTAAAGCAGACAGCTTAGGTGAGATAATCCTGCTTTAACACAAAAACATCTCACGTTTCTGTGTAAGTCTGAGATTAGCATCCAGTTACCCTTGTGAGTTAAGTTTGAGATAACATCAGTACTCCTAACATGTAAAATTTTGGTGCAGGGTCCAGTTACAGTTCTCAGGAGCTCCTTAAGGTTCTACTTTGGGCAATGCTCCGATTACCGATGACAGGAGCCACAGACGGCTGGTCTTAATGTGTTTGTTTAGACAGGGACAAGAGGAGAAGAGGCATGAAGAGCTGCAGGCAGTGAACAAAAGAAATGGTATCATATTACTTTAAAATCACACTACAGAGCACAAGGTTTTCCTTAGGAGGAGGGGTTTTCCCTCTGATTGGCCCACTGGATACCCCCATCAAATTAACATACCAGTCTCTGAGGTCCACACTTCCAGTCTGAGCAAAGTTTGTGAGGCATGGAATGAGCATCTGTGTGTGAGTGAGTAATGCTGTTGGATAGTGCTGTTTAAGAGACTGAAGCGATAGCTGTTTATTTTTTATTTTTATTTAATGTATCTGCATTTATGTAGATATTATTAGAATATAACCTCATATATTTTTAACAACTACTAATTTATTTTAAAGCAAGCAATAGAAAGGGAACTGACTAAAACTTTTTTACCTTGATTTAAAATCAATTCTGCAAAATAAGTTCACATTGATAATTAAACTTCATTAATATATAATGTCTAACTTATGTTCTATCTAATGTAATTGATATATTTTTTATGTCATCGTTGAGGTAGTGTGGTCGTTTGAGACATAGAAACCTAGACAGACATTTAAAATTATATAAAATATACTGTATTAGTGTAAAACATACAGTTGACAGTAGCTTATTAAGCTATTTTTTTTAAAGAATATTTGTTTGCATATTGAAATGTTCAGTTAAATACTAGCATTTACAAAGCTCTCATACAGCCATGCTTCAGTTTTGGCTTTTGTTTGTGGCTAGTTTAAATTTCTGTGAGGGTCAGGATCTCGAAAGTGCACCCATCATTATCCAGTATAATGTCCAGGAGGAACAGCCAGCGGGCACACGGGTGGGCTGCCTGTTAGACAGCCTGCGTCAGAAAGGAGAAACTGGATTACTGGAGGACTTCCGGGTTGTAGAGCATGGTCAGGCCCTGCCATTCACAGTGGACAAAAGAGACGGGGTGGTGTCAACACTGGGCCAGCTGGACCGGGAGGAGTTGTGCCGTGGAGCTGACCAGTGTGAACTGGCTTTTAGTGTTCTCTATCGGAAAGGTGGCACAGTGCATTTCCTGCGTGTCAGAGTGGAGGTGATTGACCTGAATGACCACAGTCCTATCTTCCCTAATTCAGTGCAGGAGGTGGAGATCTCAGAAACAGTAGGTCTGAGGATGCGTATCCCACTGGACCGTGCTGAGGATCCAGATGCAGGTTATAATGGCCTACAGAACTACTCGCTTTCTTCAAGCCCTCACTTTGATTTGGAAGTCCGTCCCTCGGGAGGCGCCAAACAGCCAGAATTGGTGATTATTAAAGAGCTGGACCGGGAGAAGGAATCATCATTTGAGTTGACATTATCAGCTTGGGATAAAGGGAACCCACCCAGGTCTGGTAGCACCAAACTCAAGGTCATAGTCTTGGACTCGAATGACAACAGTCCTATGTTTGAGGTGAATGCACCAATAGTTGACTTGCCTGAAGACACGGTACAAGGCACAGTAGTTATAAACCTTCACGCTACAGATCCGGACCAGGGTGCTAATGGAGAGGTTGTGTACTCACTCAGTAAACATGCCCCATTAGATGTGCAGAGACTTTTTAGTGTTGATCCTCAAACAGGTGCTGTTGTTTTAAAAGGTCTTTTAGACTTTGAGGAAAAAAGATCATATGAAGTAGACATACAAGCAAAGGATCTTGGTCACAATGCTATTCCATCCCACTGTAAGATGCAAGTAAGAGTTCAAGACGTCAATGACAACGCACCTCGGATACACGTAACATGGAATCCTCAAGAGTCCCCTGTGGCAACTGTGTCAGAAGGGGCATCAAATGAGACTTTTCTGGCTCTTGTGATGGTGTCTGATGCTGATTCAGGTCCAAATGGGAAAGTGCAAGCCCAGATTCAGCAAGGATCAGGGCCATTCCGTCTCAAGCGTATCCATAGTGACAACTACATAATTGTTACTAGTGGCAGCTTAGATCGGGAGCAACAAATGGAGTATAATATTACTATTCTTGCTCAGGACAGTGGTGTTCCTTCTTTGTCTTGTGTTAGACATCTGACTGTCCATGTTCTGGATGAAAATGACAATGCACCAGTATTTTCCCGTACTCTCTACACTGGTGTTTTCAGTGAGAATAATTCACCTGGATATCAGGTCTTGACTTTGGAGGCCCATGATGTTGACTTAGACCTTAGTGGACGGGTGTCATATTCAATTAGAGAGTCAAATGAACTTGGGACACCAACTGCGTTCTTCTCAGTCCATCCAACTAGTGGGGCTGTTATTGCTCAGCAGTCATTAGACTATGAGGAATCACAGACATACTCCTTTATAGTGGAAGCAGTAGATCATGGTTACCCTCCAATGACCAGCAGTGCTACTGTGTTTATTACGATTGAGGATGTTAATGACCACTATCCCATCATCAGAGAACCACTTTCAAAGAAAGGTATCGCAGGAGTGAGTGTTCCAGTAAATGCAGAAAAGGGGGAGATTGTGACGGAACTAAATGACAATGTTCATGAATCCCTTTATCCACTGAGGAATCAGTCTTCTGAATACAGGTTTGAAGGTTTTTTGGCCACAACCATATTAGCAAGTGACTCTGACTCTGGCCTCAATGGAAAACTCCAATTTAAAATAAAAGAAGGAAACCCCTCCAGGCTGTTCTGGTTAGATGAAACCACAGGTCAATTATATGTGAACACCACCAATGCTACAGAATTGATTGGCAAAGCTTTTACAGTGGTCATTGCAGTGTCAGACATGGGAACACCCCCACTTGTCACACACACAACACTAGAGGTAACATTCATCAATCTTCGTGATCACCTCAAGAACTCTGCTCATGGACAACACCCTCAGTTTAGCTTCACAATGCTTTTAGCTATATGTATTGGGGGAACCTGCTTGCTTTTGCTGCTAATCGTTCTGGTTACCACATTCTGTCGCCCAGAAAAAAGAGACACTCGTGCTTACAACTGCAGACAAGCTGAGTCTTCTTACACTAGTCATCCTCGCAGACCACAGAAACACATTCAGAAAACGGATATACAGCTAGTTCCTGTCCTGCGGGGTAGAAAAGATGACCCATCTGAGGAGGAAACCCAGCCACTTTCATCCGGTTCTCCTCTACCAGAAGAACCTTACCAAGAAGGCCAGCTCAGTCTTTCACCAACACTTGCTCATCTGGTACAAAGTCAAGCTTATGCTGAAAACAATGGTATGCTACAATTTACACAGAGCAAAACACTTAGGAAACCTGGGAGTATAGAATGCCCTCAAACCCCTACAACACCCTACAGAACCCTGCG
Organism: Clarias magur; assembly: GCA_013621035.1. NCBI lineage: Eukaryota > Metazoa > Chordata > Actinopteri > Siluriformes > Clariidae > Clarias > Clarias magur. Next base: position 111,805 of record QNUK01000661.1, on the reverse strand, counting down.
CAAGGCACGAAATCCTTCCTCCTCATCATCGTTGCACTCACAAGCCAACACTCTGAGACGCCACAAAGCTGAAGAAGTAAATACACAGACTGACTCCCAAGCTCTGGCCTCTGGTCCTTTTTCACAGGCCACATTGAGAAGGACAAAAAACTCAGAGAGAAATGGAAGGTTTGATGAACAGGACCACAAACAAATACTAAGGAACTTGGTGCGTTTATCCATGGCTGCTTTTGGAGAAAACTCACTTGAGCTGTCTTCAGCATCACCTGAGGTGCAGGTAAGAGAGTGATGCAAAAAACAAACAAACATATACATTACAAGCGATTTTTAAAATGTAATTTATTTCAATTTATATCAATTGAACATTCTAAAAGTTATCAGAGAGAGACAGTTCATGTGTTCTGTCACACATTTTGTCGGTGAAAGGAGGACTATGTATTGGTGGCCCGAGGGGACAGCTGACAGACGATATTAGTACTAAGGAATTGAGTTTATTCAGGCATGTCTCAGACATGGTAACACACACCCTTGTGCCTCAGGAAAAATGTAACAACCTTCAAGATCACATAACAAACTTTTTAATTTAAAGAAAGATCAGCTTAGCTAAGGAAATTAAAGAAAGATCAACACCGATCAGCTTAGGGTTTGTCTGCCTAATAAAATAAAGAATAAATTATAATAAAATATCATAAATTTGTTTAAATCATAAATTTATGTAAAAAATGTATTTATATATTTGTTTTTATCATAAATTTATTAAAATTGGTCAAATTCTAACTTTTATATCTATAATAACTGTTTAAAAGAAATAGACAAATATTGTATTCTTTGGACCAGTCTTCATTCAGATGCAACTCACAGTTTTAATACAACTGAATAGCTAGACATGGATTTGAGCCTTCAAAGGAGCAGCAAAGCAAGTTAGGAAAAGTGTTGAACTTACATTCCCCATCCAACCTTTTTTTCCCCCTCTCTATCCACCCTACTTTGCCTACTTGGACTAGTTGGCAATTAGTCTTAAGGAGAGACCAAGTAGAGGAAGTGGAGCTCAAATATTGCAGGGGATATGAAACACTGTGCCAGATTTCGGGATTCTAAGGTGTATCCTGGCAGGATGCAGCTTGAAGAAGAATAGGCCCTGCGTAGGAATGGTTTCCTGTCTCACTTACCCTGCCTCAACTCTCTGCCCTGCATGTGACTTTTTTTCTTGCTCAGTAACCTGGTGTTTCCTCCCCCTTACTCATCTCAGGCTGCATCCGCCCTGGCAAAGAATTATTCATCTAGTTTTACTGAAATGTACAATTTCATTAAACATGCATGCAATGTCTGTATTTCATAGTTATGATAAGAGTCACAAGGAACAGCACAATTTTTTATAGTAGTAAGGGTTTATTGTTTTTATTCAACAGCAGGTGTCTCAGCTGCTGTCTCTGCTGCATAAAGGCCAGTTCCAGCCTCGACCAAATTTCCGGGGCAACAAATATTCCCACAGAGGTGGCCGGTAAGCCCTCTCATTTTTGTTTGTTACGTTTTTATGCTACTGAGTTTTGCAGACATGTATTCATTTATTTGTTTGTGAACCATGGAAGTAAGGGAACAAAGTGTGTGTGATTGCCTCGTAAACAAGGTGGCACATAGTGAATTCCAGAAAATGGTGTCTCATATCCCTCAATAGCCACCTTGGCACCAGAGCGATAGATAAAACAAGCTAGAGCAGGGCACAGTGCATGTCTCACTCATATGACTAACGCATCACTGTCAGGAAAAGATACAACCACCTCACTATGCATTATACAGACAGTTTGTAGCTTTTATTTAACTCTCTTACAGTGAATCTAGTGAAGGTTATTTTTTATTTATTTAATTTATTTAAGGAAACTTAGCAGGACATCATCATAATATGGTTTATATGTTTATATGGTTATAGTTCAATTCAGTAAAACAAGAATAAAGGCATGATTTAAGACTTGAGCATTATAGATCATGCCTAAGCATGCAGGTCATTTTCAGTTTGAGAATGACCTTGTCAAAGAATATCTGAATTCATTACAGTATATATTTCTTTTCATGCGCCCATTGTAGGTGTGGGTTATTATAATTGTGCTAACTATTTGTGTGGGAATGTTTCTGTTTATGTGCCTTTTGTGCTTTTAAACCTTAATCTATTTTGTAACTCACTAATTAAGGACCCTTTCTTTGAGTTTTGACCCCTTTCAGAGTTTTGGTGGCACAGTTGCTTGAGGTTAGCACTGGCATCTGGCACCTTCGAGTTGAGGGTTTGATTCCTCCACGTGTTCTGGTTTCCTCTCTCACTCCAAAGACATGCAGATTAATTGTTGTTCCCAAATTGCCCATACTGTGTGAATGTTGACTGGAGGTTTTACCACAGTTGTAAAAATGTAAAAAAAAAAAAAAAAAAAAAAAAATATATATATATATATATATATATATATATATATATATATATATATATATATATATAATGGTAATCACCACTGGTGCCTAGTTTGATTACAGATGTTTCTAGATAGATGGATAGATGGTCTCTCAAGCTCCTTTACTTTGGTGTTTGAAATAATATGTAAAGATATGATTATTTTTAAGTATTATTTGATGTACATTCAACATACATTAATTAATGGATTAATGTATCCTCATTAATGGAGAATTAAGAGGATAATGCATTTAAGTGAAAGAGGGGGTTGAGTTTTTTTTTTTTATAAACAGGGATGTCCCATAGAGAGAGAGAGAGAGAGTGAGAGAGAGAGTGAGAGACATTTCTTCAATTTGTCCTGTAAAATTAATGAATGTTTTACAAAATTATTAAAGCCTTTATTTTGTACTCTTCTCTTTTGCTGGATTCAAGGTCTGGTGCACAGGATGCTGACTGGCTGAGTACTAAAGACAGTGGGCATGGGGAAAGTGAGCCTGGAGACGTGGACTGGGAGGCAGGCAGAGACTCCCCGGTCGACCCCTTACTGGAGGAGGGCCTCACAAACCTGCTTAGCAACCATGGTAATATTCTTCAATGTTTTATACTGAGAGTTATAATAACATGTCTGTGTCAGCTTTCATTTCAGTAAAATCTGTCATTGCATGTTGAATAAATGTAAGGGTTAGGGTTATGGTTAGGGTCAGGCTAAATCTTGCATTCCCTGAAATCCTAATTTCTTCCATGTGCTATTCATTATGTATGGTGTGTCATTACATGACCTCTGACCTGTGTAAAGTTCAGACTGACACATTACTCCACACACAGGTGAAACATGTCATGACAATAACAGCATTAGCCAAAATGGAGTTATTGGCATGACATTTCATTTACACATAACTAACCTTTAGGGGAATTGAATTTCTTTTTGCTTTCTTTTATCAGTAATATAGCTATGGTTCTGAATTGGTGCTTGAATTTTTAGCACTGCAAGATTTATTGCATTTTTTTTTCTGTTCTAACAAGCCTGCTCAACTCATCAGCTAATTATCACCCTGTCATGATTTCACTCAGGTGTGTTGAAGCAGGGAAATCAGATAGCAGAGTTCCTCCAGGGCTTGAATTAAAACCTACTGTCCTATAAGCTTTGAGGTTACTTATCCTAGAGTTATACTTTAACCCAGAACCCTGTAATTCTACAATCTGACAGTGTAGTTTCTTAGACGGTTCACTCCCAAAGGCACAATAGCCTCACTGAATCCTGAAACCAGCTAGCTTTCAGCTTTTCGTCAGATTAAACCTGACAAAACACAACACTCCGTTAGCTTTAAGTGCACATTATTCTGTATAGAAATGTCACTGTGGATTAATCTTGGAATTTATAATCAGCTCAAGAAACTCAAGAAGGAAATGTGTAATATAATCATGTTGACACCATTACAGCTATGTCTTATGATATTTTATATGAAAATGTAGTTTAGGTAGAATCTTGATTATAATATTAAATAGTAATATATTTTAAAATGCAAAGCATATCCAGATCATATGTTCATAGCATTATATTTAATGGTCTCTGTTTCATAACACTAGCCAGAATACACTGCTTGGCCAAAAATATTGCCATTTCAAAAGGTTCAGAAGCATTAAAATGAATGAAGTAGACACATGCACTGTCCAGTGCATTATGAAAGTATAGGGGTGACCTATCGACCCATTTACAGATGAAACAATGTTTAAAAAAAAAGAAGATGAATTGCCCTGATCATTGATCAGTTAAACCCTGCATCACAGAAAATGGACAGCTATTTTTTTTTACAGTAAAAGTGAAAGCCTTTCAACCCACACAGTGCAATGAGAACTAAACAGCTGTATGGCCATAAGAAAACCACTTGTTAATGAGCCCCATCAGAAAAAAGTCTTTAATTTGTTAGGGAGCATAACGATTGGAGTTTGAAGCAACAGAAAAAGGCCATGTGTTCTGATGAGTCCAGATTGCCCCTATTCCAGAGCCTCTGCATCAGGGTGAGAAGGGAAGTGCATGAAACGGTGCATCCATCATATACAGTATAATGTCCAGTGTACAAGCCTCGCTTCAGATGGTCAGGTCTAGGCTCAGTAATTTTTATGTGGCAATGAAATGAAGTCAACTGATGACCTGAATGTACTGAATGACCAGGTTATCACATAAACGGATGTTTTCTTCCTTGATGGCAAATAAATGATCAAAAGTAATCTCCTTAAGAAAGAGTGTATGAGGTTTTTTGGCCCAGCAGTGTGCATGCAAAACATCTACAATATTACAATATAACAAATCCTACACTGATTTCCATTTACTTTTATGCATTTCGCAGCAAATACACCAATGTTAGTGTAAGTATAAAGTAGGTGGACTGTTTTCTGCCTTTGTATAAAGTGTTAGTAAAATGCTGGCGTGGGCTTCCTTCCATGTATTGTTCTGAATTTTGTCACATTCTGACCATACTACTGCCTCAGTTCCTTCAAATCAAAGGCGCATGGCTTGTTTTTTCACTTGCCAGACTTTAAGTGCCTTTAGGTTTAGGTAAGAGGTCCTTATCTTTAGGCTGAAGCTTTTTGAAAGCTGTCTGAGGGTTATAGGTACTGTGATATCAGAAAGGTGAGTATGTGTGTGTGTGTTTGTGTAGCAAAGTTGAGTCAGCCTTCCTCAAGGGTATCATCTGTTAACAGGGTTTACTCATGATGATTAATAGTGACAGTGACTCTCGTCTTTAAATCATGCTTAGTATAGAGCTTTCAAAGGTCAGAGTCATTCTTTGTCCTAAGGCTACTCTTATCCTTCGAGTTCTTATTACACATGCAGACACAATGGAACGGGGAGCAAAAGGGCACCGTGTGTGACACAATATGTATTTGTGTTTGTATGTGTGTGCGTTCGTGTGTTTATGCTCACGTGCGCATATGTGTGAGTGTGAGAACGCAAGTGTCTATTTTCAAATCGCTTTGAACACAGTCTGAGGTCTTTCTTTTACACGTCAAGTGTCTTATTCCTCGCTCTCTTTCATACTAAGAGAAAAAGGTGGGCTGGATTATATGTAAGCCCATGTAATATAGATATTATGAAACAATTTTCTGAGAAATTACAAGTTGATATGACGTACTGGATATGTTAAGATCTACTCAATGATACGGTGAAGGAGATTTAGCCTTTATAGAAGGAGTCTCCAGTATCAAAGGAAAAGCTTTACTAAAATGAGAAAATCTCAATGATGGAGTGTTTTGTGATTCGTTTGTCACAATATACAAAAAATATACTGTGTTTTTGTCTTATTTTTAACTGAGATAAAAATAGAGGCTGGTAAGGGAATGACTGTTTATAACTGTTATAATTACACAGTTATAACAGCAACTACCTCGTTTGATAGTTCTTCAACACCATTAAAAGTAACTGTAAAGTACAGTACATACAAAAATACATGACGTATCATTTTAAAAATTAAATTAGAAATCGATACTGCTGTATACAAGCAATAAAACACTTCAGGATTTATTCCAGCTGTGTATAATTCTTTATACAGTACGTGCTGCCACATCAGAATGAGATATCAGATTAGTTATTTTTTACTTAACTAAAATAACTATTAGCACCTGAGGTGCTTAATAAAAAAAAGTTGTTGCAGTTTATAAAAACAGAGAAATTTGTTTCGAATGTTACAATTGAACCCCTCATATATACATTGTATATTTAAAAATGAGAATAGCATGTAAAAAGTAAATTTTCTTTCATAGTTTAATTAAGATTAAAAAAAATACACTCATTACTTCAGTTCAGGGCTCACACATTACTCCAGCAGGGGTATGGAGTTATTGAAAACCAGGTTGCTTTGATAGCAGCTTTCAGCTCATCTGTATTGGTGGGTTGTGTATTTCTCATCTTCCTCTTGACAATCAATACCTTATAGATCCTCTGTGGAGTCAGGCAGGCAGACAGGCTGTCCAATCAGGCCCAGTAATATCATAGTCAGCAAACCAGTTAGTGGTAGTTTTGGCATTGAGGGCTATAAAGCCTGTCAGCAGACGGAAACAGGGAGTGCTCTAACATCTCCTGGTAGACGGATGTGTTGACTTTGGACTTGATAAAACAGAGTGGACCAACACTAGCAAACTTTCTGTTCTCTTGATGAAAACTAGTATACATAGTTAGGTTGTTTAAGTCATGTTGCCGTTTAACTGCCTAAAATTAGGTCACAGCAAAGGCCAAGTGTAAAAGCCACTCAGCCTCATTTTGTTGTAATAATGTTGACCTGCCGCACCAAAACCCATGGGCCCATGATGCTTCTGCATATTGGGAAGTTAACATATGAGTTTAATTGTAAGCAAGTGTTAGACAGACTCCTGCAACTGGAAGTCTCCTGGTGTGGTGGCTGTTTGACTGCGGTCAGACTTTGTAGGTGATTTAAGAGCAATGTCTGGTTTTAATCAGACTATAATTGGATTTCAAGAGATTAATGGGATCCCTACAGTTTTCCGATGTAATTATTGTTAACTAGCAGAGAAAGAATGATTGCGAGAGAGTATTAAATTATTTGTTTAAAAATGGATGAGGATTTAGTGAACGATCAGCAGAGGTTAAGTCTATGTGTTTGTTAATAAGTGAGAAAGAACAAAGAAGAAGAAGAGACCTGGTTCTCCTCAACTGATGTTAGTGAATGCGTGTGGTTAGAGGTTGTGAGCGGGTGCATTGATGTGGTCCATGTGGGTTTGTTTGATCATGGCCTACCATGACTGAGCAGTTAAACACACAAACACACCACACCACCAGCAGCAGCAGCAGCAGCTCTCGAGTAAAGCCGAGCATGTTGCATGAGCATTTGATTCTCAACTCGCTTTAATCAGAAATCTTTTGATGCTGCTGTTGTTTTTTTTAAATTTTTTTTTTTAGTTGCCTACATATATATTTTTTTGACATAAACCTTGGGGAAAAAAAGAGCAGAATTTGAATGCTGGTTGTTTGAGACTTGCAGCATCTGGATGCTTTGCTGATTTGCCATTTTATGATTCATGCATGATTGAGGACCAAAGGAATCTTTACCACAGCTAAACTAAAAAAAAGGAAACAGAAAGAAAAGAAATGGAGTGCGCTTCATTCATGTTATGTGAAGCATGTACAGGATGTACTGGGATTGTTTGTTGCTGTAGTTTGGAATGAAATGAACAGGAAATACATAAAGGTATTTGCGATTGTTTGGCTTATACAATCGAGAGAGAGAGGAGGAAGAGATTTGTTTGAAGTATGCTGTAAGTGTCCTTAGGCCATGGTCCTCATTAGTTCAACAGGAAATAAGCAAGCAGTATCCAGCTGCCTAGTCTAATGCCGAGGTCAACATACAGCTTGCTGAAAGTAACCTAAGTCCCTTTTTTTTGGTTATTTAGTCAGACAATTTACTGGCTCATTACAGCTCAGCTGGGAAACAAGGACCCCTACAGTCTTTTTTCCTAACAGTTTTATCTCTCATCCAACAAATATATAACAACAACTAAATGTGTTAAAAATGCATTGGAAATTGCAACTTTTTTTTTTGGTGCAGCTTCTTCTGTAAGAAAAAGAAAATAAGTCACAAGCCTGAACATTTCCCAAGAATTGAAACACCAACACAAGGGAATCATTGGCTAACTAAATAAAGATAAATCCCGTCGCCCGTTACCATTTCCTCTCATCCTGTTATTCCTTCATGTTTACTCGTTTGTTTTTCAAGGGCGAGGAGTGCATACATATTTTAGCCATAATATTTGCTGTTTTACAAAGTTTCCTAATTAACATTCGTGCTTTGAGTGGAAGTGCACACATCCCACACATCCAACATTCCCCACTCAGGAAACATGATACAATTGAAACCTCACAAATGAGTGGTAAACAACAGCAATAACAGGTCTGACTTTTCAGCATTGGTCAACAAAAAAAAGCCTAAACAATGTTTCCCTTTTTCTCTAGATGACGTGTTCTCGGACCTCCCCGACCCAGCATGGATGGCTCGGCTGTCCCTTCCTCTGACCAGTGACTATCATGACAACCTTTACGTCCCTGATGGTTTACCCCCTCCAGAAGATCAAACCCCCACCTTTAGTGGCCCAAATGACTCCTTCTCCTCCTTCTCGACTTTTGGCAAGTCCCCAGAGAAGCCTGGGTCATTAGGAGGCGAAACACTTCTTTCAGAAGTAAGCACGCTGTTTGAGATGCTAATGACCCAGAAGGCTGATGCTCAGCCACGGTCAGACATCCTCTACAGACTTTCAGCAGCTTATCACCGCTCCCTTGGCCTTGAAGTCCACAAAGGGTCAAATGAAAAATCTTCTGTCATATGTGGTGCCACTCCAAACCGCTACTGATGCAGACACTTACCTTCCCCATCATCATCACTGAATCCCCTTTACTGTTGCAGTTCTGTCTCAGAGTGGTGTTGGTTGTAAGCAATTCTCTCTGGGAGTTTTCTGGTGCTGGCCAGATATATGGCAAAATACAACAATCTATTTCATATTTCCTCAAATAAACTATTTTGCACCAGAGTGAAACTGTGATAAGAAGACAAGGAGGCAATTTTTCCTCTGCTTCAGGCTGGAACCTCAATTATTTTACAATGGTGCTTTTCACACAGAGTACATTATGAGACTTATGACTTTGTATGGGTTTAGAGAAGGAAATGGCTCTTTGTCTTCCTTTAAGACTAAACACCCACAGAACAAATCCTGTCTCTGAGGAGGAATGTGTGAAGTTTTCTACCACAATGGACTATAAGCAGTCTTGCTTCCTCTGCAATAGCCTGACTCCTGATTATTGTTTCCTGCTTATTTTTTGTAAATAACATAGTGTACTAAGCAAAAAACGAAAAAGAAAAAAGAAAACAGTATTTGCATTCATGAAGATTGTTAAATATTTGTCTGGAAGATCTAATGTCATTTTGATTTAATATTTCAAACAGAAAAGGCATCTAGTTTCTATAGCAAGAATTCAATGATTTATGGTGATTCAGTGACTTAAAGAAACAAAATGTCGGAGACCCAGCACCTACCATGCACATGACCTGTGCGAGACAAATATGGGAAAAGTTATTAACTTTGAAACACTAGATTAAGATTTCATTTCATTTCCGTGCAAATTATTAGAAATTATATATGTGCATATTTTTATGTGCGAATACCTGACAGCACTTTGTATATAATTGTTTTGTATACCATATGAATGAAATAAATATTTCTGAAACATTCCTTAAAAGACTTTCAAACTTGCTGAAGGCCATAAAACTGCACAAATGTCTAATGAAAATAAAAATGTAAAGTTTTTATTTTATAAAAGCTGCATAAGGCATGCAGCACCTAAGGAGACAAGCTTAAGGTGACTTGAGTTTACAGCCAATATTTGGGCGACACACACACAGAGACACCTAGTGGTACTGAATAGTACAGAAAAGACTTGTACCCATATAACTGGCAAACTGTATCAGAGCAACACACTGTGGACAGTTCACCAATTCATTACAGGACACTATGCACACACATTCACATGGAGAGGCAATTTTGAGGAGCCGGTTTGTCTACTGGCATGTTTTTGGTGGGAACCTTGTGAACATTGTGAGTCTCCAAACAGCAGACAGCTTCCCCAAGGTCAGGATTAAACCATGGATCCTGGAGCTGCGATGCCCCAACCACTCATTTGAAGTAGTTTAGTAAAAATTTATTTTTGTATTTGCTGTCTTTTTGAAGTTTCCTCCCACAGTCCAAAGACATGCAGAGAAGGCTAATTGGTGTTTTCAAATTGCCCATAGTGTGTGAGCAATTATGTGAGTGTGCACATATGTTTGTGTGCCTTGCTGTGGCCTTGACGACTCTGTACTGAATAATCAGTATAGAAAACGAATGAGCGAGTGGTCATTTGGTAGTGTTCTGACTATGTGAACTTTCTGTTGTCATTCCTTGTACTGACCTTGATAAGACACTAAGAAACATTTTAGACATCTGGGATTGCGTAATGGCATCTACATGGCCAAGCTCTGTCCTGCATAACTCCATACACTCACCGTTGTGCTTTATGAAATCCAGCCTTGCGGGAATAGCGTGGTAGATTCTTTCACAAACGGGTTGGTCTTTTGTAAAATATGATGCAAACAAAATTGGTATTTTCACTGCTAAGGTGATTGCCATTTCTGATGTAGCTGTATTTGGGTTATGCCCTCTGCCAATGCCAAACAAACAAAAAAAGATTTAAATTGACTACATTTAGTTTTAATTACACCAAGACCATTTCATGTGGGCAGATGATTTCCCATGCTCTTACAACACCACTTTTACAGTTTGGGTTCTGGAATATTCCTATGCCATCAGGGAAGATAAAAATGGATTAATGTAATATTCTACTCATTCATTACATTTTACATTCAGGTTGTCAGCTGATCATAACACTGCCTCCAGAGGCTTGTATAGTAGGTAATATGCGTGATTGGGACATTGATTCATGCACGGTCCTTCCTACCCAGACACATCTATAATTTGTTACAGGGTAAATCAGACCTAATCAGACGAGGCGTCTAGCAAACTGAAGCCTTTATTCATTAGTACTCTTATTAACTAATGGTTTTCTTATGACTACACAGCTGTTTAGTCCCAATCCTGTGAGGCATGGTTGCACTATACTTACTTTACATGATTACAAATATCTTTAGTTGTTTTCTTTGCTTGATTTAGGCCAAATTCTTTAAAAAAACTATTTAAGTCTCTTCCTACTGTAACCATGCAGCAGCATGGTCTGCAAGCTTCACACATACTGTAATCACATCATGCTAGAGTTCGGCTATGGCACTGTAAGTGCTTGTTGTAGAGAACTCAAACTGGTGACCTAACATATTAGAGGTTGAAAAAGTTCAAGTCATGACTTATGAGTTTATGAACTTTGTTATTCTTCAGACTGTAGTCCATAGTTTGTCTTAAGGACACGTCAACCAAGCTGAGAATAATAATAAGTCAAACACTGTAGTTACCCTCAACCAAGATTACAAAATTATGGAAGAAATTATATAGTTTCTACTTTTAAATTAACTTCTGTACAAAGACAAGAATGATGAAAAGACAAGCATGACATAGTGGCATACGTTTATATAAGTGCCATGGGTGGTGATGATCACTAGGTGGCGAGCAGAGACACACAGAGGATAGCTCAGGAATCCTTTATAAATCTGGGGTGTTATAAATCTGTACATTGTATACAAAATAATCTACTGTAGCTACTTTTAATATGCAATCCACAGCACACTTGCTTGAACATCATTGGCCGCAATGTGTGTGCATTTTAAAAATATGCAGTATTTTAATTATTGGTTATAAGTATGTTGAAGTGTCATGGTAGCTTATTGATTGGCACAGTTGCCTCGCACCTCCAGGTCCAGGTTCTGGGGTCGATTCCCACTTTGGGCTGTGTGCATGGAGTTTGCGACCGTAGTGATATTAAACTTGCTTGACTGTCAAAAGTACTGATACTGGTGTTCCATCATCTTCCAGTTCATATAGCAGGTCTGTGCCTTGAGGGTTCCTGGGTTTCTCCTGGGTATCCAAACAAATCTTTGGGTCTTCTACCTGACCTTAGTAAAGTGGTTCCACCTCCCAATAATACAATACAATACTACAATAGTTTAAACTGGTATATATTGGGCTTTTAGGACCTTCATCCATACTGAAATCATAATCTAACTAGGTATATGTATATTTTTGACTATATGTGTAACTGTAACTTGTTGATATCAGAAAACCCAACATAAATGAAATCTTGTGTGTAACGATGCGGGTGGCGTGAGGGGCAGAGCCACGCGTAAACTGTTCAGAACGAGCAGATCCGCAGGCTGCTACCACGCGGAGTTCTGAACAGGCAAAGGCGCGAACATTTATACATGCGGTTGCCAGACAAAGCCGCCGTCAGACAATCAGCCTGAACGAGCCGCACCTGGCAGCGGGTCTATATTAGGGTCCTGATACTGCGGCACTTCACGTGATCATTAGGTAGCACCAGTAAAGGTATCAGGGCCAACAACAAAGACCAAGAAATGAGAAAGAAAAATAGAAAATAAAAGAACGACAGGCAGACAAAGCGTGCTGTTAAAAGACGGAGGAGAAGCCCAAGCCTCTGCCGGTCTGAGACGATGGCGAGAAAGTGAGGGAGAGCGACACGCATCAGCTTAGCGTGCGCTCTCAGGTTAAAGTGCAAAAAGCACAAACTCTCCCTCTCCTCTAAAATAAATCCTCGGTAAAGTCGATTGCCTCGAGAGGATCATAAGTTTTTGTTTTAGTTTCCAGAGCCCCGTCCGTTCTAGCGTAGATGGCAGAGCTCAGTTTATTGTGTGTTTTCAGTTTCCTTTAAGTTCCTTAATTAATAATCCCACGCCATCTCCAAACAGGAAGGTCTTCCCATGCCTGTCATAAGCACTCTCACACACTCCTATTTCATTGACCCCCACTAAAGACCTGGTACCATTAAAACATCTCATGATGGGGCTCTCCATACCGCACCAAACGTAACATTGTGCTACAATTTCTTTTAGGGGTTTCTTCTATAAAAATATGCTATCATGTACAACCCTGGCCAAAGGATCCAGAAAATAATCTGAACAAAGCGGGTGTTAATATTGGCCATCGCAAAACGTTTTGAGAATTAAACAAATATTAATTTTCGCAAAATTTGCTACTTCACTGTTTTTAGATCATTTGTCAGATGTTACTTTGTGACTTTGGTATACTGAAGTATATTTACAAGCATTTTATGAGGGACAAAGGCTTTTATTGACAATTACATTAAATGTATGCAAAAAAAATAATATTTGCAGTGTTTACCCATCTTTTTCAAGACCTCTGCAATTCGCCCTGATATGGTGTCAATCAACGTCTGGGCAACATCCTGACTGGTTCAACACATTCCTGCATAATCAGTGCTTGGAGTTTGATATTTTGTTCCCTGAGCCAAAGTGCTTTGCTGTTGGAATGACACAGGACTGATGGTAGTGCTCACCTTTTCTTCTCCAGCCAAGCTTTTATCCGGATGCCCCAAACAATCAGAAATTGGATTCATTAGAGAGAATTACTTTACCACAGTCCTTAGCAGTCCAATCCCTGTACGTTTTGCAGAATATTATTCTCTGATGGTTTTCTCGTGGAGAGAAGCGGCTTCTTTCCTGGTCTTCTTGAAATGTATGAAGGTGAGCGCTACCATCAGTCCTATGTCATGCCAACAGTAAAGCCACCTGAGACCATTCATGGGTTACTTCTCAGCCAATGGAGTGAGCTCACCCACCATTTTGCCCACAGCCATGAATAAAGAATGTTGAAAACCATCCTCTGAGAGCAACTTCTCCCAAACATCCAATCACAGTTTGGTGACGAACACTGCCTTTTCCAGCATGATGGAGCATTTTACCATGCGGCAACAGTGACATCAAAATTTTGAGTCCATGGCCATGAAACTCCCCAGACCAAAAAACCCACACATTCTGACAAACTCCAAACACTGATTATGCAAGAATGGGCTTCAATCATTCAGGATGTGGCCCAGATGTTGATTGCCAGGGTGAATTGCATAGACCTTGAAAAGGAAACACTGCACCCTGCAGGGGTCTTGAAACACTGAACACCATAAATATTTTACTTATACTTAACGTAATTGTCAATAAAAGCCTTTGACACTTATGTAATGCTTCATTTTATACTTCAATATACCATAGTAACATCCGACAAAGTCATCTAAAAACACTGAAGCAGCAGACTTATAATTAATATTTGTTTCATTCTCAAAACCTTTGGCTGTGGCAATATATACAGTGGAACCTCGGATTGCGAGTAACGTGGTTTACGAGTGTTCCGCAAACTGAGCAAAGATTTTTATTAAATTTTTAATCGGAAACCGAGCAAGTATTAGTTTACGAGCGCCGAGTATCATGTATCATGCATGCGACTCTTATTTTGACACCGAGCGTCACTCTCTCACATTTGTGAATGGACCATTATCAACGAGTCTTTTCCAGCACTTCTTACGGCAAGCGGAGCTGCTGACTGAATGCAATGTGAGTCATGCCTTTATTTTATATTAGTAGTAATGATGCTTAATCACCTGATAAATGGCTATTTACAGGTGAGTATTAAAAGTTTCATTTTAATTTTTTTGCGCCCATCCCCCCCTACACACAATTTTTTTTTGCACCAGCCGCCACTGGTACAATGTATATACAGTTGCTAATATTGACACCCGCTTTGTTTAGATTATTTTGAGTTTTTTTTTTTTACATGAAAAAAAACAACAATGGTTGAATAGCTGTCTGAAAGGTTTGACTTATCCAAATTTCACTTTTTCAGATATTTGCATGCAAGACACTTAATTACCTCTTCAATACCAAAATCCTGACTCCTGATGCACATATGATAGAAAACCTCCTGTTTGCCCCCATTGCATAAAGGCCTAATATTCACTATTTATGGGGGATTAATGGGTTTGAGTCATACCACTTTGATTAAAATTAAAACAGCTGGGGAGAAAGATCCCCACCACTCTTCATTACAGTTTAAGGTTGTACACAGGGCTCATGTCTCCAAAGTTAAACTTTCTCGCTGTTACCCAGATGTCGACGTTTGCTGTGATAAATGTTAAAGAGGGGAGGCGTCTTTTATTCATATGTATTGCACATGCTCTAATTTGGAAAAATTCTGGAGGAATGTCTTTCAAACCCTCACATACTAAATTGCAGTCTTGAATCAGCCCCTCTGATTGCTCTTTTTGGCATTACTGATGAGGAAGGTAAGTGTCTAACTACAGCTAAATGTTGATTACTATCCCTTGCATACCTCTTAGCCTGGCGTTCTCTTTTATTATATTGGAAGGATGCCATGTCACTCACTCACACCCAGTGGCTCAGGGATATTATGACCTGTTTGTCCCTGGAGAAGATGCACTACTCAATCTGTGATTCAGATTTGAAATTTTTTAATTTCTTGAAACAGGTGTGGTGGGCCTTCCTTTACTTTTTTCATATAAATTTATAGTTTAATCCCATTCTTATTTGAGTGGTTGGTAGCCTTCCAGTTCCATGCTCTTGTTTCTTTCTTTTCCTTCATTAAATACGCCTGGTGTCTAGCCTTTCTTAGACATGTATGGCTGGCTTGGAGTTAGTTATGGGTGGGGTGGGGGTGTAGGGGCTTGTACAGGGTTTATAAATACAGTACAACTGTACAAGTGTGCCTTGAAACGCACAGTATGTTTGCTTTATGTCAATATTTAAAATTAACAAAAAACATTGCCGATTATAAAACAACAGAGAAATATTAGTATTATTAGAGGGGTACTAACTTTAACACATGACTGTGTGTTGTGCAATTTTTATGCCCACCAAAAAGACTAGTTCAATGAAAACACTTAAAGGCCAATATTTCCATGACATTTATGGACACATTTACATTGTAATCGCTGCCACTACCTTGTTTTTGTAAACAATATGTAAACAATATGTAAACATTGCACCCAGGTACATTAAACCAGGTCATACCACTAAAGTATAGGTTTTCATGGTTCTTTCAATCCAACAAATGTTGAAAAAGACACAACTTAACAAACCATGATGTTGTCTAATGTTTAGAGGCAATTAATTGTTTTTTTCCAGTGACAATTGAAAATTTTTGGTGACAGAAGGACAAATGTGTTTCTGTTACCACTGATACCACTGCATTACGAGTTAAGAACGCTTGGAAGCATGAAGAACAAAAGAAGCATGTATTACTCTTCATATTAAAATTAGTGTGCCATAAAATAAAAATGCTAAAAGACAATTAAATTCATCTCAGCATGTCCAAAACAAAATAAATTTTTATTTGCATCTCAACCTAATCAGACCATTGCCGCAAAGAGGAATCCATAAAATACTGTACTTGGATAGTGACTACAGGGATAATGTCAAAGCAAAAGAAAAATCCATTTCTTAGATCTGTAAGATTTGTATTGACCATTAGTTATTCATTTAACTTCAATGCTTTAAAACAGAACCTTGGAAACCTTAGAAGATTTTAACAAGGTCTGAGATGTAGATCTTAGGGTTTTTGTGAAGTATTTCTTTGAGCGATGCATGGTCTGACCTTGGCATATCCACTCTTGGGAAGATTGGTACCTGTCTTGAATGCTTTAGGGCCAATCGACTGGGTCACAATTACCTTATGTGTATACTAACCTAGAGTTCTGACATGACAGACCTGCCCGTTGTTTAGTTCTGAAAAGGACGTCCTAGTGCAGGCGCTGTTAGAACTGAACTGGCATAATGGGTCCATCTAGTGGTTATTTAGTGACTTGTAACAGTGTTCATATACAGTAACTAAAGTCCTGGGCCAATATTTACTAAATGTCTTAGAGTAGGATATCGCCCCTAAGTGGCCAAATATTCTCAGACTAATGCCATTTTGGTAATATTTAGGAATAAGTAGGAATAAGAGCTATTTATGAAAATTCATAGAACAGGAAATCTCTCTCATCTACACCAAAAAATAGGAGAGCGCATGGAGGAGAGACGTTTTACTAACATTGAGTGACACAGAGATCATAAAAGACACATATATATATTTTTTAAAAACATTATGTATATTTAATTGTGTGTGATGTTTAACTGGTCCAATGATGAACATTTCGTATCCGGTCTCCACAGGTGACTGATGATGTAAGTTTTTTTTTTAGTAACAGTGAAGATGCAGCTTTGAAACAGCGACACAGCGGACAGTGTCGGAAATAATAAATGATGCTCTGCTTATACAGCATCGCAGATCATGTGCAGATTCATACATGTCACGCAGTGTGAAATGAATGAAAAACAAGCTTTGATATATCAAATGTATATATATAAATGCATCCATTGCCTTTACTGTCTCTCAGTACACACACTCTCGCTGGATCAGAATAAACAGGTAAAGGATCAGTAGCATGAGAGGGAACTGTACACCGCTAGATAATCTATTGCGGATGGTAAGGTTTTTCTCCCAGCAAGATTTTTGTGGGCAAATATATTAAGGCATCTGTAATTATATGTGGGCGATTCACCCAAGTCATGGCAGTCCCGTGTAAATTACATGAATAAATGGGACTCTTATGCTGATGTTTTTTTTTCTTTATGGGCCAACTGGGTGCTTCAAAAAAAGTCTGGCACTTCAGAGCACAGTAGAACATTTGCTCTGAGAAACAGTGCCATGTTTGTACACCCAAGAGTGTTTAGTTCATTTTTTATAGTCTTACTCTTCACATATGGGTAGATGTGTTCAAGGTCATATGTAGTAGAACACTTTTGTACTGGCAAGTAATGCAAACCTGTTCTACTTGCTACCACCGCATATAATAAAGTATATTTCAGACCTGTGGGAAACACAGATCTGGGTACACTGATTTAATTCCACAAAACAAAGACATGCATAGTAGGTTGATTTAGGTTTTAAAATTGTTCAGTTCAGTGTGTGCGCTTCTGCTCTGTGAATGGTAGGCACCCCATGCAGGCTTTTTTTCCCAGCCAGTGTTAATGTACATATTTGGTGTTGATGTAGGAGAAACCTTTAAATTCCTCTTGGCAGGGCTGGGTTATAATGATATCATTCTCATGAGAAAGCTTCTTACGGGTAAAATCTTCACCTCTTCCATCTCGCTGTGTTGTAATTTGTGGTTTAAAAGGGGGTGGAATTTTTCTCTGCTCCAACAGCACCCAGTCAATGGTTTTAAAGAATGGATGAACTTTGATGGTACCTTCCAGGTCAGAGCCATAGCCAAGCCGATTCTTGGGGCTCTTCGTCAGGAATCCTTTGAGGATGCTGATCGCATTTCTGCTGAGCCTGGATGAGTAGTCGGGTTTATCATAGAGTATAGACCTGAAAACTTTAATTTTGTCATCACCATTAAATGGCACGTGACCCATCATCATTTCATACATGATAACACCTAGGGCCCACCAATCCACTGATGTGCCATATTCCAATTCCTGTATCATCTCAGGTGCTACATAGAGGTCTGTGCCACACAGACTGGTGGCCTTCTTGCCATCTAGAATGTTCTCTTTGCTCATGCCAAAGTCTGCAATTTTGCAGTGGCCCTCAGCATCTAGGAGAATGTTTTCAGGTTTGAGATCTCTATGAATGATCCCGTTACGATGGAGGAACATGAGTGCACAGGCAATTTCAG
Organism: Clarias magur; assembly: GCA_013621035.1. NCBI lineage: Eukaryota > Metazoa > Chordata > Actinopteri > Siluriformes > Clariidae > Clarias > Clarias magur. Next base: position 93,179 of record QNUK01000661.1, on the reverse strand, counting down.
CAGCATAAAATTGTGAGCGTTTTTCATTAAACATGCCTGAGCACGCAATGTGGTATGAAAGATCCCCTCCATTTACATATTCCATAACAAAGCACAAGTAATCCTTGGTCTGGAAGCAGCAGAGAAGGTGTGTCAGGTAGGGGTGCTCGCTGGCCAGAACCAGGACGCGTCGCTCCGTAAGAGTGTACTTCAGGAGATCCATTTTCAGAATCAGGTCTTTCTTCATTATCTTCATGGCATACACCTCATCAGTGCCTCGGAGTTCAGACAGAATAACCTCGCCAGAAAAACCTTTTCCAAGCACAGTGAGGCAGTTGAAGTCCTCCAGGCTCTTTCTTTTAGGAGGAAGCTCTTCGTTTTCTTGGCTTTTCTCTGGTTCTACTTCCTGTTCCATGTGAACAAGACATGGTGTTTGCATGTCTCCGTCGCTTGTGCCAGATTGAAAGAGACCCCCTTTTGGTTGTATGGGACTCTGAGGTCCTGTAGGTTTGCTGATATTTTCCCATCCCTGTACACTGTAATGAATAAAAAAGCACAACAGATTTATTATTTCTGTACATTGAAAAATTATTCATTGTTATTCATCTTAGACCACACTGTAATAATAATGAGACATTTAGTAAGATGAGATTTCGTTAAAACAGTATATATGGTATGTGATAAAATATAAGATGTCAATCATTTTTCATTACACTTTTCCCCCTTTATCATTCATTCTTCCATTCTTGGAATGTGCCGGCATTACCTGTCCCACATGTCCTTTAACACAATATTTAGATTTATTAGATATTTCTATCAGATATACATATCATAACACATGTTGATTTGGCACATGTTTTACGCCAAATGTCCTTTCTGACATTACCCTTCTCATTTTTCTTGGGATTCGCACTGACGCTGAGACTACACTGGCTTGTGCAACCTCAGTGGCTGAGTTATGAAGAGGATGAAGAATGGACCAGATAACATTCCAGTGGAGGCATGGAAGTGTTTAGTAGAGATGGCAATGGGGATTATTATATTATTTGACAAGATTTTAGAACGTGACTGGATGCCTGATGAGTGGAGAAGACGTGGTTTAGTTCCAAGTTTTAAGAAAAAGCGAGATGGAGCAAACACAGAGACATAAATCTGATGAGCTACACCATGAAGTTATGGGAAAGAGTAGTGGAAGCTACAGTAGGTTGAAATCAGAGCAGCAGTATGGCTTCATGCCTTGAAAGAGAACCATGGGTGGAGAATGTTAGAGATAGAGCTGCCAGGCAGGAGGAGAAGATGAAGAGGAGCTCGAGAGGAGGTTAATGGATGTGTTGGGGGAGGACACGAAGGATGGCGTAACAAAGGACGATGTGAGATGTGAGACAGAGTCAGATGAAGATAAATGGCCCCTTGTGTTGACCCCTAAAGGGAGCAGCTGAAAGAAGAAGAAAAAAGAAGATACATATCAGAAAACCCGAATACACAGTTTGATGTCTGAAGCCTCCCCGTTGACAGACACTGGCAGGATTTTGATATGAGCAGTTTTTTTTTTTTAATTGGTCATTGGCCAATTCTGGGTTGCCGGCACAGATCCATGACTCTTGAATATAAAGGGGTATTATCCTGCATTTCTCTGCAGATCATGTGTGACCATGTGCGTCAATATACTTTATCGGCCAGCCAGAGTATACTCTGCACTATTGCAGAGTATATTGAATTGAAAATTCAGCACTATTGCAGCACTATTGAATTGAAAATTATTTGAGTCTTTATTTACCTTTCCTCAGTGACTGCCCGCTCTAGATCATCAACTTCTTGTTCTTTGTTTCTCTTTTTCTACTCAGAACAACACAAGAACAACAATGTTCATTTTTATTCACATAATCACAAAGTCAATAGGCAAAGGTTTTACTAAGGTATCATGTAGTGTTTTAAACACCCTCAACAAGAATTATGACAAACAAAATACATTCCCCCCCCCCAGTTTTCTCTAAAGTAATTAATTTTCCATCCAAATATAATCCTCTTACCATTCTTAAATTATGGAAGAAAGTAATTGAGTTTCCCATGGCAGATAAATCTTCTTGTAAACACAGATGAACACAAAATAACACTTTGAATGCAAAATTTAATGCAATTAATGGTGAGTGTTGACATATGGAGTTTTGAGTTATGATGTCATTCATGATGTAACAATAGGTGTGCAGGATGTATTGCTCTTGTGCAGGAGAGGCCAGATGTGATGCCAAGCACTAGGGAGATTAGAAAGCTATGTTAAAACTCTTTTAACATGTGGAGTCACTGATCGGGAGGGAAGCATTTAAACTTCTCTTTGAGGAAGACTGGACTGGAAAGTCAGCTAGAAAGGACAGGGAATTTGATGGAAAGTGAAACATCTATAGGTGGTGGTGAAGCATCCTACAGCTCCAACCCCAACTATACAGTATGCCGAGGTGTATTGAGAGGAAATTTATTTGAGAACAAAATTTGTGGAGGTGCTGGATAAAGCAAACAAAGAGTTCAAGATGCAGAACCAGTCAAGACAAGATCAGGTATGTGGGTTTGCTATAATGTAGTGTAAATTATGTACATAGTGTATACATTATGTGTAAATTAAAATAAGAATTTGCCATAATGGCCTTCTGTACTGTACCCACTGACTACTGTAAAGTTACTGCACTTATGCTATTGAGGACCAGGTAAAGTTACTTTACACCAAAATTCCCAAGGGCAAGGTTTTTAGAGGAAAAAACAATTACAAATGCCAGGCATATATTTATTAAAAATTGGTATTAACACAAATAGTTCTGTTTCCTATTACAGAGTACCTGAGACATAAAGACATCCAGGTGTCTGTCAAAACTCACAATTTTCCCAAGCTGCATAACTGTACTGCTGTAAAAACATTTCATTTCTCCTGTAACTCCTCTGAACCACTTTCTTACATATGTCCTTTTTGAGACAATTAATAGAGAGGAAGAGGGAGAAAGGGAATAAAAAAATTCTTATAGAAAACGCAAGAGCATGTGTTGAGCTTCCAATGTGCTGTGACATCAACTCTTGAGAAGACTGGCAACTGTCTTGAATGCTTTTCACATTTTACCATAAGGATGTACTCCATATTGTTATACAGGGTGGGCCATTTATATGTTTCTCCTGCGGTGTTGCTATCAGTGTGTGAAGAGTGGGAGAAGAGGATTGCATTGACAATCCATCACAATGGGCAGCACGTTGAACACATTTTATAAGTGGTCAGAAACTTGTAAATAACTCATGAAAGAAGTTACGTTAAAACCAAGCACACCATTGTTTTTCTTGTGAAATTCCCAATAAGTTTGATGTGTCACATGACCCTCTTCCTATAGGAAAAAACAAAAGTTGGATCCAAGATGGCCGACTTCCAAATGGCCACCATGGTCACCACCCATCTTGAAAAGTTTGCCCCCTCACATATACAAATGTGCCACAAACAGGACGTTAATATCACCAACCATTCCCATTTTATTAAGGTGTATCCATATAAATGGCCCACCCTGTATACAGTCATGTTCAAAAGTACCCATTTATCTATGTGTTTTTGTTTAAGAACACATAATAAAAATAAATCTGAACTAGCTTAGTGGTGAGCACTGCTGTCCCACAACCTCCAGGGTTGCGCACCATAACTTGGCACAGGTTTTTACACACTTCCTGACAGAACCCTCCCATTTTATCCAAGCCTGGGACTGGCACTGCATCCAGTGGATGGGGTTTGGGCATTGGGTGGCAATCAAACCTGGGCCTTCCTCATGGCAAGCGAAACACCTACAGTACCACTGAGCCACCAGTGCTTAAGGAGTAGATAAATATGATTGTGAACAGTGAGTTTGTTATGAAGGTGAGATACATGTATAACCTTATCTATCTATCTATCTATCTATCTATCTATCTATCTATCTATCTATCTATCTATCTATCGATCTATCGATCTATCGATCGATCTATCTATCTATGTATGGATGTTTATTCTATGTCTGCAGCAGAAAGGGCACAATAAACACCAGAATTACCATGTTTTACTATTTATTGAGTTGAATGCCCTGACAATGATTTACATAGTTTCATCTTTGTGCAGAAAATAAAATAAATCTTTCGTACATAGATCGTTCTTTTGGATTTACCTATATCAACTTCCTGTATGCTGGGGTTTTACAGAACCTACCTTTTCATGTTAGTTGTACTAACATGAACCAGAACACTAATTTGATTATAAAATCTATTCAAATTGTGTGAATTTGTGTACGAAATTAGCTCTCACTTGTGTCTACGTATGTCTCAAACTGTTTGTTATTATTTCAGATTCTTTGTAGTTAGATTATAAACAGTTTTGTATGATTGTTCAAATTAAAATAAAAATGTTTCCAGGAATATGTGCACATTGAAATATGAATCTCTAGCCCCCCCCCCCCCTGCAATGAATGCAGACTTTCATTCCACCCAAGCAGAAGCCAAATCTCATTCCACCTGTTTAATTAGTTGTTCTTGGCTTTCAATAGTCTATCATATCAATAAAGACAAAACAAGTCACATTATAATATATATTTATTTATATTATAAATACTGTAAGTGTTAAGTGTAAATTTTAAATGTAAATGTTACATTGTGTAAATCCCTGTGGCAAAAATGGTAAATATGAATTTTGTTTATATACAATTAAATATTAAATAAAAATATTAATTGTAGAAGCTAAATATATTGTTCAAATGCTCATTGCTCATCCGTCATTCACACCGCATGTGTGCACATACACAATCACCTGTGACAAACATGATGACCACAGGATACTTTATGACATATTTGAACACGTTTGATTTGACCTTAAGGAACAATGTAAGTAAGCATTTCTCTTTGTTGATGTAAACAGTGGAAATGTAAATTAGCCTCAAGATGCACAAGACTAGTTTACATAAGTCATTTTAAGGTTCAGTCTTCAGTTAAGCTTTTGTAGAAGATGATCAGGTATGTTTTAGTTTTTTATGTCTTTTTTTAGGTTCATTTTTTTCTGTTTTTTTTTTTTTTTAAATCTCTTTTTTTATTAGCACATTTTCATGGTATTATTATTTTTTTCAACGTTTCCTTACTCTTTAGGTACTTTGCATTATGAAGCTTTACATAGTTCTTCTGTGTTTAACAGGTATGTGTGTATTTAAAAATTATGGCTCAATTATTTATAAGATAAAATAAAGTTAAATATTGTATATTGAAACATAAATTTCACTTATAGATCATTATAGTCTACACAAAGTCTGTTGTCAACATTTCAGACTGTTGTTTATTGATATAATTTGCACCACTGTGGAAAGTAATTTTTAATATCAGGGCTGGGATCTGCATATGGAACCCAGGATCTGCATATCTTGACATGGACTGCATAAATTAATTGATTTGGATTTGGACTTGCAGAGGGTTTGAGGTTGGCAGTGGCCAGGAGTTCCCCAAAAAATCAGCCAACTGTTGCTGGTTCTGGGTCTTTGGGTCTGCGATGGCAGAGGGCGCTAGTCAGAAGAGTACAGTGTTGCTGTCTGGAATGAGGGAAGTCAGGATATGGACATAAATGTGACGCACAGATCTTTTTAGTGTTCAAAAACATAAATAAATCTTCTGTGACAATCAGCACTGTATCCCTTAAGTTTTGCATATTTCCATTTATTCTGACCTGCTACTGTACTGGTGAGAATGGGTAAACTTATATGAGTTTTTATACCACTGCTTTGCTGATGACCATTCTCTTGCCCTTTACACCCTCACACACCCTCACACACACACCCACACACACACACCCACACCCACACACACACACACACACACACCTGTGCATAGCTGGCAGATCATTGATACAAACTTAATAACTGTTAAATAAAATGATTTTGTTTCCAGGTGTCCCAGTCCCAGCTCTTCTCCAACCTGTCGGTCACAATTATTATCTTATCACGACAAAGGTGACATGGCCAGTTGCACAGAATTACTGCAGGGAAACATATGATGACTTAGCTACAGTTGAAAGTGACCGTGACTGGTTATTCATAAAGGCAAAAGTGGCAAGGCAAAATCTGACAGAAGTTGCCTGGGTTGGCTTGTACAATGATATTTACACTGATGCTACTAATCTCAACGGTTTTCACTGGTCTTATAAAGATGTCCCACTGAACAATAATTTTCAACACTGGCCCACTGGACAGCCCGATTTTGGTAATGGGCTGAACACTTGCGGTTATATAGGCCCGGCTCGATACTGGTGGCTTACAACCTGCACAAGACTTTTCCCCTTTATATGCTTCAATGGTGAGTTCAAAGTTTCGTTTTTGTTTGACTTCTTTTTTGCTTGGTTTTTATTTTCCAGCTGATTTTGCAGACCTATTACTTAATTGTATACAGATTTTAGCAGTTTGTTATACTTTGTAGGCGACTCATATCATTTTTTAGCTAATGCATAGTCATGTCATAGGTGATTAAAGCACATGATGTCACATAAACAAACAATAAATATATGTCAAGATTTTTCATTTAGGGAAGTTCAGTTCACTCTCAAACGGTTGGGAATTATGGAAAAGGGGCAGCACAAAGGTTTAATGCTTTGAGTTACTGATTGAAAGGTCGGTTTTCAAACCGCAGCACTGCTAAGCTGTCCCATTTGAGCCCTTGAGTAAGAACCATAACCACCATCTCTGCTCCTGGGGTACTGCATTCCGCTTTACCTTGTAATCTGACTGCAGCTTCCTAACTATGATATGTAAAAAAATAATTTCACTCTGCAGTACGGTACATGTGACAAATAACTGAATCATAATCTTTCTGTATGATTATGTAATAAATAAATGTTAAGAATTAATTCTTTAATTTATTTATTAATGCTCTGTTCTCTGTACAGTCTCGACTCTCTCCAGTACATGGACATAAATTATTATATACTGTAACAGGAAGAGGGTGTGTGGTTGTGTATATACAGTGCACTCCAGACTTATTGGCACCGGTCATAAAAATGAAAATGTAATTAAATACAGCAGGCGCCAAATGTTTCGATAATGATGCGCAATCATTTTCACAAAATCTGCTGCTTCAGTGTTTTTAGATCTTTTTGTCAGATGTTAATATGATACTGAAGTAGGATTACAAGCATTTCATAAGTGTCAAAGGCTTGTGTTGACAGTTACACTATGTTTATGCAAATGTAAGTTTATTTGCAAAGTTGACCCTTCTTTTTCAAGACCTCTGCAATTCACCCTGGCATGCTGTCAAACAACATCTGGGAGTGATTCTTACGTAATCAATGCTCAGAATTTGTGGGCTTTTGTTTGTCCACCCACCTCTTAAGGATAGACCATAGGCTCTCAACAGGATTAAGGTCTGGGGAGTTTCCTGGCCATGGACATTTTTTTTTTACATGTTTTCTTTTGCTTTATGACAAGGTTCTCCTTGATGCTGGAAAAGGCATTGTTCATCCCCAAATTGTTCTTGGATGGTTCCGAGAAATTGCTCTCAGAGGGTGTTTTTTAAAAAAAAACTTTTTTTGTGCTTTTAGGCAAAATTGTGAACGAGGCCACTTCTTTGGCTGAGAAGCAATAGAGAGTCAGGATGCTTTCCTATTGGCGTTACATAGGACTAATGGTAGCGTTCACCTTTTCTTCTCTGGGCAACCTGCTTTACGGATGGAAAAAAAGAATCATAATGGCAATTCAGGAAAGAAAACGATTGAAGTTTTTCCTGGAGAGAAGTGGCACTTACAGTATGACATGCTTGTAATTATACTCCAGTATACCATAGTAACATGACACAAAGATCTCAAAACACTGAGGAAGCAGAGTTTGTGAAAATGTATATTTTTGCCATTCGGCTATGGCTGTACAAAAAAAAACTTACAATTAATATATAAACATATTAATAAACATACTGATGTTTAGAGATAAAAAAAGGTAAATTTTATTTGCAACTGATCACAACCATGGAATTGTCAAAACAATTGAATCTAGTGATTCTTGTTTAAATTTATAAACTGCATTTTGTGGGATGCTCTCATGACTTGTGGTAGGCTTCTATGTATCAACCTTACAAACAATTAGTTTTTATGGATGTGGGGTCTATTGGACTTTGGGGTATGACTGGTAAAGTCACTTATAATTTAATATTTACATTCAGTTTTTGGGTGCTACCCCGACTGTTCTTTTAACTGCACATTTCTTTGTTGTTGTGGCATTACCAACAATGTTTCCTGATATATATTGTTGCGCATAACTACCATGCACATTTTTATGGAGAAACATTTATAAATAATATAACACATAACTAGACCTTGAGGGTCACAAATCTAGAAGCAGATATTTGAAGGTGCAACTCACTCATACATGATTGTATCAGTCTATACTACAACAAAAAAAGGATGGGAGGATATTTCTACTATACTAATCATAGTCATTGGTATTTCACAGCTGGCTACAGTTATGCTAACAAATACACTGGCATCACTACAGCAGTGACCTGGATTGGAGCTCTGGCTTACTGCAGAAAGTTTCATACAGATTTGGCATTTTTGGCTAATTTAACAGATAACGATGCCTCGCAGAAAATAGCATCTCTTCAGAGTTATTCTTGGGTTGGAATATGTAGAAACACATGGAAGTTGTCAGATGGGACACAACCACCAAACCTCCTATGGCTTCCTGTCCCGTCTACGAATTCTTATCTGACTGACAACTGTGCTGTGCTTAATAATGGAATATTCAGTGAAACAAAATACGATGAGCTCCACTATTTCATCTGTCATATCAGTGAGTTGTTTTATGTGTTTTTAAAACTCAAAATCCACCTTATAATAAGATGTATGTGTATAAAATAATTTCTGCTGCAGTCTATTTCCTCTGAACTTATTTTTAATCTTATAAATACAGGGTGGGCCATTTATATGGATACACCTTAATAAAATGGGAATGGTTGGTGATATTAACATCCTGTTTGTGGCACATTAGTATATGTGAGGGGGCAAACTTTTCAAGATTTGAAAATGGTGACCATGGTGGCCATTTTGAAGTCAGCCATCTTGGATCCAACTTTTGTTTTTTTCAATAGGAAGAGACACATCAAACCTATTGGGAATTTCACAAGAAAAACAATGGTGTGCTTGGTTTTAACGTAACTTTATTCTTTCATTAGTTATTTACAAGTTTCTGACCACTTATAAAATGTGTTCAATGTGCTGCCCATTGTGATGGATTGTCAATGCAACCCTCTTCTCCCACTCTTCACACACTGATAGCAACACTGCAGGAGAAATGCCAGCACAGGCTTCCAGTATCCGTAGTTTCAGGTGCTGCACATCTCGTATCTTCACACCATAGACAATTGCCTTCAGATGACCCCAAAGATAAAAGTCTAAGTGGGTCAGATCGGGAGACCTTGGGGGCTATTCAACTGGCCCACGACGACCAATCCACTTTTCAGGAAACTGTTCATCTAGGAATGCTCGGACCTGACACCCATAATGTGGTGGTGCACCATCTTGCTGGAAAAACTCAGGGAACGTGCCAGCTTCAGTGCATAAAGAGGGAAACACATCATCAAGTAGAAATTTCAAATATCCAGTGGCCTGGAGGTTTCCATTGATGAAGAATGGCACCACTATCCTTGTACCCCATATACCACACCATACCATCACTTTTTTTGTTCCAACAGTCTTGGAGGGATCTATCCAATGTGTGTTAGTGTCAGACCAATAGCAGTGGTTTTGTTTGTTAACTTCACCATTCACATAAAAGTTTGCCTCATCACTGAACAAAATCTTCTGTGTGAACTGAGGGTCCTGTTCCAATTTTTGTTTTGCCCATTCTGCAAATTGTGATCTCGGTCATCCTCGTTGAGATGCTGCAGTAGCTGGAGTTTGTAAGGGTGCCATTTGTGAGTAGCTAATATCCGCCGAAGGGATGTTCGACTAATGCCACTCTCCAGTGACATGCGGCGAGTGCTATGCTGTGGGCTCTTGCTGAATTAAGCTAGGACAGCCACTGATGTTTGTTCATTAGTGACAGTTTTCATGCGTCCACATTTTGGCAAATCCAACACTGATCCAGTTTTCACGAAACTTAGCAAGCAGTTTGCTAACTGTAGCATGGGAGATGGGTGGTCTCGTAGGGCGTCTTGCATTGAAATCTGCTGCAATGACCCGGTTACTGCGTTCACCAGATATCAACACAATTTCGATCCGCTCATCACGTGTTAACCTCTTCGACATGTCAATGGCTGTGAACAAAGAGAAACTTGTAAATAACTCATGAAAGAATAAAGTTACATTTAAACCAAGCATTGTTTTTCTTGTGAAATTCCCAATAAGTTTGATGTGTCACATGACCCTCTTCCTATTGAAAAAACAAAAGTTGGATCCATGATGGCCGACTTCCAAATGGCCACCATGGTCACCACCCATCTTGAAAAGTTTGCCCTCTCACTAATGTGCCACAATCAGGACGTTAATATCACCAACCATTCCCATTTTATTAAGGTGTATCCATATAAATGGCCCACCCTGTAGTTAGAAAGTACAGTAAGAAAATGATCCCTCTTTCTTGATGTGTCTTTCTCTGTTTATGTGGATACCAAAGCTTACCCAGTGCGGACAATGCAAATTATGAAACTGCAAGTGATGTAGGACATGAGCATTTTTTATCCTAATGTGCAGTCAGCCATTTTAGAGCTGGTGAGTCATGCAATTTTTCCCAAATATGTTACATATCAGAAACATTTCAGTGTCATTAGGCCAAGAGTTGGACATGAATTAAAACAAACGTTTATAGTACAATATTATAACATTCATCATTACATATGATACACAAATAATAAATCATTTGTTTTTCAGAATTTGATAATTCGGAAAGCCTTATAAATAGCAGTTCATGTTATTGTTAACATGTGCATAGAGGATAGATTAATCAATTAATAGCAATTAGCAAAACAGTAATTAACCAGAATTAAATCAACTAAAGTTGCAAAAATAAAAAAAACTATTAAAGAACAAAAGTAATTCCACATTTAAAAAGTAACAAATGTTTATTCATTATATAGTTGCTCATATACTGTATGTGGTCAGTTGTGTGTATTATTCCAGTAGGCTGTTATATGTGTTTTCCCTTACAAAATGAGTTAAAGATTACTACATGTTTATTCAATTTCGACTACAAAAAAAAAAAATCAGTGGGTTGTGCAGTTTTATAATAAAGGATTAGGGATTGCTGTTTACTTAATGTTTATTCTGAGAGAGATGTTTGTGTGTGTGAGAGTGTTAACATTTGTGATGGTTGTGTGTTCAATAGGCCGCAGATGCTGGAAGAAAAGCATCACACTATGATGATGTCACTCAATGTGATGTCACTGAACATGATGTCACTGAATGTGTCACTGAATATAATGTCACTCAATATAAGGCCACACAGAAAGTTATTAATCATTTTTCGGCCTAGGTTTAAGGCATTCTCACGGCTGACCCGTTTGAGAATTCCTCAACAATTTTGCATCCTCAATGTCTTTAGATCACATTGGGCCAGTTTGGTGAAGATTGTATAATTTCCCTAGGAGGAGTATATCAAAATTCATCAGGTGTGTTTTTGCAAACGACCCATAATAACCGGCCTCCTGTTGAGTTGAGCCCAAGACATACAGGCGAAAGTTGTTCGGCTCAATGAGCTCTAAATGTGTACCGAGTTTTGTGTGCCTACGTGAACGTGTGTATGAACTATCAAGCTAAATCTTGTGTGGCCACGAGACTCTCAGGCATACTGATGGCAGCAGATTCCAACCTGTCTGCCAAGTTTCATGAGTTTTTGAGCAGGTTAAGACCCCCAAAAAGTCCAAAAGTGTGGAAAAAAAATATATATATATAGTTGCAAGCAACGATGACGGGCCCAAGCACCATGTGCCATCACCACCCCGGGCGCACCGCACAACCTGTGTTATTCGCGTGTTAAGACCTCGAAAAAAACCATCGCCACTCGGTTGCACTGCACAACCTACTATAGTGTGTGCGCATGCGTTAGTGTGTGAGGGTTAGTGTGTGTGAGAGTGAAGGAGAGAGGTGTGTGACGTATGGATGTGTCAGTCTGGTGTGTGACGAGTAAATGTGCTTGTGTTTGTTTGTGTGTATGGTGTGTGAGTCTGTGTGTATTAACCTTAGTGATGTGTGTGTTAGTGTGTGTATGTACGATTGTGTGAGATGTGTTTGTGTGTGTGTATTAACATTTGTGATGTGTATGTGTGTACAATAGGCCGCAGATGCTGGAAGAAAAGCATCACACTATGATGTTCCTGAATGTGATGTCACTGAATATTATGTGACTCAATATAATGCCACACAAAGTTTGAGATATCAAAAATCCCTCCGCAATTTTGCATCCTCAGTGTCTCTAGACCACATCGGCCTGGTTTCCCTAGGAGGAGTATATCAAAACCCATTGGGTGTATTTTTGCAAACGACCCAAAATAACCAGCCTCCTGTTGAGTTTAGCCCTGAACATGCAGTGTGAAAGTTGTTCGGCTCAATGCGCTCTAAATGTGTACCGAGTTTCGTGTGCCTACGTGAAAGTGTGTATGAGCTAGGCAGCAAAATCTTGTATGGGGACCCCTGGGGGCCCCGAGCCACACGACTCTCAGACATCCTGATGGCAGCAGATTCCAACCTGTCTGCCAAGTTTCATGGGTTTTTGAGCATGTTAAGACCCCCGAAAAGTCCAAAAGGGTGGAAAAAAAATCCTTAGGAAAACAAGAGGGTCCTGCGCACATTATAGTGCTTAGACCCTAAAAATCCTTGGGAAAACAAGAAGGTCCTGCACACCTTATAGTGCTTGGGGCCTAACAAGAGGGTCCTGCGCATCTTATAGTGCTTGGGCCCTAATAAACACACGTTAAAACCACGTTACTCACCATCCGAAGTTCCACTGTCTGCTGTAACAGAGCCATATGCAGGACTGTTTTTGTCTCAAGATTTTATATTATGTTCTGCTACATGGAGAACTGCATAAATGAACAGGAGTAAAGCTGTTCTTAATACAAGTGGAACAGTGTACACTGATCAGCCATAACATTATGACTACGTGCCTAATATTGACTAGGTCCCCTTTTTGCCACCATAAGAGTGATGCACTGTGTCTTCTAACACCTTTCTATCACAACCAGCATCAAGCTTTTCATCAATTTTATCTACACGTGCGCTTCTAAATAGACCATGCTTTGCTCCACTTGTGCATCAATAATCTTTGGCCACCCATGACCCTGACGCCAGTTTACCGTTTTTTTCCTGCCCCAGTTTTGGAGTTGCTCTGACTCAGTCATCTAGTTATTGGCCCTTGGCAAAGTCATTCGAATCCTTATGCTTGCCTATTTTTTCACTGGGCTAGAGCATCTCCAGAACTTGCGGAATGTTCCCAGGAGCCAGTGGTCAGGATGTGATCCAAGGATGGAAAACCAGTGAAATGGCAATAGGGTCATGGGTACCCAAGGCTCACTGATGCACATGGGGAGTGAAAGCTGGCCCGTCTAGTCTGATCCAATAAGAGAGCTACTGTAGCTCAAATTGAGGAAGTTGTTAATGCTGGTTCTAATAGAAGGTATTAGCACAAATGGGTCATTACTGTTTTGGTTGCAAAGAGGGGGACCTACTCTACTGTATATTAGGAAGGAGGTCATGATGTTATGGCTGATCAGTGTATATGTTTATATTTTTAAATGCTTGAAAAATGTACAGTAGTTTTCTTTTGCTCATTTCTAGGTTACTTATTCGCAAGGTAATCTACATGTGAAAAAAGCTAGAAATGCACATTGGCTGCCAGATGCCATGTGCATGAAGTACAAATTGATTAAAATCATAAAAAATGTACACAAAGTACATACAGGATCATACTGCATCATACTGTATGCATAAAACTGAGAAAATCTATATGATGTTACGTTGTTGCTTGCTTGTTCATGTCACTGAAATTGACAAAATCCAAAGAACTTGAAAAAACGTACTTAGTAATCTAGTAACTCAGTGTAAGGATCTATCCAATAATCACTTGGATAAGAGCATCTGCCAAATGTCTAAATGTAAATAAAAATATAAATGCTAGTTGAACACACAGACATTGAATAGTACCTTGTCACTTTCCTTCTTGGAAGGCTTCCACTTTACCTCACTTCATTTCAAGCTACAAAAATGAATTACTTATTATGATAATAGGACAAGAGTGAGACAATTTTCCAAACACAAAAAGTCTACACTAAAGCCAAAATTTTGTGCAGTAGACATACCAGTAGTTGCCATTAGCCTTCACATTAAAACGATAGCATGTGGAAATATTGAGTTAAGTACTCTTAATAACGACAATAAAACAAGCATGAATTTTCTGTTATTTTTTGATAGGTCAAGAAGAAGGTGGATGAAAATGGCATGTTGGGCAACACCACAATAACTTGGAAAGTGCAATCAGATGGTCAAGTTTTTCAGAAGAAACAAAAGGATTTTTAGATGCTACCAATGTTTCAGCTCTAATAGATATCGAGTGTTGCAATGTAAAAGGACAAAGCTTTGTGTCATTACTAAAATGTCTCTTGGTAATAATATGGTCTTAGGTTTATCTCCTCGTGAATATATCTAAGTATTTTATTTTATAGTCCTGTAGCTTCTACTGTACATATATATGTATGCACATGCTATGCATACATAATTAGTGCTGTCCGTGTGCGGTGATGAGGCCTAAATCCTGACTGATGTATTTCATGTATGCTATTTCTATGTAGATATGAACATAGCTGCTGTGCTACCTCAGTACCTTTTCTAAGATATTGGTGATAAATCAGAGGTTTGATATCACCCTCAGGTTTCTTAATTAGGGGTTTGATAAGTGCTAATTTAAAATATGTTGGAACTTACCCACTGCTGAGTGAAGAATGAACTATTTTTAACCCGGGGTTCACTTATTTCTGGTACTATTTGAGAAAATGTGTAGGTATAGGATCTAGTACACAAGTTAATGATTTTGCAGAAGAGATGAGTGACATGAGGCACTTGAAGGGGTATAAAATATACTGATCTGATCAGTGCTGATCTGATATGGTTAGCTTATCCCCTGCATCAATGTTTATTAAATTGTCTAGTTTCAAAGCGTAATTATTTACAATTTTGTTATCAAAAGAAATCTTCATTACTACATGTTAATGTGGAGGTTTCTGTAATGGTCTTATTTCTGGTTAATTTTGCTTCGATATTCAATGAGGATTATCTAGAATAATATTTATTTTCTAAAAGAATGGAAAAATACATTAATCTAGCAATGCAAAGAGATTTTTAATGGTTCAAGATGCTCTCATTCCATGCTATTTAAAATAAGCATAATTCGTTCCAGAAGCGTGCTTGTACATCAACACACGTATATCAAAGCAAATTTCCACCATAGGAAATAATGAAAACTAAGATTATTCGTTTCACAACCCCCAAAATAACATCCAAAATAATTAATACAAAATATAAACAAACAAAAAAAAAACTAAAACTAAAGTAAGAGGAGAGGAAGATGAGTCCTCCCTCCCTCCTCTCGTCTTACACAGTAGCCCTGCCTCCTCTCTTATTTGAGAAGAGGCAGGGCTACTGTGTGGGACGACTTTCTCATACATCTACAAGAAAACACTGTTTTATATGAAAACTTGTTTAACAAGGAACTCTCTAATGACTCTTGACAAAATCACTGCTGTAAAGTAAAAATAAAGGCGCGTGTGTGCATTAAGGCAAGAGAATGAGGGAGGAGGCGCACGCACACACACACACACACACACACACACACACACACACACACACACACACACACACACACACACACAGAATCAGTGCTTTTTGACAGAGAGAGAGAGAATCAGGATCTTTAACAAGGATCTTTAACAAGGAAGATCTCTACAAAACACAAACACAAAATAAAAAATGTTTTATGTGCACCCACAGTCAGTGTTATAGTGAACAGTATACGCTGGCATGGATGTTAACTTATGCGTGAAGCATATGCATGCTCGCCCTGAGACTGAGCATGGGATATGATTAGCCACAATTCCGCAGCTCGCAAGAGAAGAACCACTGGCTCATTTGTGAACACGTGATGATGCATGCATGCCACATGATACTCGATTATATCAAGGTACTCGTGAATCTAGACTCGCTCGTTTAGCAAGGCAAATAAAAAAAATGTTTTGCTCATCTTGCGGAACACTCGCAAACCGGATTACTCGCAATCAGAGGTTCCACTGTACTGCCAATTTAGTTTGTCCCATTTACATTTAAATTTTTGAGTGATCTGTTTTAAAGTGCCTATGTGATATTATACCAGGGATCAACTTGTTTACTACACCCAGTAGGTACACATTTATTCAAACAGATCACAACTGTCTCTGCTTTTTTTTTTTTTTTTTTACAATATAGAGATATACAACTATATCCTAAATAATAGCTATATCTCATGATAATAAACCTAGTGCAATTTGATTTGAGTGTAAATACTGTGTTATATTGCGAAAAACATAACCCCCCCCTTTGTATTTATACAATGAATAATTTATTTATTTTTGATTGTCTATTTTTCTCTTTTTGTCTTTATACACGAAACTGTCACTAATTTATGTTTGCACATTGTTATTTGCCGCTGTAACATTAAAATTTCCCCACTGTGGGGACAAATAAAGGCATATCTTATTTCATCTTCTTTTGAGGACAATTACTCCTCTAAAAATGTCAAAGAATATACAATAGATAGTCAACCAGAATGCCTATTACTGCCGCTTAGCACCGCGGCAAAATGCCAGCGGTCAAAATAAATCAGTTACATTTAACAGTCATTTGTGAAATGACCGCTAGGTGGGACAAATTGACATTTTAGAAAAACAGATGCAATTTCCAGTTTTCAATTCTAAATAGAGGTTATTTCAGAAAAAAAGTCACAATAAGTTGTATCAAAGTAATACTACAGTGATAATTCCACATCCGAGTACTTTATACAATAAACATGAAAAATCTGAACCAGAGCTATTGATATTTACTCTACAATACAATTCTAGATTCTAATACAATTACTCTACCTAGACAGGGTGCCAATCCATCACAGGGCACACACACATACGCTCACTCACTCACACACTACGGGCAATTTGGGAACGCCAATTAGCTTAACCTACATGTCTTTGGACTGTGGGAGGAAACCGGAGTACCCGGAGGAAACCCACCAAGCATGGGAAGAACATGCAAACTCCATGCACACAGAGACGGGAATCGAGTCTGGCCGGGGATCGAACCCGGACCCTGGCGGTGCAAGGCGACCACTACACCACCGTGCCACCTCTACAATAATATGTTAAAAAACAATAGACAAACAATCAAGTTCACTAGCTGGCAATTTTATTTGTACAAAGAACAAACTATTATATGGCTTATTTATGTTTGTATCTATTGATATTATTTAAATGTTTCATTTAAAAAGACAAATTTAAATATAGAAATAACTTAAAAAATAGACTTTCAGAATAAAGAATTAGAATAATAAAATTTTTTATCGACAATTACATGATATTTATGCAAAGAGTCAGTATTTGCAGTGTTGGCTCTTCTTTTTTCAGGACCTCTGCAATTGAAACAGAAATTGCCCATGTCACAGCACTTTGCTTGCTATAATGAATGGTTTTGGTGATTTAAATTATTTAAATAACTTATTAGCATATTAAGGACAGTAAGAAAATAAGAATAAGATTATTATGCATCTTGGAACAATCTCAGAACTTTCTCTGATGGCAAAATGAAGCAGTCAGCATTAATGGTCGATATTTTGGTTAGGAAAAGAGGAATATTTTGTACTATTAACAAACTACATATGAACAAACTATTATTGTATACTTACAAGAGAGTTCCAGTAACTTAAAACTAAATTGTAGCATATATTTGATCGTTTACTTTAGATGTACTCATCTTTAGTACAGGTTACTATTTTTAACAACTATAGAATTTCAATTTAAATATACTTTGAATGTACAGGAACCTTGGACTAGGAACATAATTCATTCCTGAAGCGAGCTCGTATTTCAAAACACTCGTAAACCAAATCTGAATTTTCCCATAAGAAATAATAAAAACTCTAATTATTTGTTCCACAGCCCAAAAAAATAAATACATAAAAATTATTAATTCAAAATATAAAGTAAAAATAAAACAAATTAACCTGCAGTTTACCTTTAGTAAAAATACTTAGTAAAAAGTAAAAATAATCCCTCTTCTCGTCTTACACAGTTACCGTTCCTCACTCGAGTTTCACACATGCGCACACAACGGAAACACTGTTTTATCAGGAAAAATAAACAAGAAATCTCTGACACTCGATTGAGCGACACACTAACGGAATCACAGCTGTAAAGTAAAAATTTTAAATTAACGTGCACTTTACCTCTGAAAAGAATCTCAACAGAGTAGTGTTTCTGTGTAGAGCAGAGAGAGAGTGTATGTGTCTGTGAAGGTGAAAGTAGGAAGGGTCTGTGTGTGTGTGTGTGTGTGTGTGTGTGTGTGTGTGTGTGTGTGTGTGTGTGTGTGTGTGTTTGGATCTTTAACCTCACTAATGAGACGCGCACACACGCGTGTTATAACAAACAGTACACATACAAAATAAACGCATACATACAAAATAAAATATGTTTTTACGCACACACGTGTTCACAGTGTTATAGTAAACAGTACATGCGTGCACGGACGTTGATTATACCAGTGAGAGACGCGCACTAAGACTCAGTAGGGGAGATGATTACCCACAATTCCGCAGCACAAGACAGAGAAAAACATTGGCTCAGTTGTGATCACGTGACGCTCGGCGTCAAAACAAGAAGCGCATACGTGCTACAAGATACTCGGTACTCTTTAGACTTGCTCATTTTTTAAATCAAAATGTATTTAAAATCTTTGCTTGTCTTACGGAATACTCACAAACCCTGTTACTCGCAATCCGAGGTTCCACTGTATTCCAAACTACTGATTTATGCAAGTTGAGCTAACTTGACATTTTTTGCATTCAACTTGAAATTTCTAAATTGAAAATTTAGTTCAAAAGCAACCCAGTTTACTTGTTAAAACCATGCAAAACAATTGCCTTAAAAAAAAAACAAGTAAGCATTACTCCAATAACTTAAGTGCATCAATTGTCTATTATAAAACCCTGAGAAGAGGTTCACAATTCCACAAGGAATGCACTTACACCTTGACAAATACTCTAAGGCACTGACAGTTGAAGGGTAAAATTATTGTATTTTTCTTCTTCTTAAGAACGGACAGGCACAGGGATAGTCCACATAAGTTTGCATTGGGGTTTAAAATTATTTCAAATATTCACTTTAGGCTTTACAATTCAACATTTTAAAAATAAAATACAAACAAATTGATGGTAAAAATAAATCTATTTAAAATTCTATCAAATACAGTTTCTGGACAAAAAAAAAAAGAATAAATTTAAATCTAACCCAAATCATCACCATTCTTACACATTTGTTAATAGTTGATTCTTAAGTGACTGCAGTTTTGGTGGGAGTTTGTTCAGTCCCAACCCAAGCATTACTTTCTGAAAGAAGTTGAAAGTATTTATGTTTTTGGGGTAATCCAAATTTTAACCATATGACAGGCCAAACAAGAGGCAAATTGCCTGTAATAGATTGTCAATGACAATACCTCCCTCAACAATGATGGCAGCAGAAACTGGGTCAAGGTACAGTTGATCTGGTAAGAGAGGAATGTGTTATTAAATGACAGTCAACACTCCAACAGGTACTTATGCCCAGGCCTCATCAGTATCAGATGCCTATAATAAAACCAAACACTATCAATATCACAAAAAGGAAATGCTGAAAGGGATGATTAATTGTCAGTTAACAATTAAACTGCCATTTACCCATTCCTTATTAAGTATTTACATGCATTGTTTTTATTTATTTATCTTTATTTAAGATTCAAGGTATAGAAACTTCTCATGCATATCACATTGTACATATCACATTTTGCATGTTGCATGGCTACCAATATGATTTTAGTACTTCCAAAGAATTTATAATAATAACGAGTCCTAGTTTTAGGTTGACAGAAATCAGAGAGTACAATGGACTCGCATTGTTTAATGAGTTAATGAGTTTTTTCAATTATATGTGAAATTGATGATAATTCTTTTTTTTGGGGGTGAAATGAACCTTTAAAATGTAACTGAGAACGTATGAAGTAGGTGTTGTAGTTACTGGCATCATCACCAAGCAAGACAGGCAGTCCTCGGCGCACCAATGTCCGCATTACTGAGAACTTACGGAGTGGTTTCTGGTTTCTAAATGTAGAAAATTTTAAAACAAAAGAAGTTCAAGATAATGTAGCATTCTAAAGTTACAGTACCAATCAGTTTATTAAAGGATTAATTCTTCCAAAAACCCTAAATTTTGTCAACAGTTGCTAAACCTTGTCATTCTACACTTCTTCTGTAAGACTTCTGTTCATCTTCAGAAGAAATAACAAAAATGAAATCTGAGCACTTTCTGTCCCTCCATATGCAGCCTTGGCAACTACCACGTTCAAGGTCAGAAAAGTACCAAGATGATATCAAGCTATGAGAATATATATATATATTTTTTTTTGCGCAAAGGAAAAAATTATATTCCATATTTTCGTCTCTTCTGCATTACTTGTGGACACATTCACAAGAGTACCATGACACAAACATGTGGCGGTGCCACACACATGCATTGGGGTGCTCTCATGAACACATGTCCACAAGTGACGCAGTAGATGAAAATGTAGAATAAAGTAATTATTTTTGTTTCTTTGTGCAAAAAAAAAAGTATTCTTGTAGCTTTATAACATTACAGTTGAACCACTGATGTCACATGGATCATTTTGTCAATGATCTTGGTACTTGAGCGAGGTAGTACCTTTGCTGGTCTATGGGAGGGTCAGAAAGCTTTCCGATTTCATCACAAAAAAACATCTTACATTGTGTTCCAAAGATGAATGAAGGTCCTACAGGTTTGGAACAATAATGACTGAATTTTCATTTTGGGGTGAACTAACCCTTTAAAAGTTTCATTTAAAACAAGTGTAATGATCATAATGCTGTTTGATAGCGCAGCAACTATGCAGGGAAGTGATTCTTAACCCACAGCTAAAGTGTTTTTCGGCTTCTGGTTTAAGCATGGATTGAATAGGTGACAACTGGTTCGGCTCCTGACCTATTTTAATTATTTCACCAATTAAAACAGAAATACACTACCTTAATTCGTTTAGCTGATGTTCTAAATAAAGTTGGAACATAGATAAATTACATAATGGCGTCTAGAATCAAACTGAGAAATAAAACTGGAGTAAGAGATGGTGAGGCCTCTAGTAAATCCGATGACCCTGCGCCTCTCCCCAGGGATGCGCCCGAACTACCAGACGACCTCGAAAGGCTTCATTCATCGCTCCTATTGGACATGGCGCAAGTAGTCCACTCAATCTTAAAAACTGAGCTAGCAAATGCTCTGACACCCGTGAACACGACGCTGGAATAAGTAAAATCATATTATGAAGACCACGACCAATGTCTGCGCGAGGTGGAGGACGGTCTAAATGATTACAGTGACAGGCTGGTAAGCGTTGAGGCCTCTATGGACGCGCTAAGGAAGGAAAACGAATATCTGAAGGAGAAACTAGATGATCTAGAGAACCGTTCACGGAGGTCTAACATGAGGGTCGTGGGCATTCCCGAAAAGCTTGAGGGGTCAGACCCAGTAAAATTCATGTCAGTCTTCTTTGAGGAAGTACTAGGTAAGGAATTCTTTGAGAGACCTCTCGTTATTTCGCAAGCCCATTGTATCGGTCCCAAACCAAAAGACGACGCCAAGGCCAGTCAGAGCAAACCCAGAGTATTCTTGGTGAACTTTCATTTTTTTCAAGACAAGCACCGTATCTTTCAGTTCGGCAGACAGAAAAAGGACGTGTGTTTTCGTGGGCACAGGGTGTTTTTTCACGAGGACTTCAGTGCCGAGCTGAGTAAAAAGCGAGCGGCATTTAAAGATGTGAAATCGCGGCTCTACGGGAAAGGAGTCAGATTCGCCCTCCTGTACCCGGCAAGGCTACGTTACTCACGAAGGGAAGACGTTCAGCTTTAACACACCAGAAGAAGCCAGCGATTTTTACTTCTCTCATTGGGGTGAAGATTGAGGTGAAATGCATAACTTTATCCTTAAGGATATAATTTCTGTTGTTCACTTTAAACGAACTAAGACTCGACTTTGACTTATATATTTTTTTCTTCTTCTTTCTAATCCGAGCTTATCAACCAGATAAAGTTAACAAAAGGTGAAATTCCGTTCTTATTTTTTGCAGGAGGGTAGCCTTACCGCTAGACTGTGAGGGTGTTTAGTCTTTGTTACTTTGCTGTACTTAGGAAGGTTTTTGTTTTGTTACATCTGCGATCATTCTCTGTTGGAGAATTAGATCTAGGATTTATGTTTTTTGTGTGTGTGTGTGTGTGTGTGTGTGTGTGTGTGTGTGTGTGTGGGGTTATTCATGTTTGGTTTGGGGTTGGGAGGGAGGGTTTGCATTTTAAATCCCTACTACTATATTGTGCGGCCTGTTGTTGAATCCCATCATTTACAGTTTATAGTCAAAACTTGTTTATTTAAAAAAAAAAAAAAATTCTCTTGCCTTTTTATTTGAGATTTTATGCCCTGCTTATGCTTGAATATTACATTTCACAGTTGACATGGGTGGTAATGACGATAGAGGCCATCCTGTAAAGTTTTTGTCATTGAATGTTAGGGGCCTAAATGGCCCTGTTAAAAGAGCCAAAGTTTTTTCCCATCTTAAACATATTAAACCAGATATAGTATTTCTTCAAGAAACACATCTCAGATTGGAAGATCACAATAGAATCCGTAAATCATGGGTCAGTCACATTTTCCATTCCAAATTTAATAGCAGATCCAGGGGGGTGGCAATATTAGTTAACAAGAGAATACAGTTTACACCATCCAATATTATTCGTGATTCGAATGGCCGTTTTGTTATAGTTTCTGGTTCTCTTTTTCAAACACCAGTTGTTCTAGTAAATGTTTATGCACCCAACTTGGATGATGTCCAATTTGCAAACAACCTTTTGTCATTAATTCCCAAGCTTAATACTCACCATCTGATATTTTCGGGAGACCTGAACTGTGTCACTGACCCCTTGCTTGACAGATCTACTATAAGCAGCAGCTCTTCAGATATGGCTAAGGCTTTCTCTACTTTTATGAAGCAAAATGGCTGTGTGGACCCATGGAGGTTTGCCAACCCTTCAGCTAAGCAGTTCTCTTTTTACTCTAATGTTCACCATTCTTTTTCTAGGTTAGATTATTTTTTCATAGATAGCTTACTTATTTCAATGGTTAAGCAAATTGACTATTCAGCTATAGTTATATCAAACCATGCATCCGTTGTGCTAGACTTACACTTTCCTTTAAA
Source organism: Clarias magur (assembly GCA_013621035.1). NCBI lineage: Eukaryota > Metazoa > Chordata > Actinopteri > Siluriformes > Clariidae > Clarias > Clarias magur. The sequence goes on along the minus strand of QNUK01000661.1, from coordinate 69,682 downwards.
TATCAGGGAATGACCACAGTGGAAACTCAATCCACTTCTGTTATCCAACAAAACAATTTGTGACTTTATCTTGACCAGCATGGATACTTTCCTTGAGACTAATAAAACAGACTCCGTGTCCTACTCATTACTTTGGGAAACTCTAAAGGTTTATATAAGGGGACAGATAATATCCTACTCTTCTTATGCAAAAAAGGAGCATAAAATGGAATTGCAAGCACTGTCACAATCCATTCTAGACTTGGACAAATTATACTCACAAACACCAACAACTGAATTATATAAAAAAGGGTCGAATTACAGACTAAATATAACCTCTTAACTACTACACATGCAAAACAATTAATATTTAGGACACGCAGTTTCTTCTATGAGTACGGGGAAAAATCTAGTCGGCTTTTGGCTCACCAGCTGAGACGTCAAGCTGCCTCTCGTCTCATCCCTCAAATAAGAGACTCCACACAAACCTTAACAAGTAATCCAAAGGAAATTAACAATATTTTCACCACATTTTATACTGAGCTTTACTCTTCAGAATTTCCTTCAGATACAATTGGCATGAAAATGTTTTTTGACAATCTAGATACTCCAACTTTACAATCTGAGGAGGTGGAGGATTTGGAGAGTGATCTCGAGCAGGGAGAGATCAGCAGCGCCATCATGGCAATGAAAAGTGGTAGATCTCCAGGCCCTGATGGCTACCCTATTGAATTTTACAAGAAATTCAAGGAAAAACTTTTGCCAATCCTGATTGAAGTGTTTAAAGAGTGTCTGGAATCTGGATCCTTGCCACCAACTTTCTCACAAGCATCTATTTGACTTCTTTTAAAAAAAAAAACAAGGACCCTACTCAATGTGGATCATATCGTCCTATTTCTCTTATAAATGCTGATACAAAAATTCTAGCTAAGGTGTTGGCCCTCCGTTTAGAACGGGTCCTCCCTACAATAATTTCAGACGATCAAACAGGATTTATTAGGAATCATCACTCTTTTTCTAATATACGCAAACTAGCCAATATAATGTATTCGCCTGATCCTTCACCTAACCCTGAGATAATTGTATCTTTGGATGCAGAGAAGACTTTCGACCACGTTGAATGGCCATACCTGTTTGAAGCATTGAAGAAGTTTGGTTTTGGTGAGACCTTTATATCCTGGGTTAAACTTCTCTATCATTCACCTTTAGCATCAATTCAAACTAATTATTCTCGGTCTGATTACTTTCCACCAACAAGAGGTACGCGTCAAGGATGCCCATTATCCCCTCTTCTCTTCGCAATTGCAATTGAACCTTTATCGGTAGCACTGAAATCAAATATGTTGTTTCAAGGAATAATTAGGGGGGATGTTGAACATCGTCTGTCTCTATATGCGGATGACCTTTTGCTTTATGTCAGTGATCCCATAACTAGCTGTCCTGCTATTATATCAATATTGGATAATTTCAGACCTTTTTCAGGTTATAAATTAAATTTTCATAAAAGTGAATGTTTTCCCATTAACAATTTAACCTTGCAGATTAAACAGGAATCACTGCCTTTTCGCTTATCTCCTGAAGGCTTTAAATATCTTGGAATAAATATGACGCGTTCTTTTTCCTCCTTGTTTAACGCCAATTATAAACCTCGGTTAAAAGAGATGAGGGCTGAGTTGGAGAGGTGGCATAGTCTTCCCCTTACATTAGCTGGAAGAATATATTCAGTCAAAATGATGATACTTCCAAAGTTTCTTTACCTTTTTCAGTCTTTACCAGTTTTTCTGCCCTGTCTTTTTTCCGTTTAATCGGACAGTCTATATCCTCTTTTATCTGGGAAAACAAAACTCTGAGGGTCAACAAACATATCCTCCAGATGAGGCGTGAAGTAGGTGGTTTGGGGCTTCCAAGTTTTATTCATTATTATTGGGCATCTAACATACAAAAGATACTATACTTGCTTCATTGCCCTGAAACAAATTGGTGTTTAATTGAATCACATTCATGTCGCTCTTCATCTCTCAAGGCTCTAGTATACTCTTCTTTACCCTTCAAAGCCTCTCGTATTACGTCCAATCCCATAGTGCTTTCATCTCTCAGGATCTTTAACCAGTTTCGCTATCACTATAAGTTGACATCAGCATCAATTCTGGGCCCTATACTGTATATAAGAATCATTTATTTCTCCCCTCTACATTTGACTCATCATTTGGACAGTGGGCAGTCAGTGGTGTAACATGTTTTAAAGACTTGTATACCAATGGTTTATTTAGAAGTTTTGAAAAACTTTGCAGAACTTATGACTTCCCAAACACGCACCTCTTTAGATATCTTCAAATTCGTCACTTTGTTAAAGATAATTTTCCTTCCTTTCCTGATCTTCCTCTTCCCTCAGTCCTAGATAAACTAACTCTCAATTTTAGTACCAAAGGACTGATTTCCATATTGTATTCCAATTTAATGTCTTTTGAAAATTACAACCTGCTTAAAATAAAATCTAGATGGGAAGCTGAACTTGGCATTGAGCTATCTGAATCATTTTGGAAGGTGGCAATTAAAAGGATCCACTCATCATCACCCTCGGCTAGATTAGGGCTTATACAATTTAAGGTTTTGCCTAGGGTCCATCTAAGTAAGGCCAGACTTGCTGGAATATATCCTCGGTTGGACGCTTCTTGCGATCGATGTTCTCATTCTCCAGCCAACCTGGCACACATGTTTTGGTCTTGCCCTGGTCTCAATAAGTACTGGGCTTTGGTCTTTAGGACTCTCAGTGATGCTCTGGGGGTTAAGTTGAGGCCCAGCCCTTTAGTAGCACTTTTTGGAACACCAGACGATATAACAAATGTCTCTTTGACTACTAGTCAGAGAGACATCATTGCTTTTACTTCTCTCCTTGCTCGTAGGAGAATTTTATTGTGCTGGAAATCCCCCACCCCTCCGTCAGCAACATGCTGGCTAGAAGACGTGATGATGTTTTTAAAACTTGATAAAGTAAAATTTACTTTGAAGGGCTCAGTAAATAAGTTTTACTTAAAATCGAAGCCCATTTTGACATACTTCAGGGATCTAAGAGAATTACCTTACAATTAATTTGGCATGTGATCACTTGTTTTGTATTTATGCATACAGACCGTGTTTCTTTTTCCCTTTTCCTTATTACTATTATTGTTTCTTTTTTTTTCTGTGATGTTGTAGCTCTTTTAAACAGTTTGGCTGATTAATCATTCTGTTTCTTTTGCCTTTTTGACAAGCAAGGGCTTATGTCTAAAGTGTTGTGATATAACTGATATATTTCTTTTGTTACAGCGCAATGTTATATGTATACGTTTGTGTATGTATATGGATATATATGTATATATGTAGGTGTATGTATATGTGTTGAATAGGGTGTGTGTGTGTGTGTGGGGGGGGGGGGGTTCTTTCTTATTCTTTTTTTATTTAGAAAAAAGAAGGCAAGTCAGTGTATATGACCTTGTTTTTCAATTGTACTGTCCAGTTCCTTCAATAAAAAAAAGTAAAAAAAAAAAAAAGTTTCTCAACAACAGAACACAACTCTTATAAAATAGCAATATTACCAACACTACTTTTAAATAATAATAGGTAGCAATATCATGATCAACTTATCAACTCACCGCTGTATTAATTTGTTGCTCAGGTTTGGTCAATTTCTCTCTAACAGTTCCTTTCTTCTTTCTTGGACTTGAAGATTGTGACAAAACGTTGTGTGTAGCGATCCAAGGCACCACAGAAGTCACTCTGCAGATCTGTGGTCGCTATCCTTTGGAACTCTGCAAACACCTATAACAGAGGCAAAAAAAAAAAAAAAAAACAGTGACTAAAGAAGCTTGGTTGTTGGTTTACAGTGTGAATATGTGTGTGTGCATGGTCAGCCCACTGGTTACCAGGCCAAGCCAAAAAAAGAAATGCTGTTTAACATGGTGGAAAACAAAATAAATGAGCTGGCCACTTTTTGACTGCAAAAAAAAAAAAAAAAAATGTATATGGTTGTTACTGTACCATGTTCATAGTCTTTAAACCAAATAATCACATCTCTTGCGATTTGAAAATCGCACCAATTCAAAATTGCAAATTTTAATAACGACCAAAAAAAAAAAAAAATACGGTACTACTAGTAATATAGAACCACAGTTTTATAAAATCATAGATACAAAGCAAACGATTGCACTAATCATTAAATCGATTAACAGCAAGCATATATTTCAAAACCTTTATTCACATCTTAAGACATGACCTTGCCCAGCCCATTCACTTCACATATTAATTTCTATTTTTAACATGGAAATAAGGCATTTGATTTGTCAACTCTGCGTAAAATAGAAAACTATACAACATATCCAATTGAAAAAAGGCAAATAAGATTTTTGGCAACACAGGAAACATTTGTGGTACCTACTAGTTTTAAGTGGTCAGACCGTGTTCCTCTAGCATTGTATAATATCAAAACCCTTTGGTAAATTTGTATGACATTGGCAAAAAAACTAAAACAAAAGGACAAGCAAAAAAGAAACATTCACAAACAAGTTGCATGCTTGCTTCCTTTGTTGATACTTGCAAGTGTTGCAAGTAAACATCACTAAAACTATTAAGTAAATTGTTTTACTCACCCTGCAATTAAGTGTACTGTAACTCAACAAAACCTGGTAAGAAGTATAGTTTTAAATTTGAGTAAAGTTTACTATTTATATGCGAGTCAGCAAAGCTATTGGAATTTACAGGAAGGAGATAAGCTGTAGTCCACCTGATTATCAAGAGACATTTTAGTAATTACATAAAACCAGTGCTTTTTCCATTTCCATTGCGACACTCGATATTTATCAGAACTTAAATATTGGTACTGTAGCATCTAGAAATCTTTTTGTTTTTTTTTCTTTGAAATATTTGACCATCTACCTGCACACTCCAGGTTAGTGTGGTGTTGCCCAGCAGCCCTGCTGATAAATCCAGCATAGACCAGCATGATTTATATGCTGGTCCATGCTGGTTAATACTGGAAGGCCAGCATATCTACGCTGATGAAACCTTACCACCAGCATTGGTCTTGCCATTTAGTGCTAGTCTAGTGCTGGTTTAGCTGGTGAACCAACATAACTGATGAAAGACCAGCATGCTTGCTGAAAAATCCAGCATAGGCCAGCATGATTTAATATGCTAGGCCACCAGCAAGGTTTTGGTAGTTAAAATTGGTTACCATTTTAGCTCATTATCTTGTTTTTTTAATAGCTAGTACTGAAAAAAACTTATTTTTTTAAGTAATCAATAGAAATCACTTAAAACTGAAAAAAACAAACAAACAAACAAACAAACAAACAAACAAACAAAAAAACAGCATAGATCATCATAGCTGGACACCAGCTTGACCAGCAATTATACCAGCACCATGGGGTCAGCTGTTCCAGTGGTGGGACCACTTGCATTTTTTTATGGTAACCGTCAAAATAACTTAAAATGTTCCATCATTTTTAACCATACACATATGTGTAATGCATCGATTTATGTCTTTATTTGTTAATGTACACTCACATATCAATAATATCAATAAAGGATTGTGCATTTGTAAAATAAAGAAAATAAACAGGGTGCGCTTTCTGCCGTCTCAGTCTCGGTGAAAATCTTTTTGGAACGTTTCACAAAAATGAACTAAAATACACACACATATCCATATATCTATACATATATATCTATAGAAAGCTTAAAGTGTCTCCTTTTAAATGTAGCAAGCTTAATAAAAAATAAATGTTCTCAGTTTATGTAATCCATATGAATCTAAGGAGAGAGTCTTTCTGCCACACTTCATTCACTGATAAAGATCTTAGACAGGACACGCCCACACGCTATTCACAGGGAAACAGTCAGGGTAATCTACATACAACGGCACGCCCCCAAACACACACACACACACACACACACACACACACACACACACAGTGTATCCGATAATTTTCCTGTGCGTGTGGAAGATGTTAGACACTGTACTGGTTTCCGGAGCTCTACAGAATGTTCTGGACAGTGGGAGGAGTTTAGATTTAAGGAGCAGAATCCAGCAAGCTGTTACCATGGGTAAGTTTTTAAATCTTATATAATCCTTATTCTGATAATATAAAACTAATATTAATTTATTTTTCCTCATTTTCTCACAAGCGTTTGCCAATTTATGTGAAACATTGTCATTTAATGTAATTTACATGGTTTGGTTAGCATGTAGATAACACTGCTAAATCATGCTAACATACTGCCTTATGTAGCTTAGCACAAACAGGTGGCTAAGCTAATGCCTTACATGATGTAGATTACAGATGGTTATCAGTATCAGCTTTGGTGTAAATGTTTATAATATATTCACCCCATTTTGGATAGCTTCATGTTATGGTATTTGGTTCAGTTTTTAGTTAGCTTATGACACTGCTATCTATAATGTTATTTAGCACAAACACTTTAGCTCCCGTTGCCTAAAATACTACCTTTCTGTATGTAGCTTACAGATGTTTGTGATATTAAGGTGTAAATGTAAATCGTAATGCAAAAAAAGTATAAATCGTTGTATAACATTGCAAAAGTTTGTGTTGTCTTTATGCATGGTCAATAGTTATTGATGATTATTGACAGTAATTTTATCATCATGCTTATGTTTCTTTTTCCTTTTTTATAAACCGTTGTGACCATGAAACCTCTTTTATAGAGACCAAATGCAAACTAGCAGCCAAGATATAGACGGATCATCACTCTCATGGGAACCTTGACCACAACAGGGGTCTGGACTCGGGATGGATCTCTTGTATTTTTTTTAAGCGGTTGACCACGCGATAAGGCTTCACCTGTGACTCCATGCAACCAGCACATGGACTGACCTCAGATGCCAGGAATGTTACCACTGCTGTTCACAGGGTCTGTCTGAATTGCAAATCAGTTCATGGTAAGCAGCCATAAACACCATGGAAATGCCAGGTATGCGATATTCACTTGTGTCTTGAGTTAAACAAGAACTGCTTTTCGAGAGAGGCACAAAGATGTATGACTGTATAGGGTGTAAAAGTGGGCTTTAACAAACCCAACACCCTTTCTTCATAGTGCACTGTTCCTGTTCCCACTGTTTTACCCTGAATGTCTGTTTGCATGGTCATATTCACAGTATGCCATAAATGTGCCTTCTGTGTACAAGATCATCTCTTCCCTCAATCCTGGAAATTTACTTTGCACTAGGTGAAAGAGGTTACATTTATATGTTTATAAGTAAGAAAAACACACAAATGTCAGGACATGGCAGAAGTACTTCAGGGCCCATAAACCTGCAGACCCCTAAATAAAGAGTGACGGGGACGACACGGGATTTGCTAAACACCGTCCTGTGGTTATGATATTCCCGTGGGTACGTGGGTGGGATCCGGCGGTTCGTACGTAGTGGCAGGATTGAAGCATGGTGTGATGGCGGCTCATAGGCAGGTCTTGGAACATGATGGGCTCCAGGCTGTGATTGTTGGCCCAACTGACATATGGGTTATTTCAGATTAACCAAGACAGGCCCAGGACGACCGTGGCGTAGGTTCCTTCCATGATGTAAAACAAGGTTTGCTCAGAGTGATTGCCAGGCAAATTCTTTTGAATAAATTATTATTCAAATAGTTCTATATGTTACCTGTCTCAGGCTGGAGAGACCCGAAAGGGTGAGTAGAACACACTGTTACGCGTCTGCAGAAAAGTGAGACAAACACATGAATATGCTGCAAACTCTGGTGATGTTTAATGAACACTGCATTATTTCTCAATTCTTTGATAATAACATAATAACATGAATTGTACATTCACTTTCAAGAAAAAGAACACAGTTTTCTAGTACAACAATATTGTAACTAAATTTCAAATAAACTAACCTTTGAATGTCCATTTGTACAAATAAAGTCTCTGTCTCTTGTATATAGGTAAACCAATACATTACATTCACAAAAGGTTACCCCTTTTTTATACTCACGTATTCAGTTCACAATTGTAAACAAAGCACGAAATCCACTGTTACTTTCTAGTTAAACCGTTTTGTTTCACGTTATTTTTCACACGGCCGACGCCATCTTGACTCTAGCTTAAATACACTTGCCGCCATTTTGGCTCAACTCACTAACTCCCATAGAGAACATGCATTTAACTCAAATCTATTTACTTATGCAATTACAATCCATACGTACAACTTATCAAAAACATTTATAAACTCAGTTCATGTACATGGTTGTTGGTATTTCGCTGTCTCTGTGTCTTTATTCACAAATTGCACTAATTAGTTACTGACTCATACTGGAATTGTATCAAACAGACAATTCGTCGGAACAAATTGCATTTATATGCATCCACGTGTATAATGAAATCATCAAGACTCAGTTAATGTCATTTTAAAGGGTTAACAAACTGTATTTTTCCATACCTGCAGAAAAGTGAAACAAACACATGAATATGCTGCAAGCTCTGAGGATGTTTAATGAACTCTGCCCTGAGCGGCGCAATCCAACATCTCAAAAGCGCTAAGCGCCCTCTACAGGAGGCACAAATAATAACAACTTCAGCCCTCTATATATACTGTACATTGGGGAGACAAAAAAACATCAAGAAAGTATGAATTTTGGTCAGAGAAGACAGATGGTTTAAGAAGCCATCTGTGTACAAGTGGAAAATCCTTCTTGGAGAAGGATTTTTGCAAGAAGATCAAGACCTCTTCACATGTCCACCAGGAAAGCCACGCTTAAGCATTTCCACTTTACTCCCTCTAGTTGTTACACCTTAACGACTCTGCCTAATCTCTTTTTATGCCATTTATTCTCAATGAAAGGCTCATTATGTGAGCAATTAAAAAGGTGGGAGTAGGGGAGAGTTGTTAGAGAGAGAGAGAGAGAGTGTGTGTGTGTGTGGAGAGGGGGGCTGTTGACAAAGAGATTAGGCAAAGTCCAATTAGGCAGACAACCCAACTTCCCTCAGACTGAATGAGCTACTTAGATAAGTAGTGAAATGTATCTACCTAACATTTTACAGACCAAAAGCAACAATAGTATTCTTTAAGATTGTTTTATAGACATTATTAATGAATCATTTACGAGGGAAAACATTTATATATACACACTCATGTAAGGAAATAAGGAGAAAGAGGTATGCCTTAATAATGGATCAGTAGCTAAGGATTATGGGGGAAATCCCTGTCTATATGCATCTGTACGTGATTTCATGACATTGCTTATCTTCTCAGTAAAAATAGTGGCTAATAGCAGTAAAGAAGGAGGCAAATTTGTGGATTTGTGGGGATTAGATGCAGATGTTCTGGCTTTTGCATGTAAAAAGGTGTCTTATGAGACATTACGTCAAACAAGAGTTTCTTTTAGCGTTTCTTAATTTCTCTGACCTGACCTTTAAATTAGACCAACTGACCAAGAGAGGAGTGTTGGGGGTTGAGAGTAAAAGGAGTCAGGGTGATGAATGGTTGTTGAAGTGCTGATTGCAAGGGAGGAAGGAGAAATTAAGTGGAGGTTGTGAATAAATGTGAGATGTTGTCAGCCTTTTTGCTCCTCCTGTAGTTTGCCCCCTGGCCTCTAGAGGTCATTTGTGTTCCCCTTAGCCTAAGTTCTTCGTTGTGTTTTCTCATTAGTTATTCAGATCACCTGTGTCTTGTTTCTCCCAGTGTATTTAAGCCGTTCATTTTCTCCCCTCTTATTCACTTGGTTTTTGAGTCCCTCCTCTCTGTCTTCTGCTGAACTTCTGGTAATGAGTCAGTGGTTTATATTGGAAGTTCCTCAGTCTTTTTATGCTTTAATTGTTCATTACCTGGTTGTTTTCTCCCCTTGTGGAGGCTTTCATTTAAGAGTTTATTATCTTGTCTATTCTTTTTTATTAATTCCTCTAAGTGAGAAGAACTTTTGTTGATGACAAGCTGCCTGTGAACTTTTTCATATCTTTAAAAATAAATCTACCTTGCCTGATACTTTTTGCCTTGAGTGTGTTTCAGTTGGGTCCAACCCTATCCCCTCAGTGGTAAAATAGCTTGACAGATATACTATATGGCAACAGGCGCAGGGCAGGTGGTGAGCTCAGTGTTGCAGAGTGATATTTATGGCTACAGCTAGGGTGGACAAAGTGAAGACCAAATGCAAATGTCTTCCTTTTGTGTCAATATGCTGTTGGACAAAATATTTTAAAAAGAGAGAAGAGGATACATGTGTCTAAGTCATAACCAAATTACATGAGATACTTATTTTGAAAAACAAAACACCTCTTCCACATTATTTTAAAATTTGTGTTCCATGAGTACCAAACATGACACCATGCAAAGTACTTTACTCCAAGATGTCATACCTGTTTTCTTCAGGGTCAACCCAGTTTTAAAACTCTTACTAGTTTTTCAGATTGGATAATCACATCCTACTTTCACGACATTTTGCTGTTGCAGAACAATGCTCAACCTCATAGAGAAAAAGATAGAAAACGTTTACTCTTACAAGTGTGTTCTGTTATTCTGCATAATCAAAGGTCCAGCTTTGACATGAACATCCCTTGTACTTGTCTGTGTCCCTTGTATAAAAATGATGCCCAACTTTATTTATGCATCACAAACAACTATCTTTTTTTTTTTTTTTTTTTTTTTACTTTAATGGAAAATCCAGTATATTCAGGGGAAAATTTGTATATTCTAAAGTGAAATATTTAAAGCGTTTTAATTTCTATCTCTGATTCAATGGTTGCATGTTTAATAGTTCTGTAACATTTACCTCCTGTTTTATCTCCATTCAACTTCACTTATTTAGTGGTGTTGGTGCTGTGAAAGAGATATTAAAATATATAAAATGTTTCACACAAAATAAAACCAGTTTTAGTTTCTTTTATTATTTACATATCACAACATACGTAACATGTCATTTCAATATTTTAATTTTAGGTTACATTCTCCCAATTAAAATTCTGAGAGAAATGTTGTACTAAATTAATTCAATAGCTTTAGTTACCAGTACGCAGCACATTTGTCAACAACGGCAAATTCAATAATTAAGTACACTGTTTTGTTTGTGGAGTACTTCCAGTACTTTTGCACTTCAAATACATTTTAGAACGTCATGTACTCAGGACTTTAACTTGAGCAAAACGTTTGAAGTTCCATTTGTTTAAACAAAGCTATGCAGCATTATACTGCTAATCAAACTGCCTGCCTCTAGTGCTGTAAAGCATGACTGGAGCGGTATCGAACTCAGGGCTGTGGCGGGAGAAATTCAAATAAAGCGGCACACCCGTGGCCACCTACACCGAGAAACCTGAAGGAAAGCACGACATGCACGTGCATGCTGATCGGTGTTAAACGAATAAATCTCTCTTTTTACACCAGATTAAGTATTAAGTATTAAGTATTAACCGCTCTTTAGCTGAGCAGTTTGGTGGTTGGAACAAACAAGTAAAATCACAGTGAACACCAGGACTGGCCTGTTGCTAGGTAGCTATCGTTAGCTCTGGAGCACGGCTGTGGCAGGATTCAGAACAGTAACTTACACACTATAAAGTTGTGTATGAATGCAGACAGAGTCATTATTTCAGTAACATGTTACTTACCAGGAATTGTAAGGAGTGTTCCAAGTGCTTCTTGTCCATTCCCACAGCAGTGTGTCCTCGCTTCTTGTCTCTGATGTTACACCAAACTTCCCATGAGCACTTGCACAGGGCAATTTACTCAATTATTTAGGTTTTTGTTGTTAAACATAAAGAATATTGAGTTGGAATGAGTGATGATTGTAGTTCTTGAAACTAATCAGTATAATTACTCCATTGCTAAATATTTGGATTGAAATGTATCTAAAATATTAAGTGCATGTAAAAAATATAATTCAGTTAGTCGAATACCAATTTCTATTAGTGAAATAAGCTTAAATTATAGTGTCATTTTAAGACAAACGTAATAGTTGTTTTTTAGGAATTTATTTTGATTTGGCTAACTCAAACAATCATGTATGTAATTTTTAGAGATTTTATTAAGGTAACATAACTCTTTTATTACTATGAAGTTTACAAGGCCACAGAAATTTTTTTTAGAGTGTACACAGCAAATATCAAAAACAATATCACATCATCAGCACCCCCACTACACTACTTTTAAAAGTCCTAAAGGTTAATGAGGCATATTATTTCAAAAAGGTAAGCATGCAGCAACAGCATGGTTCATATATGATGGTTTATATGATATAGCTGGACTAATATTTTACCTTATCTCTTAATAACAAATATTGTGAGCAGTTGTGACTTACTGGTTAAAGAGTTAAGGTTGTAAACAGAAGGTTGCCATTTTAATTCCTAGTGCCTACAGGACTGGGCACTGACAAGGCACCTTTTTCCCAAATGGCACTACAGTGAATCGCTGCCCACTACTCAATGTATGTTTAGGGTTTGAAATTAGATTCAAAAACATTTAAAAAAATTACATCGTTTGACATTCTTTCTGGGAAAGAATGCAATACCACATCTTCTGTTAATGAACAGCCATGTTTCATTGTTGCACTAAATAATAGCATACAGTGGAACCTCGGATTGTGGGTAATCGTCTCCCCTGCTGGGTCTTAGTGCTCATCTCTTACTGGTATAATCAACGTCTCCCTCTCTGTTTCAGCATGTCTCCTATGTGTGTGCTGTTACAAGCCGCAACATGTTGGTCGCTGTGTGTGTGTTTTATGTGTCTGTGTTGCTGTGCTTTGTCGCGTGTGTGTGTATATTAGGGGTGGGCGTATCGATCCTTAATATCGACACTTTCGATATAGGGGTTGTATCGGAAATGATCGATCCAAAACGTAAAATATCGATTTTTTAAACCAGTGATTTTATTTAGTTTTCATGAAATATAATATTTAAAATGAGCTTGTATATAATGCTTTCTCTTGTGCAGCTCTTTTCGCACGTCACGCACATTGGTCCCCCCTCCCTGCTCTGCTGTGTTTTATTTACCCATCATCACGTGACTCTGCAGCGCCTAAAACAAGCAGCTGCAGAGAGAGTGAGAGCAAGGCGCGTGTCTGCCTTGGTATCGTGGAGCTGGTATAAAAAAAACAGAGCGCTGTGTGGAAGTATGTTACTGCTGTGAATGAAAACACAGCGAATTACGACGTCTGTAAAAAGGTCATTCGCTACTGTCGTAACACCACCAACTTTCACACACACAAAAAACGACATGACAAAGAGAGCTTGGAACTACAAAAAGAAAGCAAATCTTTCAGACAGAGTTCTTTCAGCTTCAGAAATATCCAGGTAGTGAACACTGGTAAAAATATGTTTTAGTTATATTGGATCTTCAGCATGTGTCATCACCATAGTTGTTGTAACAAAACATAACCATGGGTAATATAAACCACAAATTAACAATGCTTACACTAACCATAGTAACTATAGTAACCATAACAACTGTGGTATTTTTTTGTAAAACTGCGGTTTTATTCACCACAAAATGTGATTATCTAAAGTGATTATTTTGCTGGTGTTGAAAAATGGTAACACTTTACAAATAAAGTATCATTTGTTAACAATGTACTAATGAATAATTTGAGTTTTCATGATTTCTTATGGGAAAATTTAATTTGGTTTACAAGTTGCTGGTTTTGGAATACGAGTCCACATCCGGAACGAATTATGCTCGTAATCCAATGTTTATTTTTTTGGGCTGTAGAATGAATAATTTGAGTTTCCATTATTTTTTATGGAAAAAGCTATTTACACACGAGTTCACAAGTCTAATGCAATGCAAATACTAATTTGTTGTGTAAATTTAACTTCATTCAGCTGTTTAAGTTATATGAAAAACAATATGCCTACCATCTCACTATTCAATTCAAATACATTTAATTTGTATAGCGCTTTTAACAATTGTCATTGTCGCAAAGCAGCTTTACACAATCAAAATAATTATTCAAGTTTGTATGGAATGTGAATGTGTATGAATCAAAATGGTCAGACAGTCCCTGATGAGCAAGCCAAGGGCAAAAGTGGCAAGGAAAAACGCCCTGAGATGGCAACTGGAAGAAACCTTGAGAGGAACCGGACTCAACAGGGACCCATCCTCATTTGGGTGAAACAGAAAGCAGGAATTGATCTGCATTCATACTGTGTGTTAGGTGGCATCAAGTTGATGTTAATATGGAGTTCAGTTAGTTACAGTATGGGAGGCCCAGGTAGACTTGTAGGAAATTCCAGTCCTGAACTATCGAGTGACTGCAGCCAAGTCAAGTCCACAAAGAAACAGCGGTCAACGTCAGTTGAGGCCAGAACCATCTTCATTGTAGAGTGAAATCGTCCACAAACACCACACACATTCCAAAGAGACACACAGGGCATCCATGTGACGGGATTTCCAATCAGAAGCGGGGCACCAGGATAAGTCAGACAGGTCCAGAGGGCAGAGGGTGTCTGGATCACTGGCAGCTCAGGAACGACATGTGTAGCACAACAGAGAGAGCGAAAGGGGGGGGCGGACAGGAGAGAGGAGAGCAGAAGAGGAGAGATAACAGTTAGGTATGGCTACAGTATAAGGTGAATGCATATTTAGTGTAGAGTGCAAGCAGGGACTCCGGCAGGACTAACTATAACAGCGTAACTAAAAGGGAAAGCCAGAAGGAACCACACTAGGAAACACATAGAAGGAAAAATTTTTATACAATAAAAATACTAATCTTTTAGTTTAATCCAAAGAACACAAAAATGAATTCTATGGTAATTTAGTTGAATTTTTCAGTTAATAAATCTACTATGAATAAAAGAAATTTAAAAAACACTGCACACGCAGAACGAAGCTATTGAGCGTGCAGGGGAGACACACCTGATCAAATACAGATGCATGATTCGCAAGAATCTAGATTGTCCACAACCCATTATCACTTTCCACGTCACCATGACATATATAGCGTAGATAAATACATTCTATCCATACGTACAGTAAAGGCATTTCAAAATGACCAAGATCAGTAAGATTCATTCTCAAGACATTAGTACACTGAGGTCTGCTGTAGTTCCTTGCATGTGAATGGAGCTCGAAGCATAAATGTTTTGGAAAAAAGACATTCATTTCACCACAAAGAAGTTGATGGAAATTAATGGCTGATCCTGTATGTTTATTTATTCAAGTTCAAAGAGCTTTAACTAAAACTATGTGCAATGCACTATGTGCTACTGGAATGTAGAAATGTATATTTAAAAAATGTTTTCATTATTTATTAAAGAAAATTATGATGATCATAACAGCCTACTGCACTTCATTCTTCATTCCACAGTCCAAAGACATGCAGATTAGGCTAATTGGTGTTCCCAAATTCACCGTAATGTGTGTATGTGCCCAGTGACGGATTGGCACCCTGTTGAGGGTGTACCTCGCTTTGTGCCCCAAGTCTCCTGGAATAGGTTCCAAACCACCCACGACCCCGAATACAGGATAAAGCGGTATAGATGATGACAGAGAATGAGAGAGAATTCCCAGAATTATATAATTTTCTTTGACTTTAACTACCCAATTACAACTGAGGGATTTATTTCTAATTTTCCGTAATATTTGATATGAATATGGCACAATCATTAACAATGGATTTGTGTCAGTATGATCTTTCTCACATGATGTTTTTAACCTTGATTATATTCTTCTTCCATTGTTTTTCCCTTTCTTAGCTAAATTGTATAATCTAATTAAAGTTACGTAATTTTTGATTTACTACATCTGATATCTTTTGTTTTATATATTTAATCTGTATGTTTAATGTCTGGTGTACAGTAGATAATAGTGTGTAGGGACTAGCAGGCCACCTCAAAGGGACCAGTGAAAAAGCAGTGGTACAAAGCAGCTGGAAGCGTGACCTGGTCAAAAGAGGAAACCCAGATGGCTTTCACCAACCCCAACATCAAATGGTACAAATCAGCAAGCCATTGAAGAAGGAAGAGACATTTTATAACATCAGCAAACAAGAAAGAAGCAGTTACATATCCCCACCCAAATGGGGTAAATCAGCAAGCAACCCCCTTGAATTAGGAAAAAGCCAGTTTCACAACTCCCCTGGCAGCTGCTGACCACCAGAATGGGTTTCATGCTTCATCACATGGCTCAAGAACAAAGAACATACCTGCTTCAGGGACACTTAAACACCAAATCAGTTAAAGTATGCCAGTAGGGCAAACATAAAATTATATGTATGTGCTCACATAGAATGCTTGATGTCTTTATGTTGTGTTTAACATGTTTATCCTAAACTTAGGAAGTGTAGTCAACAGGTATAACCCCTTTCTGTAGATAAAGGTATGAATGAGTATCTAAGATATGGGAGGTTTGGTATTAAATGAAAACTTGTTGTATTCAAATAGCATTGATGTGTATGAAAACTTCGTCAAATGAACCGGACATCATGTTAATACAATTTGTCTAAATGACTAAATCCGCACTGAGGTGGCCTCCCATGTGACAGACCAAACCATAGGATAATGTATGCATGAAAAGGAGGAACCATGCGGGGCATGGCTACGCCCACAACCACCTCTGATTGGGACAAACTGCTGTGGGACAGACCCGCACCATGAGGTAAATGTCATGGGTGTCTTAAGGTAACCAGTAAGCTCGACCACTTCCTCGCAGCTCATGCTTTCGCCCTTGTGGGTGCTCCTCCGCCCTTGCAGGCTCGGCTTCTGAATGTCACACCATCTGAAGGAAGTAAGCAGGCTCACCCTCTCCTTCATCCGCTCTTCAAGAATTCTCAACGAGACTTCATGCCAGAACTCCAAAGTCCGGCAATGAAGAAACACTCGGAAGAAGTTCCAGAGCGCAGCTATTGGTAACCAGGAAGCCAACGCGTCACCGAAGGGCTTTCCTGAAAGACGTCATCTCTACAACAGTGAACCAATCAATCAGCAACGCTGTGATTCCTTTCGCTGGAGGCGAACCAATGCATAAGAACAAAACGTAATGCAAGTAAACAAACAAAGCTTCATACCTTGCTGAAAATTGGTGCTAGATTCAAAACAAAATCCCAAGATTAAACACAAGGCTCTGCTCTTGTGACTTTCTCTGGTCTTGTAAATGGTACTAGAAGAACTTCATTAACCTTCACCTTCTGAACTGTTTGTATGTATGTGTGAGTGTGCGTGTTTAAGTAGCGTAGCTTCATGTATTGTGGATTACATAATAATGGTGGCGAATGCAGAGATCATTCTTTCTACATTATGAAACCCTACAAGTGCGCAGATCTGAACACATGCATTGCCAAGGTTACACACCTGGCCTAAAGTTAAGTTTGCACTAAGGTAATTTACTTATTTTGCTTTTTATCAGAAATAATCTTATTTGTTGTTATTGATTACTTGTGAGCCTCTACTAGAACTTAAATTTGGGGCTTGAAGGCCATTTGTTTATGGTGTTGCCAAAGAAAATCGTCTCTAGTGATTGCTGTTTCGTTCAGGAACTCTATCACCTTTCATCTCATTCTAGGTGCAGCAAATAATGTAAAACACACAGATTATGTTAAGCCTTAACATAAGCATTTATCAAGGGCACTGTTTTCTGTGTGATTGCTGACAATCTTGGGGCCCATGCAGTTGGAGGGTTTCTTGAAAACCTCACTGGGTCACATATTTGCAGATTTTGTACTGTTGAACGGTCCCAATTCCAAAAGATGGTACATGTTCAAACAGCTTTGAGCACTTCAACAAGTTGCTATGGGGTGAAACAGCAATGCCCGATTACTGATAGGCTGAATCACTTTCATGTAGTATCAGGTTATCCTCCTGATGTGCTTCATGACTTGCTTAAGGGCTTTGTACCCTTTGAATTGGCTCTGTGTTTAGATTTGTTGATCACGAAGTAGTATTTCTCTCTTTCTGATCTCAACAAACAAATCGAAATGGTCCCATACAAATGAAATGACATAACAAACTCCTCACAAAGTGTCTTACCAAACTCTGCGTCTAAAAAGAACATTGGTGGAAATGCACATGAAAACTAGTGTTTATTGAGGTTGCGTTCACTGATGACAAAGTACCAGAAGATGACAAGGCTTGACGCTCAAAGATGTTGGTGATTGTGCTCCGTCATGTGCTTTTTCTAATGCAAGCCTTGGTTTTCTTGATAGCAAGATATCTGAGCATCGATACAGGTTTCTTAAACTCACAATAAAAGCTGCTTCCAAAAGATCACTTTCTTGAGCACTATCCTCAGGCCATTAGAGATTTTGGCCCCGTTGTTGCATTATGGACTATGAGGTTTGACGCAAAGCATTGCTTCTTTAAGAAGGTTCTTCAGCAAACTTCAGGAATGTCTTGATGTCTCTGGCAAGGAAGCATCAATGACTGCATTCCATTTGTATGACTCTCATCATGGAAAGCCTGCCATTTCTATGACATCAAAGACAAAAGTGCACTTGAAGTACTAGATAAAGGAATAAAATAAGCTGTGAAGAAACAATTCCCCAACGCCACAGCAGTACCTTTGGCAAACAAATATTTTAGCACAATGTATAGTGTATGAAAGATGTTAGCATATGGATCAACTTGATTGCCAGACTGCAGAAATTGTTCAAATGATTGTTATTCTCGACAAGCTCAGTTTTGTTGTTAGACTACAAAGTGCATGGTGCAATGAACATCTTGGGTGTTTTAGTTTAGAAGCCACACGTAATATTAAAATCCTTTAACAAGCCCAGCTAACAGATGTTTATCCATTGGCAGCTTACACAGTGGCAGGCAGAGGTGGGTAGAGTAGCCAAAAAATGTACTCAAGTAAGAGTAGCTGTACTTCAAAATAATATTACTCTAATAGAAGTAAAAAGTAGTCATCCAAAATATTACTCAAATAAGAGTGAAAAAGTATTCCCCCCCCAAGTGTGGTCAGTTGACTCCATGCTGTTACTGTTATTCCGCTGATTGGTCAAATGGAGTCATGTGATTATCGTTGCTATATCTAATTGGTGAAACACAGTCACGTAGTAGATCCACCGATTGCATTTCTCTGGAAAACACAAAGAATATCTAAAGTGTTGAATAAATGGTTATAAAAGTAACGAGTCGAGTGTAGCGGAGTAAGAGTAGTTTCTTCTTCACAAATCTACTCAATTAAAAGTAAAAAGTATGGTGCTCATAGAAGTAGATTTTTTTTTTCAAAAAGTTACTTAAGTTACTTGTTACTACCCACCTAGAGAGGTAATGTACCTAATTTATAATGGTCTCCTGTTATAAAAATCAAAGCAGTGTAGTTATAATTGTTTGTATATGAAATAGCTTTGAGTTGGATGGACATTTCAGACAGATTTTGGTAAGTTTTTTACCCTGACCTCTGCTGAAGACATTAAGGACAAAGACTCAATTAAAGTTGTTAAAGTAGAAGAACCATCAGTCATTCTGACATTGAAACCTGCTTCAAGAGATTTTGAACAGTGTTCTACAGATACCCAAACCTCAGACCAAGGAAACAGTGATGTTGCCACCACCTGAGGTTCTCTTAAAAAAAAAAAAAAAAAAAGGACAGACAGATTTGAAATTTCCCAGTTTACCTTTGATATGGAAATAATTCTTCAAGCTGGAAATCAAGCATTTTTTGAAGATAGTACTCTCCTTCAAAATCAAGGTGTCAAATCTGCCATCATGCAAAAGCTTGCTGAATCTGTATTTAAACACAGCATATCCCACAAATCTCCAGATTCTGTCAGTTGTAGAGGCTTTGATAGAGAAGTTCCCCAGCTGAAGAAACCTGGATCTTTTTCGGTAATGTTTGACTGGCAACAAACAACTATCGTTCCAATTAAGAAAACGGGAGCTAGACTTCCCAGAGCTTAAAGTTAACTCCCGCAAAAGAAGCAGTCAAATAATGGAGTTCCTAGCAAAATTTCAAGAAACCAAAAAAGGCTGAACTGAACTATCTTCCTCCACACCCACTTGTGGAATCCCTTGAGAGTTTAGAAAATAAGCAAAAAGCACTGCTGGATGAAATAAAAAAGACAGAGTCATTGCGGAAAAAATATCTAAAACTTTCTTGTACAGACGCCATGAAGTTGTCAACCTCAACCAATTAAAGATTTCCAGCAGAGATGGCCTGCTCTGTTCACTGAAACTCAGGCAAGGTAATCCAATTATGATATTGTAGTTATTATAGACCTTTTTAGCAAGCTGTAAACAACACTGGTGCAGAAGCACTTCCTGTTTAATTTTTTGCTTTTATTTCACTTCAATTCTTAATGTTCTGTTGATTGTGTTTTGTTCTAAAGTTTTTGTAAGTTTCTGACAAGTGCTGTTTACATCCTGTAAAATGGTTTATATTCTGGAAAGATCTCATAAAGGAGATAATCATAATTTTTTTTGTGGTGATCTACCAAAGTTAGTTTTTTTTTTAGAAAACTCTTAAAGGATAAAGGAGGAATTCAGAAGAATTACTGCTGTTCCTCCTGAATAAACCTTTGGCTACACGCCAAAACTCTTGGAGCTCATGAAAGCTAAGGGATGTGTTGCCGGGCTCAAGATGCAGCCTATACTTAATGTATTGATTCAAGAATGTGGCAAATAGCTGTATAAACCAGGTAAACATTGCTTTAAATTGGCTGCAATAGTTTTGTGTACCAGTATACAAATCTAGTGTTTCTTTCTGTTGTTAAGCAGTTTTGAGCTTAGTCAAGACATTTTCAAACACATATTTTAGCCTTTTTGGACTAACATCAGGTCAAAGTACTGATATTAGAAAACCAAACATGATGCACTACTTGGTACAAAATGCCAGAGAAGCTGCCTTTCAGCCTGAAATAGAACACAGTCTTTTAGGAGTAGGGAACAGTGTCCTTAGTTCAGTTCCCTTCCTTCTCTATCTCTTCTTTCCTCAGGAAACAACAAATGTTCTTTTATCTTTTCTCTCACCTTAATGCAGGTCACAACCCTGTTAGTTGAAATCAACATTGTGTTCCCATCTCCTGGACCTTTTTTCCCAAGACATATTTAAACTGTTAAATATTTTAAAACGATTTAAAATTTCAGAGGTTCAGAGGTTAAATTCAGTAAGTTGTTTGGACAGAAATTTACCATCTAGGTTTTGTAACTAATGTATTTGAAGTTCACAGTTCAGTCTTTCAATATTATTTATTACAAATCTCCTAACACCACCACAGGATCGAGATGAGACGAGATGCAGTAATCCGCAGTCTCCTTGTGTATATCGGAGAAGTGGCATAATTCAAAGACAGCAAAGTCCTAGACATGATGATGTGTTAGTTTACCCAAAATTTGCTGTTCATTTACTCACCCTCAGGCCATCCCCAGATGTAGGTGACTTTTTTTTTTCATTTGAACAGTGAAGAGAGTTTTTAGCTAAAATTTCAGTCCCCAGTCATTCAGATAATGATAATGCAGGTATTCACATTCTTTTTGGAGTGTTCAAAAAGCAGATACATTCAACACAAAATAATCTCTGCTAGTGTTGGGTGGTGTATATTCTCCAAGTCCCTGCTTGCACTTTGCACTAATATACATTCATCTTATACATGTTGACATGATCCCTCTGCCCTCTGGAGCCATCTAACCCGCCCTGGAGTCCTGCTTCTGGTTGGAGATCTCGTCGCATGGATGCCCCGTGTGGTCTGCCTGGATTCGTATGGTGGCTGGGGAAGGTTTCCATTAAGACTGTCCTATCATCGATTGGTGCTCTGGGGACCTGTGACTTCAGTTGTTCGATAGCTCACTGGAATCTCCTACAGTCTACCTGAGCCTCCAGGAACTGGACTCATTTTAATTTAAATTTTAACACATCTCCTGTTACACTGAACTTATTGTCTTACACATTATTATGCTGATCAATCCCTCCTATCCGTTATCACCCAGATGAGGATGGGTTCCCTGTTGAGTCTGGTTCCTCTCAAGGTTTCTTCCTATTACCATCTCAGGGAGTTTTTCCTTGCCACCGTCGCCCTCGGCTTGCTCATCAGGGACAATCTTATAATTTTGATTCATACACATTGCATACAAACTTACTTCTTTTCATTGTGTAAAGCTGCTTTGCGACAATGTCAATTGTTAAAAGCGCAATATAAATAAAATTGACTTGACTTGATAGTGAGCTCTTCCTTTCATCAGCCTATGAGATCACTGATAAACGACTGTACTTGGGTGTGGCAGTAATTTTAATTATTTATTCATTTGCTATTTGTTTTTACTTGTTTACCCATGACAAACCACAAAAACAGAAGCTGCTTTACCTTAAGGGCACCTGGTAACACTAATGACCACAACCTTCTTGAATATATTGCCGCTAATCACTAAATTATAGTCAAACCTTGGATTGCAAGCATAATTCATTCAAGAAAAATGCTTGTTTATCAAAACACTTACAGTGCCCTCCATAATTATTGGCACACCTGGTTATGATGTGTTAAAAGCCTTAAAATAAATTCAGTTTTTATTGCAGAAGCATATTGTCACACTGAAGATTGTAGAAAAATATAATGTGAATATAAAGTGAATTTTAAGGGGAAAAAAAATCCCTGACTAACAAAATTTCTTTTTCATAAAATAACCTGTTCCATAATTATTGGCACCCCTAACAATTCCTAGAAAATAAATGTAATTGAAGTATCTGTCATTTCTACAGTAGTTTACAAAGTTGATCAGAGTATCTAGGAACATTTAATTAGTAATTTGTCACTTCCTGCTTCCCTGGGGTATAAATATGACGTGACACAGAAGCCATTTCTCTTATCCACTCTTCAACATGGGAAAGACAAAGGAACACACCATTCAAGTAAGACAGATGCGTGTCGACCTTCACAAGTCAGGCAATGGGTACAAGAAAATAACCACCGACCTGTACCTGCCCATATCTACTGTGAGAAGAATCATTAAAAAGTTTAAAAGAACTGGAACAGTAGTAAACAAGCCTGGATGAGGACGCACGTTTATTTTGCCTCCACACACAGTGAGGAGGATGGTAAGACAATTTTTTTTCCAAAGCTCACTGTTAAAGAACTGCAACAAATGATAGCACCTTGGGGTTACAAAGTCTCCAAAACAACCATCAGACGCCATCTACATACCAACAAGCTCTTTGGGAGGGCTGCAAGGAAAAAACCTTTTCTCAGTCACAATCAGAAACGCAAACGTTTGGAGTTTGTTAAGCGGTACTGGGGCTTCAACTGGGACCGTGTTCTTTGGTCAGATGAGACCAAGATAGAGCTTTTTGGCAACAAACACTCTAAGTGGGTATGGCAGAACACGAAAGATGAGTATGCAGAAAAGCACCTCATGCCCACTGTGAAGTATGGGGGAGGATTGGTGATGCTGTGGGGCTGTTTCTCTTCCAGAGGCCCTGGGAACCGTGTTAGGTTGCATGGCATCATGAATGCTTTGAAATACCAGGACATCTGGTGGCCTCTGCCCGAAAGCTGAAGAGGTATCATCACTGGGTCTTTCAGCAAGATAATGACCCAAAACATTATCAAATCTCCACAAAAATGGTTCACCACACACAGAATCAAGCTCCTCCCATGGCCATCTCAGTCCCCAGACCTCAACCCCCTTTGAAAACCTGTGGAGTGAGCTGAAGAGGAGAGTGCAGAGGAGAAGAGTCAGGTCACTGGATGATTTAGAGACATTGTGCAAAGAGGAATGGTCGAAGATCCCTCTTTCTGTGTTCTCTAATCCTGTGAAACATTATAGGAAAAGATTAGGTGCTGTTTTGTTGGCACAAGGGGGTTGTACAAAGTATTAAACATCCTAATCCCCTCATATAACTTCCCCTCATCCCCTTAAATTAAGAAGATTTTAGTAATTATGTCATGACAATTCTTGTCCATTGTTCTAGAAGGAAACCAGGTCCTAACAAAATGTGAAAATACTTCTAAAGCTTGTGCTCTTCTGATGGGACTTATTTATGCCTTAAATCTACAATATCCATCAAATCTGAAATACACTTTCAAGGTTTTTCAGAAACTCCTTCTGGATCTCGATGGACTTACACTTTCTCCTAAAGAACGGTCTTTAGCACTATTCAGACAGGACTAGTTTTACTGGGGGACGTTAGAGAAATTTCTGTTTCACAGAGGTACTTTGTGATGTTAATCCCGTCCGAATCTGCCATGTCTGTCTTTTTCTCACACGACCTCTGTAAAAATTCCAGAGCAAATTACCTACTGTTTTTCAGCAAACTCAGTGGTCCTCTGAGAAATCTCATCCCGTCCGAATGCGAATGTCTGTGTTTTTTCCTGAATTTTTTTTTTCTTCCGAAACGCGTTTTCTTGTGTGTTTTGGTCAACGTGAACTACCGTACAATCTCTAGCGCGCCGGTATTCGAGTTTCTGCTTTCTACGCTCCAATAGAAATCCTCATCCTCAACACGTGGTCTTGCGCAACGCCCACATGAAAAACAAAGACACGCCCACCTCCATAATAAACACGGAGATATTAGTCCCGTCCGAATCCATACATGAAATGACAGACGTCGGCTGAAAAAAAATTCAAACTCAAACGTCCCCCAGTAAAACTAGTCCCGTCGGAATAGAGCTTTTGATAACCAAGTTTTCACGCTTGCAATGTTTTTTTTCTTTGAATGTTCATCGGCATTAATCTGTCTTGGTCACCCAACTTTGTTTAAACATTGTTACATTGTGTGAAAATGTATACCCTGAAACATGCTGAATGACTGTTGCTGTTATCACTTACATTTGTACTGGTTTCTTGTACATTTTGTATTCAGTAATTAGAATAACAGAGTTTGCATATTTAATAATGATTGGAACTATCATTCGATAAAATATTTTGAACAATGATTTTAATATTTTTAAATACTGTATTAGAAAAATATT
The DNA here is from genome assembly GCA_013621035.1 of Clarias magur. Taxonomy (NCBI): domain Eukaryota; kingdom Metazoa; phylum Chordata; class Actinopteri; order Siluriformes; family Clariidae; genus Clarias; species Clarias magur. The sequence continues at coordinate 44,897 of QNUK01000661.1, read as the reverse complement.
TCAAAATATGCAGTTTGTTAATGAAACATGTTTACTGGATGTTGGAACTATTTTAATAAAGAGCACTTGCTGAATTTACTTGAAAGACAGGATTTATTTGTAACAGCAGTCTGTTAATATTTGGTCTAATACTTGCTCTGGTTAAGATTCTGTCCAGTCTTTTGTATAGACATAAATCAAGATGGCTTGAATAAGCAAAAGTTTTATAATCAAGAATGTCATTGCACTTTACTGCTGCTTGAGCTGTTTAAATATTAAGCATTGATCTTAACTTTCTATATGAGCATGTTACTTCCTTAAAATGAAGCTTTTACGAAATGTGCAATCAACAGTTATTTATTGTCACAGTACTATTGTTTGGATGAGTGCATCGATCGCACGGGCGTCACCGTGTTTGTGTGCCCCTGGTTTTGGGTATGTCCATGTGCCTAACTTTTTTTTCAGCAGAGAGTCTGTTTCTTTGAATCATCCTTTTTTTCCTTTTCATGAATATGTACAATGTGTTCAAGCCTGACTCAGTTTGACTCATTCCTCCACACCAAAACAGGGCTTTGAGAGAAACAAAAAATAACGCATGGTTTCTGAAACATTTATTAAAATGCAATGCTTATGCGCACACAAAAAAAAAAACTACACAGCAAAATTATGTTATATTATATTATGACTTGAATAAAGCGGCTCACATCGGAGCGTGCTTATTATTACACCCATTATTTCCAGCCGTGGTCAAATAATGAATTAAATCATTATTAATGCTGGACACAAACAGCGAAAAAGCATGATAAATACTATTATAACTGACAAATATTCCCAAACAACTGAGACTTTCCACAGATAACTTACTGTTGAGACCAGAGTTGAATATAAAGCGTTACTATAATCTAATTGCTTTTCATGATAATTCAGTAATGTAATGCGTTACTTTTTAAAGGCATGCAATTTGATTACAGTTACCTATGTAAACAACATTACATTACTAGCATTACAAATGTAGTGTTTAAAATTTTTTTAATCAAAATGCATTTAAAAATCACGTTTTGCATGGCAGCATCAGTTAACAAGCATGCACTTTCAATCAATCATTGGAAAGCTTTAAGTTTTACATTTGATGTTGATGTTCACTCTTTTTGCATGGGCGGCACCACAGACACACCGGCATGAGGTGAGGTCTTATGGGAAAAGGGGTAAGTTTATTTAGAAAAAAAAACGGGGAAGGAGAAGGGTTAAAGGAGGGAGGGAGGGAGGGAAAAAAGCTGAGGATTTTTAATGCGGAGAAAGCCCGAAATCCATCAACATAAATTATCACCAGACCTGGCGGCCTCGTCCTTTCATGCACCTGCAGTGGCGCCTTTGTAGGGAGCCTATGGAGTGAGCGAGGAGTGACAACAGATTGAGGCGGACACAGAGACAGATGTTTACAAAGTAACTTAAAAGTCACATAATTAGTAGTCTGATTACTTTTTACATGTAATAATCAGTAATGTAACCAAATTACAATTTTAAAGAAGTAATTAGTAATTTGTAGTAGATTACTTTTGGAGTAACTTCTCCAACACTGATTGGGGCTAGTTTCCTGCCGGATTTTACATGTGAGGGGCTAAAATAAGGGATGTACAGGTATGTATGCATTTAATGCGAAACGTGTTTTCCCCTTGTACACAGAAAAATATATAATATACATGAAGGGAACATGAATTTAGTGTATATTTCTGACTAATTTACCTCACAATTTAACATGAGAAGGATAACAGGATACGGTGCTTCATCTGTATTTAATACGAATCATTCCACCCTTTCTCAGCAAGCCCTAGATGTATATGATATTTAAGTGGTGAATTTACAATTTGCACTGAATATTTCAAAAGGATGCAGATATAGCTCATTTTCAACTACAATGCCTTTTTCTCATAACCAACTGAATAAGAAAAAAAACATTAACACCACAACCCCATATCAAAGCATTTGTTTTGAACAATAAAATATGCTTGCTCCTACCACAACTTACTAAAAACAAATTAGAAAAAAATTGACATGAACTTAAAATAACATAAAATACTGGGTGCTCTGAGCGTGATCCAGTCAGAAATAGAGAATCGAGAATGTACTGCAAAGAATGAACCAACTGCTGGGTCAAAATAACCCAAACAGGGTTAAAAAAAATTTTTTTTTTTTTTTTACCCAAAATGATCCTGGATCAGACAGAAACAGAAGATATATTAAGCCCATTATTTCCCAATCGCTTTTTCTGAAAATATATAAGATATTATAAAATATGCCAGGCATTCCTCACACAACTTTATTGAAAATTACTTAGTAATTTACCTAAATTTACATTTAAGATTACATTCAGTAAATTAAGGATTTTATTTATGTGTGATAACAAAATGGACTTTTCTCATAACTAACAGTATATTGGCATATACTGTTAAATTTATATTGCCATAGATTATAAAGACATGAACCCCCCCCACACCCCCATATCAAAGTGCAACAGTGGAAAAGCGGATGAACATGGAAATGAGCTTGCTCCTACCACAACTACAACATTTAAAATTTGTGTAAAAATTAACATTAACTTACCATAAAATATGGCCTGCTTTGAGTGGCATGCCCTTCACTTCAGGAGTGAAGAATCCAGAAAGTTCATCATGCCATTTCTCAATTCAAAGAATGCAAAGAACAGATTTGCTGTTCGGACTTGGAAGTGCACACTTGAAAGTTTGAGGATACCAGGTAAATTGCAAACGTACATGCAGGGCACATGGTGCATCATACAGATGTGATAAACATGTGCAATCCCATTTAAACACATTTTAACATTTATTCAGTTGGATTTACATTTAAATGAAGTAACATGAAATTATGTAATACTGCTTCCTGAGGTTTTCATTAAAAAAAAAAAAGTGAAATAGGCAACATGTGCTGACCCTGATTAAACCATATTATACAACAGATTGTCTGTTAGAAATATCCCAAATGAAATAAATTTGCTGTTTTAACCACTACAGCAGTGGTTCTCAAAGTGTGGGGCGCGCCCCACTAGTGGGGAATACACTATGCAATGAACGGGAGGAAATTAGTGGAAAATAAAAGGAAAGTACTTATTGTAATTCATGCTTTTCTATATTGACGATGAAGATCGCACATTTAAAACAAAACAAGCACATACAAAGAAATGGATAATTTAAAACAAGTAAATTAAAATAACATCAGTTGGGGGCCGGGAGAAAAAGTGGAACAATATGGCAACAATAACGGTTTAACATCAACATGTTAATTGCAATGGAACAATATAAGGTATTATATATGTAATTATCATTCATTCCAATGTGTATGCTGGTATTTCTGTATTTTTGTAAAAAAAAAAAAAAAAAAGATCAGGCAGTACTAGTCTGGCATTTCTAGTTTCCAGTGTGGCAACAAAGTTTCTTTTTGATCCTTCAGGCACTGAACAAATAAAAAGATCAATAGCGTTGTACACTTTTTGTTGGTGTGCGGCATTTTGCGATGATCCCTAAATCATTCATTGCGCAGTAGAGAATAATGGTGTTTATGCTTTCAAACATGTATAATTTAAGCGTTTAATCGAGAAAATGGCAGGTGTAGCTTAAAGACAATGTAGAGAGGAAATATATGTATATGTGGGTATCCTATTTGCAGGTTTATTTATGCATCTATTAATGCGAATGCGATGCGAATATAAAAGTAACTTTACCACGGTCACAAACCGGGTCAGTAGCGTACGTAGTGGGCATAACGACATCAATGGATAAATTTGTTAAACGGACCTCAAAAAAGCAGGCGATTCAGCGCCATCAGCCTAATCGACCAAAAAGCCAGCCGAAGAGAAAATATGATGAAGACTATCTTCATTCATGGTGGGGGCAGAGGAGAGACCCATATGTGTTTTGTGTCCTAAACTGCTGGCAGCAGACAGCATGAGACCCAACAAATTAGGAACACACTTAGAGACAACACACTCCAGTCACATTAATAAGCCACTCGACTTCCTTGAAAGAAAGCTGGCAGAAGAATCGTATGGTAAACTCAAAGTATACCTGTTGCATGCGTATTTGATCTGTTTTGAACTTGGTGTTATTTGATATTATTGGTTTAGAACTTGACATTTCGATAAATAGTAAACTTGGCCGATTTCTTTATCATTTTGTTGACAAGTGGGGCTTGAAAATTCGACCCACCCCCTTAAGTGGTGAATGACAGAAAATGTTTGAGAACCATTGCACTACCGAGACATCACAGCCAGTTGTAGTTTTCAGAAGTTCTTTTTGAGGTGAGGCTGTGTTGGGTGGGGTACATGAGAGCAGAGCACCTGGGGATTGCCTGGAGTTCAATTCTCAGAAAATGTTCTGGCATTTTTTAAGAAGATGCTAGAAGGGGGGGCGTGACGTAGCTCCAGTAGCAGAGAGAGAGAGAGAGAGAGAGAGAGATCAGTCTGGGAGAACCAGGAAGTGTCGTTGTAAGGAAGCTGCATACACCTCCATGTCAATGAATCTAATGACTGTGTAAATTCAGTAATTTTGTAGTCAAAAACGGAAGCAAAGTTCAAAAACCAGTAAATCCAATTGTGAATACAGATCCAGAAGCAGACAGTGTTGTGGTAAGACGTGAGCGAAGGTCAAAGCCAATAACCTGACAGCATTAAATCCAGGAGCAGGCAGTGTCGTGGTCAAACGTAAGAGAAGTTCAAAGAAAATAATGCGACAGTGTTAGATCCAGGAGCAGAAGCAGTTAAGTTCAAAGCCATTAATCCCAATAGAGTGCAAGATCCATAGCGCGAAAGCGAAGAAGAAACCGAGAAACAAAGCGAGGTTGTAACTGAAAAACTGTGACAAAACAAACGTAAGAATTAAGGCATAAACGCCACAATAGTCTGGCGACAAGTGGGTGTCTTGCAGCGCCTTAAATAAGCAGAGCTGTTTGATCCAAAGTGTATCAACAGGTGAGCTCGAGCCGTGACTGAGGCGGCAAAAAAAAAGAGGTGACGTGGAGCTGGAACAGGAGTGACTTTGGTTACTTACAGAGGAGCTTATGTTGTGGGCGAGTTCTAGCAGGTGTGACACTGATAAGCTCCATGCAGCTCGATCAACTAAACTATCTTTTCTCTTCCTTCTGGACCTGTCAGTTGCATTTGACATGGTGAACCACAAGATTTTATTATCTATTCTTACAAGCCTTGGACTTGAATAGCATAGCAATGGTTTGCTTCTTACCTAGAAGATAGATCATATGAGGTGACATGGAGGGGATCCACATCTGCCCCACGCAGACTCTTTTCTGGTGTCCCACAGAGTTCAGAACTTGATCCTCTTCTGTTATCCCTCTATACCCACACTCTTGGTAAGGTCATATCATTGCATGGATTTTCATAACATTGCTATGTAGATGACACAACTGTCATCTGTCATTTTCCCCACAAATCGCTAACCTTACAGTACCCGCTGTTGTCGACGAAGAATCCGCCCATTTCTTTCTTCACAGGCTACCTTTAGCTTTCGGTAGTACCCATGGACTACTGCAACTCACTCCTGGCAGGTCTACAGCTGATTCAGAATGCAGCTGCACGTCTTGTTTTCAACCTTTTTTAAGTTCTCTCACACCACCCCACTTCTCCCCTCACTGCACTGTTTTCCTGTAGCTGCCTGCATCAAATTTAAAACCCTGATGCTCGCCTACAAAGCTAAAAATGGTCCAGCACTCGCCTACCTCTCAACTTTAATCACACCATGCACTGCACCACATTCACTCCGATCCTCCTGCACTGCCGCCTCATCCCACCATCTCTCAGGGATCAAGGGAGACATTTATCCACACTCTTTTCTGGTTTGGCACCTAGATGGTGGAATGAACTCCCTCTAGATGTCCATACAGCGGAGTCTTTGACAATCTTTAAATGACGACTCAAGACATATCTATTTCTTCAATACTTGGACTAAGAAAAAAAAAAACTTTCCAACTGTGTTTGCTGGTGGTTAGTATCTATCCAATGACAGAAACACCAAAGCACTTCTGTAAGTCCTTCTGGATAAGAGTGTCTGCCAAATGCCTAAAATGAAAAAAATATTTGCCCTCCAGTGTAAATGTCAAACTCCACCTATGGATCCTTGACCCATGTAGGGTTATACAGAAATATTGATTTACACATTCAAAAATATTGCATTCTAATATGGGGAATCTAGAATACCAGAATGTGTGAATGTGTATTGATTTTGAGTGCGCAGTTCACTGTTCATGAAGACTATCACGTGTTTCCTCCGAACCACCTGACGCCAGCCGACCGATCTTGTTACTTTGTTTGATCTAGTATACGGTTCTAGATGAACTTCATTAATTTCCACCCTCCAAACTGTTGGTATGTGTGTGTGCGTGCATGTGTTCAAGTAGCATAGTTTCATGTATCGTTAGCTTAGTTGAATAAATTCTTGTTTCTTTATAAAGAACTGTTGTCTTGGTCATGTATTTTAAAGTTTAAACATTTGCCCAGATATTAAGTTACCTTGCTCATAATTAAGTAAATACCAGATTTTCTATTATCATCATTGGCCGCGGGATATACAGAATTGGTAAGGTGCAATAAGTCATAATAAATGCTGGACAGGTAGTTGATAAAGTGTATGCTATAAATTTTTATTCAGTTTAACAGTTCGATATACCTCTGACCCAGAGCAGTCATTCTTGGTCTACTTTATTATAAAACTTACATATTATGGATGGGAAATGCATCAGGTATTTTGTCCAAATTAAATGTCCTAACATTATGTACAAAACCCTTACACCAAGTATTTTCAATGGAAAGTAGCTTAAGCCTGAAGGAACAGTCACAAGATGTTTCTAAGTGATGTCACAAGGCAATTTGCACACTGACTGCGTTATCACACAGTACTTGCATAGTAACCAGCAGTGGGCAGAGATGGTGGCATGCACAAAGGGACCGACATTAGGAAAGAAGCTCCTTATGCAAACAGGGATTTGGGATAGGTCATGGGGAGCTCTGTTGTGCGCAGCTAATTTATGTCTCTTCCAGTGGCAATGCCACTGACTGAATGTGTCTTACTGACTAGAGTAGAAGCCAGAGGGGCATTCTTACTTCTGGCAACTAAGACCGCACCCTCACGGCCAGTCATGGCAACTCTCATACTAGCAAAATTCTGTCCAAAAATAAGTTGACTATATGAGTGACGCTCGCACACTGAGACTGAGCATGGGAGATAATTACCAACAATTCCAGAGAAAGAGAGAGAAGAACAATTGGCTCAGTTGTGATCATGTGATGCTCGGCGTAAAAACTAGAAGCGCATGCATGCGAAATGATAATTGATATATAAATATAATGATATATAAATAATGATATTTGGTACTAGTATATCAAGACTCGCTCGTCAATAAGTCAAAACCTATAATCATTTTTTTTCTTGTCTTGAGTTACTCACAATCCGAGGTTTAACTGTATAGAGTATCTCATTTAACAGGAATCAGGTTGATATAGTTTGTTGGAGATAGAAGTGTTGTTTATATGTTCTTAGCTTATTGCTAAGAGCTGTGGTTAAGCTGTACTTTAAATCTAATATGTGCATTTATTTCCTACAATAACTCACACTTGCCACAATCTCTACAAAACTTGCCCTTTCCCATCTTTGTTTGGAGAATTCTCCAGCAACCAAATATTTTCAGCAAAAAATTAAACTCACATTATAAATCAGATTTTTATTGCCAATTTCCATACTCTCAAAATGTTTTAGCAATTGGGGTTGTAACTGTGCATATTATATAATACAGCCTTGCAATTACCTCTAACCATTTAGGTAACTGAATGATTTGACATTAAATTTAACATTTAATGTCAGTATGCTATGTTCTTGCAATCCTTGGAGTCTGTGGCACGGCATGGCAATTGTTTGCTTCCTTCCTAGAAGATAGCTAGTATGAGGAGACTTGGAGGGGATCCACATCTGCCCCACACAGATTCTCTACTGGTGTCCCACAGGGCTCAGTAGCTGGTCCTTTCCTGTTTTCCCTCTACACCTGGTCACTTGGTAGGGTCATATACTCACACGGCTTTTCATACCATTGTTATGCAGATGACACGCAACTTATTCTGTCCCTTCCTTTCTCAGATACTAGTGATTGGAAGTTTGAATAATTTTAGGGCCTCGGTTCTTTGAATCTCGTTTATCAAAATGAACAAATCTTTTTTTGAGTCATTTAGTTAATTTCATTCTTTTGATCAGAAATTAAATAAAATGTTACATTTTCCATAAACAGAAACCCAACATGTCTACATATACAAATTTTGACTATAAACCAGTAATGAAAGTATTACAATATAACTAAGGACATATTATTATAAACAGAATGAGCAGCTGGTTGGCTGGTCTTTGGCAATCTTTAAACATCGATTTATCTGTTTCTTCAGTACTTGGGTTAATCTTTCCCTTCCCTACTTTCTGTATGTATTGTTCAAAGCGATGCTTAAAAGCACTACTAAGTGCATGTGAGGTAGGTATATTTAAGTTAATTTAAATACAATGTAATAAGTTGTTCTATAATAATATATATTCTGTATGTATTAAAATATATAGAGTTTATTAGCAATAAAAGTATGTACTAATCATACTGTTTTGTTTCAAACATTTCTATTATGATGATTGTGACATTAATGTGCAAACAATGCAACAATTAACTTTTGATTTTTTTTCTTTATTGTTTTATTGTCCAGTTTAGCATTTAGCATTTTAATGCATTTAATTGGTTACAATGAATTCAAGATTTTTAGTTCAGCTGAATTGTTTAGCTTGATTGTAAACATCATTGTAAAGGCTGTAAAGTACAACCCTTATTCCAAAAAAGTTGGGACAGTAATGAAATTGTCAATAAAAACAAAGAGGAGTCATCTGTGAAGTCTCTTCACCTTGTATCCAGTTCACCCATGCCATAGGCACTGGCACACCTCATACCATGACTGCTGCCGGCTTTTGGACCGAACACTGATAACACTGGTTTGGATGGTCCTTTTCCTCTTTGTCTCAAAGAACATGACAGCTGTTGTTTCCAAAAACTATTTGAAATGTTGACGTGACGAATTTCTAACCTTTGAATATTGTGAACTAACATTGGGGAATGTTATCCTGAAAGTATTGCTGGGACATCTGTTGGAAATCCAAGCCTCATCCAACCCTTGCTCTAGAAGTACTAATCCTTTCTTTGAAACCCCTCAGTTGTTTTTGGAATTGGGTAGTAATTGTTAAAATTATACAATACAGCATTTTAGTTACCTTTAACCATTAAGGTAACAGAGTGATTTGATTAGGAATCTAGCACAGCAGAGTCAATGGTGTTCTTAAACAGTGTGTATCAGCTCAGCAGGATTACAAATGGTACAAAAATCTTATCTGCAACTGTCCCATTATCTTGTTGTTGTCTTTTTTATGTTGCCACCATACATTTGTGGCATGCATGTTATTTTAGCATTAGGAACACACTAGTACAGAATAAGTATTGTATTATTTTTTAATACATTGTATTATAAAAAAAATATGGCAATAAATCTAACTTGAACTTGAACTTGATCTTGAACTTTTTAAAGCCAATCAGTAGTTCTACGTTTCATCTGCTTAGAAAATCTATTCAAATAGTTTGAATATGTTTGCGTACATTGCTCCAATGACAAGCAGTGTATAAACACATGTCAAAAGCTTTGTGTAATTAGGTGGATTTAAAAAATGTTTTAGTAGTTCTAAAACTCTTAAAGTGATATTCTAAACATACACTGATCAGTCATAACATTAAAAGAACAGGCCGGTGAAGTAAATAATACTGTATATCTGTTACAATGGCGCCTGTTAAGGTGTGAAATATTTTAGGCAGCAAGTGTAAACACTGTTCTTAAAGCAGGCAAGGCTAAGGATCTGAAGAACTTTAACAAGGGCCAAATCGTGATGGCTAGATGATTGGTTCAGATATTATCCTGATTAGGTTATTACCTTAACAAAGTGCTCATTTTTTTGTAGAAAAAATTTGATGGCCATGCGTGTGTGCATTACTTCCCAGGGGAGAATGTGGCATCAGGATGCTCTATGGGAAGAAGGTAAGCTGACAATATAATCCTGTTCTTCTGGGAAACCTTGTGTCCTGGCACTCATGTACTGTAGGTGTCCCCTTGACACTTAGCACCTATCTAAACATTGTTCCTGACCACATACATCCCTTTATGGTAACAGTATTTTGTACTGCCAGTGGCCTCTTTCAGCAGGATGATCGTCCCTGCCACACTTTTCAAAAAATGTTCAAGAATGGATTGATTGACTTTCATATTCCACAGATTCAATTGAGCAAGGGATTGAGCTTAGAAAATGCTGGACAAATCAATTGACAAAAAAGTCAAATGGGGCCCTACCACACAAAGGATAAAGGATCAGCAGAGAAATATCATAACATACTTTCAGAAGTCCTGTGGAGTCTACGCCTCAGTGGTACAGACCTATTTTGATTACACAATATTAGGCTCCTGGTTTTTATGTTATGTGTGCTCAGTGGTTGTAATATACGTTAATATTCCCACATAGGCTAATATGCCCACCCCTTGACAGGTGCCATTGCAACAGGTTAATCAATGTAATTCACTTCACCTGTCTGTGATTTCTAAGTTTCTGTGAGTAAAATGCACACACATGCACATTAATCATCAACTGTCTAAAGAACTGGCTACAGGAAATCTAAGTGTTCAATGAAGTTATATGAATAAAATATTACATAAAGTATTGTATGCAAGAGACCAGGTTAGACAGTTGATCTAGCCATACAAAACAGTCTTGTTAGAATATATAATCTTAATGTTTATGTGTGAATACAGTTATGGCTCATATTTAGACCTTAGCACAATTCCCAATCTCTGTGGAGGCTTTGTTGTTCTTGTTGTTGAAACATACTGTATATATATTTTTTTATCTTCATGGATGCTTGACACTGATTTACATAAACTATTTAGAGGCACAGCCTCCAGGTAAACATTTTAGACAATCAGATTCGGGCAGTGAAGAAACACAAAGCTACGGCAACAGTGGATTTCATATTTTTTGATTACAGGTACAGTAATCGGTTTTAATGCTGGTCATTTTAAAGCTTTTCTGGTTATGGTGTTATGTCCTTATTTTTATATTAATGTTTTTTTTTCAGTTCTTCCCCCCCCACACAAAATACTGTATATTCTCCAGAATTTAAAGGTGACCTTTTTAACAAGTGTGTATTTTATGAACTGAAAATCTAATACATTTTTAAAAAAGATTTTGCATTATGCATTAGCAGATAGCAGGTAAATTAGCAGGTAAATTGAACAAAAAGTTTAATACAATTTTTTTAAACTTTCGATTTCTTAAAATGTGATTCTTATTTCTTTCATAGCTACTGTTCCATTATGGACGCATATCTCATTCTCCTTAGTTTCATAGGTGAGTGTGTATTTATAATATTGTTATACTTGCAAATGATACCTAAATAATGTCTATACAGCAATATTATATATAATATAGTATATATATTGTTATATAAAAATACTATTTGATACTTATTGATTTACTTTGAAACCCCGCCCCCCATACCAAAAACTGGTATGATAGTACTAGAATCTCTAGAAGAACTGTGGCTCATTCTCCAAACTTAAAGCTAATTTCCTCATAAAACCACTGATTGGTTTGACTTAAGACACTTTTGTATACAATTATGTGTGTAATTTATACTTCACACGCAGAATTGCTAGACAGACATCGGATTACTGTATTCCATGATTGCAGTCATTTTGAAATCTGTTTTTATCCTTCTTAAAGAAAATACTTTGCATGCTGGCACTCATGAAACACAAACTTGATTGGAAGAGAAGTTTTGTTTTTCAAAATGTAGATCTCAAGTAATTTGGTTATGACTTACAGTAAGACAAACATGTGCATCCTCCTGCCTTATCGCATACAGACTGATTTATTTATTTATTTTTATGTATACAGGGTTTTATTAAACTTGACAAACAATACAAAGACAGAACAAAATCAATATCAGGATCAAGATGAGGAAACTAAAAAATAGGATCAAAAAATTAACTATCGTTAATAGACGACTTGGTAATTAATGATGGATAAGAATCACAGCATATACTTCATCTAGAATAAAATAGCATGAGTATTTATGTACATAGACTAATCAGAGTGTAAACTGAAGACAGGTGAAAGTAACTATGACACACTAGGGAGATAATCTCATTGCTCTTTCAATAACTTCCACTCTTCTGGAAAGGTTTTTAGATTTTTTCAAGTTTTAACTTTGTTTTAAGTTTGTATTTACATTTTAGTAGAGATACCCTAGATAAAATATTATGTAATCAAATGTAGAAGTAATCCATTTACAGCTCTACTAGATTACTTGGTTTCCTTCAAATTTACTTATCAAATATACTAAGTTTGTATTAGCTCACAGTAGTCCTTAAGTCATAGTAAAAGACTCTCTCTCTCTTTGCTTCCCGACTGTGAAAGTGCTATTTAGTCACTGTCTACAACAGTCCCCATTTCTGATTTGAAACACCTGATACATGACGGAATACAATTATACGGAACAGTCACCAGGTGGCAATAATACCACTTCAAATACTACACACCACTGTGGCTATGTAACTTAACACTATGTAGAAATATAGTGGAGTACAAAGTACATATATTTTTGTAGAATGTAGTGAAGTAAAAGTAAAATGGCATTTGTATCCACTAATAAAAATGCTCAAGTAAATTACATATACATTAAATATGAACTTACATACAGTAATGAAGTAAAGTTACATGGTTATCATCCATTTCTGCATGGGGGGATGTGCCAGTTTATATTATAGATATAGTCGTGTTCAAAAGTTAGTACTACTCTTTTTTTTAAAGTATTTGTATTTTTGTTTAAAAATAATACAAACTATTCTGGTCATAGTGGGTCTTGGTATTAGGCAAAGACAACCTGGAATACTAAGCCATAATAGGCCAGGTGCTGCTAATCATCAGCCCTTGATAAACTGACCATCAGCAGGTGTACAGACCTTTATAAAAGGAGATGTTTGGCAGTTTACTGGTCTGAAGGATTCAGATGTTAATGTCAAGCACAGTCGTGAAGGGGTGATATACTCTATAACATAAAATTGCGTTGTAATCAATTTTTTGGTGAAAAATTTTTACACTTAAAAATATTGAGTAAATATAAAAGTTCAGGAATCATTTAATATATACTTTACGAATTGAGTAAAAGTCAGTAAAAAGAAAAAAAAAAAACCAAGTAGACCTGAATAACTATATTGTGAAAATGAGTAAAAAAAAAAAAAAAGTAGATATACAGTAATTGAAATTCAAGGTAGAAGACCCTGCTGAAAAAAACAGCATAGACCAGCTGGTGACTATTATACCAGCATATGTTGTGTTTTGGGGCTGGTATGCTGGTGACCAGCATACATTTTGCTGGTATGCTGGTGACCAGCATTATAGGTCCATGATACTATGCTGTTCACCACCCCATCTAATGTTGGTATGGTATAAAAGTCAGAATACATGGAAGATTGTCATCCAGTATGTAAAATATAAAACAGAATCAGTATAAAATCAGCTTTATTGGCCAACACAAACAATATTAACGTTGTGTAATATGCAACAATATATACAATATGCACATTTGTAACTAGATAATAATTTAACAATAAATAGCAAATAAGTTTTAATAAAACAATTATTACAAAAACAAAACATGAGACCAACCTCTCAGGGTCAGTAGTAGTACAGTTTCACACAGTTACTTTCACACCACAGGAGTGTAAACGAGTGAGATGACATTTGTGTGTTTTTCTTACTTAACATATAAATGTAACCTTACTTATAAACATATAAATGTCACCTCTTTCACCTAGTGCAAAGTAAATGTCCAGGATTGAGGGAAGAGGGACGCAGATGATCTTATACACAAAAGGCACATTTATGGCATACTGTAAATATGGCCGTGCAAACAGACACTCAGGGTTAAACAGTGGTGTTTATGGCTGCTTACCATAAACTGATTTGCAATTCACACAGACCCTGTGACCAGCAGTGGTAACATTCCTGGCATCTGAAGTCAGTCCATGTGCTGGTTGTGCCCAGTCACAAGTGAAGCCTTATTGTGTGGCCAACCGCTTAAAAAAATACAAGCGATCCAGACCTCAGTCGTGGTCGAGGTTCCCATGACATAGTGAAGGTCCGTCTGTATCTTGCCTGCTTGTTTGCATTTGGTCTCTATAAAACAGGTGGCTGATCATTTTCATGGTCACAACGGTTTATAAAAAAGGAAAAAGAAACGTAAGCATAATGATAATAAAATTACTGTCATCAATAACTATTGACCATGCATAAAGACAACACAAACTTTTACAATGTTATACAACAATTTATATACAGATCTCGCCATTAAGAATCTTTTTCCAGCGAGATCCCGCAATTTGGCTCACAACATGCCGCGAAATCCCTTAAGCAACATTCCGGAAGTTAAATAAATGTGTTGTGCTTCACTGAATATCCACCAGATGGCGCATGGGGGGACTTTATCTAAAAGCCAGACCAAGTACAACGAAGAATTGTGTATAATTAGTTATCCTAAAACAATATTGTTTCCAATGCTGAAGCAAACATGAATTTTATTTTGTTTTCCAATAATAATATTTTATGATGAATCTGCGTATATCTGCTTCATATTATGTTCATAATGATGAAAAGAGATGCCCTTTATGAGGCGCCGTATAGGGCTTAAATCAAACTTCACTCATGCACACACACGTGAAACACTTGCATATACATATATGAAACAGTCACACATCTATGTATACTACTTACTGCTCACACAACTATATATGAAATGCGTGCGCACAGACACCTATGAGACGCGCGCACATATACACAAACTCTCCGTACTCACACACCTATGAGATGTGTGCACATATACAGTAATTATGCGAATGTCCTGATTCGTGAATATGTCAACATGTCTTCGTTAAAACGTAAAAATGTGTCGAGCACCATCAGAAGACATGAAGGAACAAATATAAACATGAAATGCTTCGGGCTTTTTATAAAAATAATCATCTGGATTTGTTGCTGTTTGTGTCCAGCATTGAATAATTATTTCATCCATTATTTGACCACGGCTGGAAATAATAGCTGGAATGTGATTGTTCATTTATGACTGAAATAAAGCTGCATGCGTGAACCCGCGGCTCGTACTTTCACTTTACAAAAGGTGCAGACATACTCCCCCAGAAAGTCATCGCCTCTTGCAATAATGCAGATCAAACATACTCCACCAGACCATAAATAAAAAGGAATATTTAAGCATATACGCAAAATGTATTTCACTTACATATTACAGACTAAAACAAGGAAAGTAGACGTGCGGTCCAAGAAGGAAACGGGTTTCATTATTTTACAAAATGTAAATATATTCAGAAAATGTATGAATTACACTCAAAGTATCAAATCCAACTATGAAGTCTGATTTAATTGATATCATTAAACATTTTATTTGTTTCTATTTATGTTTATGGTTTGCTGGTGAAATACATTTTAGGCAGAGACGTCTGCTCGGTCTTGTTCATTCTTTTTAAACTCGGTTTGATAACTTCACACCTATTGTGAATGAAAGGTGAGAAGAGGGATTACAGTAACTGGGGGTCTGCATGTGGTCACCTCGGAGCGCGCTGTATTCAGCGAGAAGACTAAAACAAAAACAAAATAATGTTTGCTTCAGCATTGGAGACAATATTGTTTTAGGCTAACTTTTAATAAAATTATACACTTTTGTATTCATTATTTTACTTCGTCTTTTGCACACGCGTGCATCTTTAAATTCAAATAGAAAATAATAGTGGGCGGTTGAATGAAGTTAAATATACACAAAAAATTTATAATTGCGTTTGCTTTATATTTGAGCACTCATGTGTAAATAGCTTTTTCATTGTATATACTCCCATATCATATATGTGTGTCTAGTATTGTTTTATTCATATTTTACATTACATGCAGTTTGTAATTTACTTGCAATTGTACTTTTAAAATATAACCTACGTATCTACAGTATAAGCATGTTTAACTACTTCAGCGGTGAATGAGAAATTTGGTCTGGTTTTGATAAAGTTCTTATTTGATATAATTGTATTATTTCATTAATTATCTTATTAGAAATACAATTCTTATTCTCTATATTCTTGTCGAATGTAGTCCTTCAGAGCAAGCATGGTGTCAGAAGATTCTGCTGAATCTCTTCTCACCTTTCATTCAAGATATGTGTGAATTTATCCAACTGGGTGCGCTGTTGGCAAATACTGTAGGGGGTTTTAGATGAATTAACAAGACAGTGCGGACGTCTCTGCCTAAATTTTATTTCCCCAGCAAATGAAATCAGACTTCATAGTTGGAGTTGATACTTTGAGTGTAATTCACGATTGACCCGTATATCAACTTGATAACTAGCGAATGCTTTAGTAAAAGGCTCTAAAACAGTGGCAAGATGAATGACAATAGAATATTACAGGACATGCGAGTTGACGCCCATGCACCTTGACGCACATTAAAATGCCACACATTTCACACACACACACACACACACACACACGCGCACACACACGCGCACACACACGCACACACACACACACACACACACACACACATAAATATATATTGGGCTTTTAAATAAAAATCTAACATTTTAACACATTAAGGATATGCGTGTTTAATTAAATTCTTAAATCCTCGTGTTCCAGTGTTTATGCAGTAATTTGGTCATGTTCACCCATGGGCTGACACTATGATGATTCATTATTTATTATTTATACTTATTCGGAGAGATTCTATTTGATGCAGATTGATCTGTATATCAACTTGATAACTAGCGAATGCTATTAAATGACGCATATGTTTAACCCATGGGTGAACATGACCAAATTACAGCATACAGTATATATATACCCCCCCCTCTCTTGCTACCTTTACTAACATTTAAAACTATTTATTATAATAAGTGGTACAAAGGGTTATAATAAACCGAAAAGATAAACACAAAAAAGATGGACAGCTATTTATTTAATTATCATTTTAAATATTTATCAACAACATCCATCCATCAATGCAGTATTGTTATTGTTAAATCGCATGCGTTTATCACCTCTTGATCAAACGCTGCCTTTTGTAAAGTGAAATTGCGAGCCGCGGGTTTGAAATGAATTGTAGATTAATTTTAAAGCACAATCTTATTTCATTATTATAAACATAATTTATGAATTACACTCGAACGGGCAATAGAGCTCTGATTAGTCTACGTATACTAGTAAATAGGCTCAACATCCCGGAGCCCAAGCCTCATTTAAAGAAAAGAAAAAAATTAACAAATATTGTAAGTAAACAACAGTAGCACAAGTTAAAAAAAAAAAAATTAGACTCTAAATAGAAGCCGAATTATTTTCTAAGGTGTGCCAGCTGGCACTATTCTCATATTGCTCTTTGTCAAGGTACTGTAAATCCGTCAGTGACAACCCCGTAAAATTCCATGTACTGTAAATAGGTACAGTACAGTACTGTCCATCTGTATGAATTAACCGAGATGCCCACCCCCGTAAAAATGGCGAATTCCGCGAGAGGTTTTGTCCGGACCACTGAGCTTCTACGGATTCTAAAATTGACATTGTTACTGTTTTTTAATACCTGCAGTGGAAGAGTCTGAGAATTTATTAACATAAGCTTTGTTGTATTGTTTTTAATCACTATACACAACCTATGATTTCACCTATGCTATTTTACAAATGGAATATTTTTATGTTACACACTAAAACTGTTGGGTTAAATGTTAAAGTGCTGGGTAATTTTATCTATTTATTATTATTTAGTAGATTGCCTGTTAGAAATACCACAAATGAAATTAATCCGCTGTTTTAACTACTGCAGAGATAGTTAATCAGCGGTAGTTTTCACTACTACTACTAATTATAATAATACTGAATGGAGAAAGCGCAGTCAAAGAAGTATCATCATTGCAGGAGAGAAGAAAATGAAGAATAAATACATATCAGGATTTAAAGTTTGAGTTTGACACGTTGATGAGCTCTGTCGCTTCCTGTCAATGGGCGCCTAAGAGAGAGAACACATTTTTGGCTTCAGTAGACACACAATACTTCAGATTGAAACACGACTGTCCCCTACAGGCAATGAACGGCATTTTCACAGCTTCCCGTGAGCTGCCGCGGAAGCGCGCGAGATTCCTTTTCAAGAAACGTGCGTTATTAATGGCGAGATCTGTACATAAGGCAGTATTTTAGGCAACAGGAGCTAAAGTGTTTGTGCTAAATAACATTATAGATAGCAGTGTCATAAGCTAACCAAAAACTGAACCAAATATATTATAAACATTTACACCACAGCTGATACTGACAACCATCTGTAATCTACATACTGTAAGGCATTAGCTTAGCCACCTGTGAGCTAACCTGTTTGTGCTAAGCTACATAAGGCAGTATGTTAGCATGATTTAGCAGTGTTATCTACTTGCTAACCAAACCATAGTGAAATTAAATGACAATTATTCACATAAATTGGCAAAAGCTTGTGAGAAAATGAGGGAAAATAAATGAATATTAGTTTTATATTATCAGAATAAGGATTATATAAGATTTAAAAACTTACCCATGGTAACAGCTTGCTGTATTCTCTTCCTTTCCTGTATTCTCTGAGGTAAATCTAAACTCCTCCCACTGTCCAGAACATTCTGTAGAGCTTCAGAAACCTGTACAGTGCCTAACAACTTCCACACGCGCAGGAAAATTATCAAATCTACTGTGTGTGTGTGTGTGTGTGTTTGTTTGGTGGCGTGCCCTTGTATGTAGATTACCCTGACTGTTTCCCTGTGAACAGCGTATGGGCGTGTCCTGTCTCAGGTCATTATCAGTGAATGAAGTGTGACAGAAAGACTGTATCTCTCCTTAGAGTCATATGGATTGCATAAACTGAGAACATTTATTTTTGATTAGGTTTGCTACATTTAAAAGTAGACACTTTAAGCTTTCTATGTCATGATTCATGTCCTGTCTGAAATTTTTCCCACGCTGTCACCGCTGACATGTGCCTTTGTTTTTCTTACCTGTCATGTGTTTTTTCCCACGGTCCCGTTTCCGCCCCTCCTGCGCACCTGTCTCCTATCCTCCGCTGATTACTACAGCGATTTAAGCACGCTCTGCACGCTGCGTAAATCGCTGGATTATCTCGTGTGTTACGTACCTTGATTTTCTCGCGTTTTTTTTTTCTCGTATTCACGTTGCCAAGTTCGCTTTGTTTTTCGGTTCTCGATTTTTTGTCTCTCACCTCGGATTTGTTCGCCTTGCTCTTTTGATCTCCCGGTTTTGATCTCGCGCTCCTGTTTAACGTTGCTGTCACTCATCTGCGCTTGGATTAACCTCGTTTCGCTCCGCCGCTTGACAGAATAATCCAGCCAGTAATATAAATCCAGCAGATGTGGACCGCATGAAATCAGCGCTGGAGAGTCAAGGCGCACTTCTTGGAGCTCACCAGCAGGAGCTGCTCAACACAAAGCTAACCCTCCCTGACGTAACGACCCAGCTCCAACGGCTCCAACTCTCTCCAGTGCAAAGTGGGGGCTCCTGCATGCAACGAGAACCACAACTCCCCGCCCCTCCCACCTATGAAGGAGATCCAGACACCTGTCGATCCTTCCTCTCTCAGTGCAAGCTGATATTTGAGCTCCAGCCTTCCACATTTTCCACTGAACGCTCAAAGGTCGCGTACGTGATAACTCTCCTCTCAGGACGAGCTCGGGAATGGAACACTGCACTCTGGGATGCTCACGACCCCTGCTGCTCCAACTACAAAGATTTTGCTAAAGAGATGAGGAGAGTGTTCGATCGCTTATGTCACGGCAGGGAGGCAGGTCACGAGTTGTTAAAGCTCCGCCAAGGCTCACACTCAGCCTATGACTACGCCATTGAGTTCCAGACCCTAGCTCTCTTCAGTGGGTGGAATGGTCGGGCCCTGAGTGATACCTTTTTCGAAGGACTGACTGAGACACTCCAGGACATGTTAATCTCCCACAAACTTCCCTCGTCACTCCAAGAGCTCATGGATCTAGCTGGCCGAGTGGATTCACACCTCCGCCTTCGAAGTTCAGCCAGACTCTCACCACCTAGAGACTTCCCACGACCCCCCTCCCCACGAACTAACCTTCAGGAGGGACCCATGTGACTGGACAGAACCCTTATCTCCCCTGAAGAACGCCGCCGCCGCCGAGTGGAGGGTGCCTGCTTCTACTGTGGGAGATCTTGTCATCGACTCAAGAACTGTCCTGTAAAGAGGAGGCATCCTCTAGTCCAGCTTGGAGGACTGGAAGGTGTGACTCCAGGAAAATTCCCAGATGAACATCGTCTGCTCCCCGTCTTCCTCACCCATGAGCAACAAACCCACCTGGTTCAAGCATTGATTGATTCAGGTTCAGACCGCAATCTGATCGATGCGGCTTCAGCCAAGGCTCTAGGAATCCCCGCTCTCCCCTTGGAGACCCACCTTAAGGTTCAGGCACTCAATGGTAGCCCGCTCCCATCTATCACCCACAGAACTCCCCTCGTTGGCCTAAGAGTCTCGGGCAATCATTTAGAGCAGACTTCACGTCTTATCTCAGTTCTGCGTCTGTGGAGGAACCACCAGATCTCACCAATGTCCCTTCAGATTACCATGATCTCAAGGAGGTCTTTAGTAAATCTTGTGCCATCTCTCTGCCCCCCCCACCGACGATATGACTGCGCCATCAACCTGCTCCCAGGCACCACGCCTCCCAAGGGCCATTTATACTCTCTGTCTGGAGGAAGTCAGTGTCCCATCTGCCCAAGCTTTTATCCGATGCTGCAGAAGGACCTGGCTACAAGCAAGGAGAACGCTGTTATGGGTCAGCAGAAGATACAAGAGACAGGCCAACCGCAAACGCTCCCAGGCTCCCAAGTACAGGTTGGGGCAGAGAGTCATGCTTGCGGCCAGAGACATAGCCCTAAAGACCACCTGCCGCAAACTCTCCCCTCGGTACCTCGGTCCCTTCACCATCACTAAAATAGTCAATCCCAGCGCAGTTAAACTCTTGCTCCCCTCAACTATGCGGCGGATCAACTCTACGTTCCACGTGTCCCAGCTACGCCGTCTCGCCGCATGCCCATTACATGTATTACACCACACATTATTTTCAGTACTAGCTATTAAAATACAAGATACTGAGCTAAAATAGTAACCAATTTTAACTACCAAAACCTTGCTGGTGGCCCAGCATATAAATCATGCTGGCCTATGCTGGATTTTTCAGCAGGCATGCTGGTCTTCCATCAGTTATGCTGGTTCACCAGCTAAACCAGCACCAGACCAGCATTAACCAGCAAGACCAATGCTGATGGTAAGGTTTCATCAGCGTAGATATGCTGGTATTCCATCAGTTATACTGGTTCAGCAGCTAAACAAGCATCAGAACAGCACTAACCAGTATTAACCAGCATAGACCAGCATCATGCTGGTCTATGCTGGATTTTTCAGCAGGGCAAATTGAAAACAAGACTATTATTTAACAAACAAATATTTTAGGTGAATTTAATTAATATTGGTCTATCACATAATTAATATGCCACACTTACTTATTTTTTTAACTATACAGTATTTACCCTTTACTCAAGGAGTATTTTAATTCAGGCTAATATATCTAATGACACAAAATTATAAACAAAGAAACATTACACACATTACCATTTTAATTAAGTATTTATTTGCCAAATTTGACAAGACATGAAGTCTAAACTCAACCTGATTTACTTAGCAAATGACATGTAATAAGACCATAAAATGAAATTGTATTAGTAAAGAGTCTCTCAAACAATACATCTGCCACAGACAGTATAAAGATAATATGTGGAAAGTAGTCTTTTATATTAGAATCTAATGAGTCACACATTTTACACCTGAAGGATTCCACACGTTCACACTCTTGAGTTTCCTGCAAACTGTGGGATTTATAAAAATGTGTGTGCAGGCCTTCTCAGGTCTTAAAGAAGAAACGTCAGTTTAAATGAAGACAGAACACTGAATAGCCATGACCAAAGGTACTATGTTTCACTCGTAAATGATTGAACATTCTTTTGATGATGCGACAAAAGTGTAAAGCTTACATTGCCATCCCATAAGCTGGCCCTAAAAAAAGGAATAAGTGAAAAGGTCAAGCACAATTGACAAAGGCAAGCAGACTGGTAAAATACAGTAGTACTTCAATTCAAATGCATACTAAGATATATCATCATACTGTTCTAATGGTGTTCAAGTCACAGTGAGAAACTCCCTGACATTTACAGATGACTAAAAACGTCTCGAGTTACTTGGCTGTAACCCTGTTCCCTGATAAAGCGGGAACGAGATGCTGCGTGAAAACGCTATGGGAACATCTCTTTGTTCTCCGGTTGTGAAGCCTGTGCATGTCAAAACCCCCCAAATACCTCGGCTTATAACCTCTGTCAGACATGATATAATATAACCTCTGTCAGGCACCGAATGTCAGGCACCGAATAAGGTGCACCTGCAGGTTATAAATAGGAGTGAACCGGAAACATCCTCAGGTCAATTTTGTCTGAAGGACGTCCAGGCACGCCAGCAGTGAACCCGTGAACCCGGAGTAGCATTGACATCCAGACTATAAAATCTAACAAACCTGTGTGGAGAGGTCCAGCCTGCCGCATCACACACCTGCTGCAGGGGGACGCCTCTTGCCAAGGCAATCGATGAGGCAATCCCCCTGGTTGAATGAGCCCTGATTCCCAGAGGCGAAGTGTGACCACGCGCCTCATAGGCTAGGGCAATAGCATCTCTCACCTAGTGTGACAGTGTCTGTCTAGTGGCAGCCGCCCCCCGTTTGCGACCACCATGGCTAACAAAGAGCTGCTCTGACTTACGCCACTGGCTAGTGCGGTGGATGTAAATCCGAAGAGCACTTACTGGACACAGTAAGTGAAGTCTTTCCTGCTCCGGAGCTGTGAAAGGCGGCGGACAGAAGGCTTCGAGAACAACTGGGTGCATGGTCGAGAATGGAACCTTGGGAAGATAGTTCGGGTGAGGATGCAGAATAGCTTTGACTAGCCCAGGGGCAAAGTCTAGGCAGGATGGGGAGACTAACAGAGCCTGCAGATCCCCAATCTTCTAAAAAGAAGTAATAGCCATAAGAAAAAACCATCTTAAGAGACAGAAGCCTGACAGGCGCTGACTCTAGTGGTTTGAAAGGGGTGTCAGCCAGGCCTTCGAGTATGATAGCTAAGTACTATGAAGGGACCGTCGCTCTAGTGGGTGGCTTCAACCGTTTAGCTCCACAAATAAAACGGGCAACTAAATGGTGCTTCCCCACAGAGACCCCCGTCAGTGCTGAAAGACCAGCATGTCTTAGTTGGTCCCCCTCAGGGGCCAAATGTGAAGGCTCTAGAGCTCGAGCCGGGGATGAAGTATTGTCCCCTCCGCGTGAGACAGAAGATCCCTCCTCACTGGAATCACCCAGGGTGAGCCGTCGAGGAGAGATATTAGATCCGAGAACCACACTCTGGTCAGCCAATGGGGCGCTATCAATAAGAGGCGCAAACCCTGTTGACGGACCCTTGCCAGGACTCCTGGGAGCAGAACTATGGGTGGAAATGCACAAATGGAAGGACCTGATACTGGTAAGCTTCGCCCCCGAAAGCGAACCTCAGGAACCTCCTGTGCTGTGGCAATATTTCTATATGGAAATATGCGTCCTTGAGATCGATTGTCACAAACCAATCCTCTGGTTGGATTTGAGAAACAATCATTTTAACAGTCAACATTTTGAATCTGGATTTCCTGATATAGCTGTTCAAGCCGTGAAGATCCAAGATCGGACGCGACCGCCCATCTCTCTTGGGCACCAAAAAGTACCGACTGTAGTAGCCTGACTCGCTGTCTGGGAGGGGAACATGTTCTATGGCCCCTTTGCCCAGCAGAGTCTGTAACTCCTGGGCCAGCAGATGTGCTCGGTCCGGTTTCACGGAAGTGAAGACCACGCCGTTGAAACGCGGAGGACGATGTGCAAACTGAATCCTGTAGCCTGTGGCTACAGTCCTTTGTACCCTAGGAGATACACCTGGCAGGAGTTTCCACGCTGCCAGTTTCCCCGAAAGGGGCACGAGCTTTGACACTTCGGCTGGATGGGGGGGTGTTAGGTGTTGGGTATCCTGAAGTGTGGCAGGAGATGCCCAAACACCCAACTTTTCGTTGAACACCGGCCTCCTGGGAGTGCCAGGGAGGAGGCCCTGTTTTGTGACAAAAATCCAGGCACCCCTCCCTGGGGGGAGACACCCCCATGGCCCCAGGCGCATGAGCCTCAGGGCTTCCTCTTTGAAGAGAGGAAGCTCCTCAGATCCGGTCTTTTTGAGGCAGATTGAGAAGAGCGGCAAGCCGCACCCCAGTCTTTACGAGTCCTCACGCCTGATAGGGGCCAGACCTGGCCGTCGGTCCCGGTTCTTGAGCACGGCGGGGAAGGAACCTCCCAAAGGCCTGTTCATATAGCTTTGCCTCCCGAAACTTAGTGGCGACAGAAAAAACAGTGTCGCCAAAGTGGCCGGAAGGCGAGACGGGGGCATCAAGAAGGACAGCACGATCCTTATCCTTGATGCCTGTGAGGTTCAGCCACAGATGCCTCTCTGTGGATACCATGACAGCCATAGAACGGCCCACAGCACGGGCCTTCTGCTTGGTTGCACGGAGAGACAAGTCCGCAGCTCTGCAAATGCCCTGTCATCAATAACCCCGCCAGTGCTCAGGTCCTTTAGCAGGTCAGCCTGGTAGGCCTGCAAAACCGCCATGGTGTGCAGTGAAGCACCAGCCTGACCTGCTGCCTGAAAGCTTTCCCCACCAAAGCAGATGTCAATCTACATGGCTTGGAGGGGAGAGTAGGCTTTTTCAGGGAAGATGATGTCCCAGGAGAGAGATAGCCCGCGAGCGTCTCTTCTGGGGCATCACCATATAACTGCGTGCTTTCGCATCAACGATATTCGAATAAGTTGAAGTTGATGGCACAAAAACACACGATGAATACGTCTTGCTCCATGAAAGAGTTAATTCATCATGGAGGTCACCAAAGAAGGGGAGAGAGAGACGTTGAGGCTCCTCCCCCCGGCCACCCGACAGAAACCTGTCATCTAATCTCGAGCGCTTGGGGGAATCTCGCTTCTGCAGCCAGTCAATATTCAATCACTCGACCGCACACGCTATAACCTCTAATGATTCCTTATAAGCTCTGTCAGCACTGGAGGAGCGTTGTGAGGAAGCTACTTCAGGAAGAAACTACAGGAATGCGCCGCGGCTCGTGGTTTCTCTTTAATGAAAGAGCCGCGCACGAAGCACCTTAATAGGGAGAAGATCACAGTACTCACAGTCTCCCTGAAGCCCGAGGCGAGCGTGTTCTTCCCCCAAGCACTCGAGACAGAATTCATGGAGATCGCCATATCGGTGAGTTAATGCTGTTATTTCCTTTTTTTCCTTTTGCTTTCGTTATGGCTTGCACATACACACGCAAACACAAAGCGGTCCTGAAGACAAAAAAATCTGAGGATGTTTCCGGTTCACTCCAATTTATAACCTGCAGGTGAACCTTATTCCGGGATGTCATGCCTGACAGAGGTTATAAGCCGAGGTATTCGGCGGTTTTGACATGCACAGGCATCACAACTGGAGAACAAAGAGATGTTCCCATAGCGTTTTCACGCAGCATCGAGTGTAGCTTTTGAAAGGGAACATTTGAATGGTGCAAACGTTTTAAAGAAGAGCATTTTGGTGCACAATGCACAATATCAAATAGAGAGAAATATACATAGAGAGAGAAATAAAGGGAGCGTTTAGTGTTTTTTTTTTTTTTTATTCTCCACAATCAAAAGTCCCACTTTGACCTGAACATCCCATTTATAAAAAATTTTTTCTGCATCAATCTCAATTATATTCATTTTCAACTTTAGTTACAGAAAATCTTTTAAAAAGAATTGGAAGAATTTGGGAATTTAATTTAAAAAGTAAAACACAATTATGTATAATTATCGGTAATGTAAAATATTACACGCCATTTTTGTTTTAATTTCTATGATTACAGCTTATGGCACACCAAAATCATCTCTAGTAGCAGGCAGTTAATAAAATTAAAACAAAAAGAAATGGCTTGAAAATGTCACTTTACATGTAATCAATCTAGAATATATGAAAGCTTTACTTAAAAATATACATTTCACGATCATGACATTCTGATTTTTAAAAATGCACTGTATATAGCCAGATTAATATGGTTTGCACCAGGAACATGAGGTGTATTTGCTGTATTCACAAATCCAACATTTGGCCTGATGATTATTACCTAGATGTTTCTGATTAGTCACTGTTTCTGTTTCCAATAAATGCTCCTGGGCCAATGAACTCAAGTAGTCAAAATCAAAGTGAAACTAATTTTGCTTGTTCACTGCTTTCCTGAACTTGTATGAACAAAACTAATATGTTGGAACTTTGATTCAAGAGTTACACATTGAATACTCCTTTAACATTAAAATAAATGGTTGAAATTTACCTCCTCTGTTTTATTTCTGTTCAGTTTCTCCTCTTTAGTGATGTTGGTCCTGTGAACGAAAGATTGAAAATATGTAACATGTTTCACCAAAGAAAATTTATAAAAAAATCAGTTTTAGTTTACTTACATATCACAACATATCCAACATATTTTTCTTCAATATTTCTATTTTACGTTACTTTCTCCCAACTATAATTCTGAGAGAAATTTACTAAGAAAGGTTACTAAATTTATTTCACAGCTTTTGCTACTACTACGTAGCACATTTATGTCATCAACAGCAAATTTAATAAAGCTTAAGTAGACTGTTTTGTTGGAGTACTTGTAGTACTTTTACACTTAAAAATGTTTTTTAGCTTTAACTTGAGTAAAATGTTTGAAGTCCTAGTTTTTAAACAAAGCTATGCAGCATTATACTGCATTGCCTGTCTCTAATGCTATAACATTTGACTGGACATAGAACTGTGTTCTCTGCAGTGTTACTGCTGCTGGATGCACAGCTGATGTTAAAAATATGCACATAAAGCAGGTGTGCGGAGCTTCGGGACTGATCAATGTGGTGGAGTGAGAACCATAGTGGGGCATCCTGTGTTTAAATAGTGCCAGAGCCCGGACAATGTACCTCACTTTCTGCTGTTTAAACCTGGTTTGGTCTGTGTTTCCTCGTTGTGTCCGGTTCAATGTGCAAAGTAGACTGTTACAAATGCATAATTTCCATATGCTGTGTTTATATTCCCACCACAGTGTCGGTAGGCTGAGCAAAATCACTGCATTTGGCAGAAAAAATTCACATACAGTGAAACCTTAGATTGCGAGTAACTTAGGTGTGTGTGTTTTGCAAACCATTTCAAATGTTTAAATAAATGTTAAATTGATAAATGAGCAATGTCATGAAATACAAGAAGTACGCATGCACTTTGTCTTCCGAGCATCATGTGACCACAACTGAGCCAACGGTTCTTCTGTGCACTCATGTACTGTTTACTATAACATATGGATATATGCATAATAACATACATAATTATGCTTGCAATCCAAGGTCTAAATGTATTGCGGCACAACCGTAGCCATCTACACAGTGAAACCCAACGGAAATATTTTTTTATTTTTGGCTTCTTTTTTTCTTTTATTTCCTTCTGTATACCTGCTGATGATCAGTTAATCAGGTACAAAGGATTACCTGTATCAGCCTCTGGCTGCAACTTACCCTCTTGAATCATGTGGAAGCAGTATGGGGTATTTTGGTTTCATTTCTATTAAATAAATAATGGCACAATTTTAAAAAGGTTATGTGTTGTTGTTCTTCTGAGGTTGTATTTGCCTAATGCTAAGAGCCACTGTAATCAGATGATTTTTATTATGTTTTTACACATAAACACATAGAATTACAAGAGAGGGGTATGAACATGACTGTATATATGGATTTGCTGAGGTAGGAGTGGGGGCTCCACATGAGCAGCAGCACTAATGTGTGGAGAAACAGACCGGTCAGAATGAGCAGATTTGGTACTTTTGCTGTTTAAGCAAGAAACTCCTTAATGGGCAGCACATTATGAAACATTATGTTGGGTAAAAGATTTGCCCCTAAAAAATTACGATGAATGACAATGTCTTTAAATAGCTGCCCATGTTGCCAGAAAATGTTTAAATTCTTGATTACAGTGACATGGTAAAAGGACAAGAAATTAAATGTTATAGATGATTATAGTGTATCTTAAAAGTGGAGTGTAGACAGAGTCCATGAGAGTCAGCAGATTGTGGTTAAGAGGCTCAACTGATTCATCTGGGCAGCTGCATTGGACTTGCTGAGGAATCAGTGTTGGCAGTGGGCAGGTATTGCTCCAGGTTCCCCAACAACCTGAGTCTATTTGCTGTTTGGATGGACCCAGTTGGAGGGGAACAGGAGGAGTTCTTGCTTCACTTCCTTTCACAAAGGATGAAAACCCATGGTTCCAAAGTAGTGGGCATGGAAGACTTCTGTCCTCGGTTTAGCACCAAACCTGGGCCAGGGATCCTTTTATGGTTCAATCTGGCAGTTGCTGGCTTTGGGTCTGTGATAGCAGAGAATTACATCTCATTCTGCACTGTGCCCCCTGTATTTTTGATAGAAACAACCAATCAGTTCTAACAAATCAGGTCCCACTGGAGAATGGTGTAATTGTAAATATCATGCCTTTCCTACGACAAAAAAATCACAGCTGTCTAGGAAATTTGCTGTCTAGACAGCGCCTGGATTTCCTTTTGAACATATTTTCAATAGAAAAAGAATTTAAAACAGCCAGCAATATTATCTTTCCTTTAAAATTTTATAACTGTTTTAATTTTTTTTTCAGGTTTTATCCCAGTCCCATTGCTTCTGCAATCTGTTGGTCACAATTATTATCTTATCATGACAAAGATGACATGGCCAGTTGCACAGGATTACTGCAGGGAAACATATGAGGACTTGGCTACAGTTGAAACTGACCTTGACTTGTTATTCATAAATGCAAAAGTGTCAGGTGAAAGTCTGACAGATGTTGCCTGGGTTGGCTTGTACAATATCTACAATAATCCTACCAATCTCAATGGTTTTCACTGGTCTTATCAGAATGTCCCTGTGGAAAATAATTATCAACACTGGGCCGTTGGACAGCCTAATTTTGGTAATGGAGTGAACTCATGTGGTTATACAGGCCCATCTGGATATTGGTGGCTTACAACCTGCACAAGCCTTTTACCATTTATATGCTTCAACTGTGAGTTAAAATTTTTATTATTTATTTTTCTTTTTTCGCTGGGTTTTAATTCCAGACCCACCATTTAGTTCATTGTAGGCAGACTTTCATTGTTCTTCATAGGTTATTTGTACCATTTTGTAGCTAATGCAAACCATTTTCTAGGTTCATCATACGTAGATGATTAAAGCACATGATGAAACAAGCAATTAAGACATGTCAAGAGTTTTCATTCTGGAAGGTTCGTTTCATACCAGTTGTGGATTATGGGAAAGGGGCAGTGGTGGTGCAAAACGTTAAAGTTTTAAGTTACTGATCAGAATGTTACAGTTTCAAGACCCATCGCCACCAAGCTGTTGCTGTTATGCCCTTGAGCAATTTTTTTTTTACTCCTCTCTGCTCCAGGGGCACTGTATCCTGGTTAAAACCTGTGCCCTGATCCCAGCTTCCTAACTAGAATATGTGAATTTTTTTTTACTGTGCATTAATGTACATGTAACAAATAATTATCTTAATCTTAGTGAATATTATTAAATTATCTTAGATTATGTTAGATGAATATCTAATAAATATATATTTTTTAGTACAGTATGTGATTATGCCTAACATTGTGCTTTGTTTTCTCCTACATTGCATGGGTATAAATTAGTATATAACAGGAAGCATGTGTGTGTAAACAGTGCACTCCAGACTTATTGGCACCTGTCATGAAAAAGAAAATTTAATCTTACACTGTCAGGGATAACCCCTAGAGGGCGCCCAGAGACTTTTGTTTTTTTTTTGTAGTTTTGGTTAACTTAAATTTCATTGCCCAGAATGCACCTCAGCCAGGTGATCGGAGCACTCACTTGAACCGAGATGGCTCATTAGTTGGATTATAAATAGCCTGTTCTGCTTTTTGTCTTGCATCTGTTGGAATCGTACTTATGAAATGCTGGTTTGTGTGTTAGTTTAGTTTCACACCAGTTTAGTTCAGCTCCTAGTTCTGTTTTGTATAGACTCCTGTTTGCTTTATTTTCATGTTAAGTATGTTTGTTTCTGTTCTATTTCTTTATTATTAAAAAACATTAAAACATCTTAACCTCTGCGTTTATGCCTCGCCTACAACAACACCATCTACACGAACATGACAGAATGCAAGGCCTGTACAGTGGCATAGTGGAGGGGCCTCGTCTGGATATTCTTTTTGGGGGTGGGTCTGTGATGATGATGATGCCGGGGCGAGCAGGCGTAGTGGGCAGTCGGCTTGCCATCGGGCGTAACACCATGTAGCGCACAGGAATGAGTGGAGCGAAGTTCTGTGTAGACTGGACAGGATGAGCTAAAGGAGCAGCCGAGCTGGGAAGGCCATCAGCTCGTGATTCGCTGCATGCCGTTCAAAAATGGCGCAGCTTGGGGTGACGTGAGTCACCACAACGACTATGAGGTATGGGCCAGGATGTCTATGTGTGGCGATGACCAGGGTGAAGAGGAATCCCAGACCAAGCGTCATCGGAGGGCGGAGCACGAGGAGTATCGACGGCAGGTAGCATTCCGACAGCAAACAAAGAATATCTACATGTTATGTGCAGAAGAAAATAACAAGCGCTTATATGCCCTGCGGGAGCAGGTGGAGCTGCTCCAGGGACTGCTCACCCAGCTTAGCCTCAGTGGAGGCCCAGACCTGCCAGCTAGACTCAGTGGAGGCCCAGACCTGCCAGCTAGCCTCAGTGGAGGCCCAGACATGCCAGCTAGCCTCAGTGGAGTCCCAGACGTGTCAGAAAGCTCCGCTGAGGGCCCAGAGAGCTCCGCACTGCTTGAACCACTGCTCGCACCAACACCTGGCTATGAGGACGTCAAACTAGTTCCGCCGCCCAGCTTCAATGACGTCGGACTTCTTACCCCGCTGCCCGGCTTCGAGGACATCATGCCAGCTCCTCCGGCTTGCTTTGATGATGGCGAGCTCCCTCCGCCACCCTGCTTCGACGACGGCGAGCTCCCTCCGCCGCCCTGCTTCGATGACGGCTAGTTTCACATCAGTTTAGTTCAGCTACTAGTTCTGTTATGTATTGTATAGACTCCTGTTTGCTTTATTTTCATGTTAAGTATGTTTGTTTCTGTTCTATTTCTTTATTATTAAAAAACATCAAAACATCTTAATCTCTGCATTTATGCCCCGCCTACAACAACACCATCTACACAAACGTGACATATACAAAATAAATAAATAAATACATAAAAAGCATAATACAGTTAAACCTTGGATTGTGCATAATTCATTTCGGAAACAAGCTTGTAATTTAAATCACTCGTATATCAAAGTGAATTTTCCCATAAGGAATAATGGGGAATCACTAATCACTAATCACAGATGATTTGGGGGGTTATTATGTAGGACGACGTTTACACACACACACACACACACACACACACACACACACACACACACACACACACACACACACACACACACACACGTGCTTTATGTGCACACGTAGTCACAATTCTATAGTAAACAGAACACGCGCATGGATGTTGACTATACAGTGGGACATGGGCACTGACCAGTTATGGGACAGGATTACCCACAGCGCAGGAGAGATGTATAAAATGTATACAGATTGCTCGTCGTGCAAACCCTTTTAATTCAGTGAAAATTTTCGCTCGTCTTACAAAACTCTAACAGACTAAGTTACTCAAAATCTAAGGTTTTACTGTACCTTTATAATTAATTAATTATGATCAATAAAATAATATTCATTCATATATTAATAAACATGCTTATGTTCAGACATTCAGTATTCTCCACTGATCACAACAATGGAATAATGTCGTTCCAGTGATTATTATTGAAGTTTTTTGTGGGATTCTCTCATGGATTGTGGGAGGCTTCTATGTATCACCCTTAAAGACAAGTTAGTTTTATAGAGGTAGGATCTAGAAATTGGCTTTGGAGTATGATTGTCCCATTCAATTATAGCTGATGTTTTTGGATTTTTTGGATTAAATGTTAACTGTTTGTGTTTCTTACGTAAATATCTATTACCAGACTTGTGCAAAATTAACAAAAGTTATTTTTTCTTGTTAACAGTTTTGTTTAATTTGAAAGTGCCTGAACATCACAATAACCACAGAGTTTTTATAGTGTAGGCGAAATAAAAAAATACACATTTTCTGTTATGTGGTGTGGGTTGGAGAGCCGCCCTTACCGATGATTTACAGTATGTGTTTTGTTATGTATTTTCACTGTTCCCTTAAACTTAAACTCCCCAAATTTTAGTTTGTTTTGCCATAAGAAATGCTATCCAGACTGTTGTTATAACTGCATTGTTCTCTTTGTTGTGACAGTACCATCAAAATGAGTTTTCTAATATTTTAATGTTCATAATTGTGCATACCTATTAGTATGTAATTTTTATTGAGAAACATTTATAAATAATATAACACACAAATGAAGCACAAATCTAAAAGAACATACTTAAAGGTACAAAAAATAACTTGATAGTATCAATTTATATGAAAACAAAAGCTGGAAACTTGAGCGATATTTCTAATACACTAACCACAGTCATTCTTATTTTGCAGCCGGTAACAATTATGCTGACAAATATGTTGGTGTCACTACTAAAATGACCTGGAATGGAGCTCTGTCTTACTGCCGAACGTTTCATACAGATTTGGCTTTCATGGGCAATTTAACAGATAACAACGCAATGCAGATAATAGCATATGTTCAGAAAAATTCTTGGATTGGAATGAACAGAAACACATGGAACTGGTCAGATGGGGAACAAACATCAAACCTCCTATGGGTTCCTGGACAGCCTACAAATGCTTACCTGTCTGACTACTGTGCTGTGCTTGATAATGGAATGTTCATTGAAACAAAATGTGATGAGCTCCACTATTTCTTCTGTCAATCCAGTGAGTTTTTTTTTAAAATGTGTTTTGGAAACTCAGAATGCACTTAGTAGCAAGATGTATGTGTCTGACATAATTTCTACTGCAGTCTATTTCCTCCAAACTTTGTTATTCTTTTAACCTTATAAATAGTTAGCTAAGTACAGTAAAAAAAAAAAGAAAACAATATAAACACCAACCCATTTTGGGAAACCTTGCACCAACTGATCAATATATTCTAACAATAATTTGAAACTGACTTTTAAAACTGACTTTCAGTATTGCTACTTTTTCACTGATCCCTCTTTCTTGATGTTTCTGCCTCTGTTTATGTGGGTATCATAGCTTCCCCAGTGCAGACATTGCAAATAATGAAACTGCAAGTGATGTCTGACAAGAGCATTCTTGATCCCAATGTGCAGTCGGCCATTTTAGAGCTGGTGAGTCATGCAGTTTCTCCCAAATCCGATATGTTGCATATCAAACATTTCAGCAACCTCTGGCCAACATTTTAATGTGATTTTAAAACAAATATTTGTAGCACAATTATAATAAGTTTTATCAATACATATTATACACAAATCATAAATAATTAGTTATTCATAATTTGAAGAAATTATAAATAAAGGCTATTTATAAACCTTTATAAAGGTTTATAAATAGCAGTTCATGTTATTGTTAACATGTACATAGAGGACTTTCTAATTATTTAATAGCAATAAGATATCATTAATTAAAACATTAGAATATTTTTATGAGCAATTCGACTGGGCTGCTCTCAATCAACTTCTGGGCCAAATCCTGACTGATAGCAACCCATTCTTTCATAATCACTTCTTGGAGTTTGTCAGAATTAGTGTGTTTTTGTTTGTCCACCCACCTCTTGAGGATTGACCACAAGTTCTCAATGGCATTGAGATCTGGGGAGTTTCCAGGCCATGGACCCAAAATTTCAATGTTTTGGTCCCCGAGCCACTTAGTTATCACTTTTGCCTTATGGCACGGTGCTCCATTGTGCTGGAAAATGCATTGTTCTTCACCAAACTGTTGTTGGATTGTTGGAAGAAGTTGCTGTTGGAGGGTGTTTTGGTACCATTCTTTATTCATGGCTGTGTTTTTGGGCAAAATTGTGAGTGAGCCCACTCCCTTTAATGAGAAGCAACACCACACATGAATGGTCTCAGGATGCTTTACTGTTGGCATGACACAGGACTGACGGTAGCGCTCACCTTTTCTTCTCCGGACAAGCCTTTTTCCAGATGCCTCAAACAATCGAAAAGAGGCTTCATCCGAGAATATGACTTTGCCCCAGTCCTCAGCAGTCCATTCACCATACTTTTTGCAGAAGATCAATCTATCCCTGATGTTTGTTTTTTTTGAGAGAAGTGGCTTCTTTGCTGCCCTCTTCCAAAAGTCTTCGCCTCACTGTGCGTGCAGATGCGCTCACACCTGCCTGCTGCCATGCCAAGCTCTGCACTGGTGGCACTCCAATCCCGCAGCTGAATCCTCTTTAGGAGAGAATCCTGGCACTTGCTGTACTTTCTTGAACGCCCTGATGCCTTCTTAACAAGAACTGAACCTCTTTCCTTGAAGTTCTTGATGATCCTATAAATTGTTGATTTAGGTGCAATCTTAGTAGCCACAATATCCTTGCCTGTGAAGCCATTTTTATGCACCGCAATGATGGCTGCACGCGTTTCTTTGCAGGTCACCTTGGTTAACAATGAAAGAACAATGATTTCAAGCATCACTCTCCTTTTAATATGTTAAGTCTGCCATTCTAACCCAATCAGTCTGACATAATGATCAGTCTGACATAAAGGTGCTCGTCAACATTCTCACCTGAGTTAACAAGACGATTACTGAAATGATCTCAGCAGGTCCTTTAATGACAGCAATGAAATTCAGTGGAAAGTTTTTTAAGGATTAAGTTAATGTTTATGGCAAAGAAGGACTATGCAATTCATCTGATCACTCTTCATAACATTCTGGAGTAAAATGCAAATAGCTATTATGAAAACTTAAGCATCAATTTTTCCAATTTCCAATATTTATGTAATTCTCAAAACTTTTGGCCACAACTGTACATTGCAAGATGCTTGAAGTCCAGTGTGAAGTTTCCACAGTCTGTGTTGAATTGAGGAGCCATGTCATCTGCTGGTGTTAGTCCACTGTGCTTTGTTAAGTCCAGGGTCAATTCAGCTGTCTACCTGGAGATTATGGAGCACTTCGTGCTTCCTTCTGCAGACAAGCTTTATGGGGATGCTGACTTCATTTTCCAGCAGGACTTGACACCTGCCCACACTGCCAAAAGCACCAAAACCTGGTTCAATGACCGTGGGATTACTGTGCTTGATTGGCCAACACTCACCTGACCTGAACCCCATAGAGAATCTATGGGGCATTGCCAAGAGAAAGATGAGAGACATGAGACCGAACAATGCAGGAGAGCTGAAGTTCGTATTGAAGCATCCGGGTCGTCCATAACACCTCAGTATTGCCACAGGCTGATACACTGAATGCCAACCAAGTACTGAGTACATATGCATACTTATACTTTTCAGAGGTCTGATATTGTTCTATTTACAATCCTAGTTTTACTGATTGCATGTAATATTCAAATTTTCTGAGATTGTGGATTTGATGTTTTCATGAGCTGTACGCCATAATCATCTTAATTATGACAAATCAGGGCTTGACCTATCTTGCTTTGCATGTAATGAGACTTTTAATCTCATATTTCACCTTTTAAGTTGCATTACTAAAATAAATGAACTTTTGACTGATATTCTAATTTTTCGAGTTTCACTTGTAGGTGCAATGCACACACATACAGAGTGAGTGAATGAGCCAGCTGCATGCATATGGCAGGACTAACATCATAAAGAAAAATGTACGCACAGCATTACCGCTACTGGAATCCCTGAAATTCTCTTTTTTTTATAGGTCAAGGAGAAGATGGATGAACATGGCATGCTGGGCAACACCACATTAACTTGGAGGGCACAGTCAGATGGTCAATTTTTTAAAAAAGAAAAAAAAAGGTTTTTGATGGGAGGGGAAAAAGCACTGACTTCGTGTCATTACAAAAATGTTTTTTGGTAATAATGTGGATTACAGTTTATCTCCTGTTGAATGTGTCTATATTACGTTATAGTACTGTAGCTTCTACAAATTTGTCTATGCACATGCAATGCATATTGAATTTCAGATTTAATTTTTCCCTAACACCTTAATATATTCATATTTTTTTTGTCTCAAAAAATGTTTTAACAAAAATTTTAATTTTGCTTCAATTATTGACTTTGTAATAATTAATTAATGTAAAACCTTGTCTTTATAATAAAGAAGTGCACTGCAGTAGCTTGGCAGTTGCTAATTACAATGCATAACAAGTTCATTTTCTTTAAAACTGTAGTGGTGTTTGTTTCCAGTAATCTTGATCTTATTTTATTTGGGTCGTTTAAAGCAATAAAGATTTCTTGCAATAATTTGGTCTGATTTTGAATTATTTGATCTGCTATGTTCAGAGCTTACATGCTTCGATCTGAAGACAATGCTGTGCAGCTGCACATGTCAAAATCCTGCCCACCCAGGTTTGGCTAGTGTATTGTCAAGATTTTTGCGAGCTTCAAAAAATAGAGTTTTTATTATTTTTTAAATTATTATTATTATTTTGCATTGGGAGTTTGGAAAACTTGCCAATCAGTTTGAAAGGATATGAAGTAACATTGATACTTAACACTAAAATAGGTAGGTTTTCAATTCAATTCAATTTTATTTATATAGAGCTTTTAACAATGGCCATTGTCTCAAAGCAGCCTAACAAAATTAAAATAACATTATGGAAATGTGCAGGAGCAAGTAAAAATGTGTATAGATCATAATGATCAGATTGTCCCTGATGACCAGCAGCAGCGACGGTGGCAAGGACAAACTCCCTGAGATGAGTTTGGCGTTCCCAGGAATCAGACTTAACAGGGAACCCATCCTCATTTGGGTGATAACAGATAGCATGAATTTTATGCTGACATACTATGCTTCAAGGCATCATGAAGCAGAATCAAGCTGGAGGTGGTCCTTCTCTGGAAGCCTCAGGATCCTCGAAGGGTTGGCTTCTGTCTACTGGAGCTGGCACAATCTCCAGATGTCTCGGCATGGGTAGAAAAAGAAAGAACAGGTGGAAAAGAATTATGTGACCCCCCACCTTCTTAACTTCCCCTCCAAGGGGAACATGTTGCTCTAGCAGTTATCTTGCAAGGCCTCCTGTCATCCCTATAACTGCTAAGTAGCACCTTAAGCTTGGACAATTTGACACGTACACACAAGCATTTTCTTGACCATATAAGTCTACCATTTAAAAACTTTTAAAAACTCCCACTGTGTTTAACAAGTGTAGGCCTGGCTGGGCCTGTAATACCTGATGAGATGGTCTGATGCATTTGGTAAGCCTGTGAAGTAGAAGAGACATAGCCATTTTCTATATCTTTTCTTTTTTGTCTATAGTTACGTTCCCAATGTCCTTGTGTCTGACAATATTTGCATGTTGTCTTTTTGCATTGGCGTTCCCAGTGTCTTGGTCTATTACAGTGTTTTCACCTGTTATGTTGGTGTTTTGTTGTGAACCATAATCATAAACAGCGGAAAGTATTTTATTAGAACTTCCACTTTGATTAAAGTGTTCTTACACAGCTGCAAAAATCAAAGATGACAGACAAAAGACCACGAGACCAAGGTAAAAAAGCAAATAAGATGCTTTCCTTCGCCAAAGAATACAGTACTTTAACAGATAATGTTATGGAAGTGGTCAAAGCATGCAATATGCATACCTATACTAATTCTGACGGAGGAGCTGCTTTTGTCTCCGACTCAGCTCCATGCCCTCCGGTCACCAAGAAAGGAAAAGTTGAACCATCATTTTCTGAGTTGCAAGACAACATTGTGAGTCTTGTGGCTGAAACAATAAAAGAGAATGTGGACAATCTTGCAAACTTGATCAAGAAAAATGCAGACAGTATCAAAACCTTAAAGGAATCAACAGAGTTTCTCTTCAGTGAAGATCAGGATATGAAAACAGAAATAACAATGATTAAGAAGTCAAGTGATGATCAACAGAAAAGAATAACTGGTTTGGAGGACAGCCTGAATGAAATGGAACGCTATCACCGGAGATGGATCAAGAAACTGTATGGTCTGCCAGAACAGGAGGGAGAAGACGTTAACAGCGTGTGCTTGACATCTGTAAGGCAGTTATTCAAGACTCAACCACAAAAGGCAGCAAGACATGTATCAAACTGTGGCCACAAGTTGAAGAGGCATGAAATCGAGGTAAAAAGCCTTATTTGTTGAAGTCAAAGCCATCAGTGAGGGTAAAGAAATAAGACTATAATGATACTGCCTTGGTGTGATATTAAAGAGTAATAGGATGGCTAGTTTGTGTACCTTTCATTAAGAAATGTTTTAGGCTACCACCACATCTAATGATGTGCTATGTATGTTATTCTATGTCATACCTAAAGTTTAAATTATATCACTCTGCCGATATACTCTGAAGATCACTCGAGTTCAAACGAAATGTATATGTTGCTGGACAGATGTTTCCTGTTCTTCTCTCTAAAGCTGGGCTGTTGAAATTATGTGACCCCCACCTTGTTAACTTCCCCTCCAAGGGGAACATGTTGCTCTAACAGTTATCTTGCAAGCTCTTCTGTCATCCCTATAACTGCTAAGTAGCTCCTTAATTTTGGACAATTTGACACATACTGTACACACAAGCATTTTCTTTACCATATAATGCTACCATTTAAAAACTGTCTACCACAATATCTTAAAGGTATAGAAAATTATTTTGTTTCTATTTACATTTTGTCTTTATCTTTGTATTCATTTAATGTTGTCACGGGTGATGCGGAGCGAGACGAATCCAAGCGCAGATGAATGATCCCAGCGTTAAACGGAGGGGGCGTGGTCGGAGTGCGGATGCACGGGTCAAAAGCCAAAGGATCAGTCAGCGGAGCATAAAAAGCCAAATCGCAAACGAGAGCCATAGTGGAGGGGAGAAGCGCGAGATCGGAAACCGGGAAATCAATCAGTGAAGCGACAGTTAAAAAAAACGTAAAACGAGAGCCGTGGTCAAAACAAGGAAGCGCAAGATCAAAGCCGGGATTGAAGCGAGATGGCGTAGTTGGGACACGTGAAAGTTCGGGTTGATTCGTCGCATGGTTGATGGGAGCAAGAGCTTGACTGCACAAGGGTTGATAATCTTGGTAATGGTGAAGGGACAGACATAACGAGGGGAAAGCTTGCGGGAGAGGGTCTTTAGAGGGAGGTCTCTGGTAGACAGCATGACTCTCTACCCTATCCTGTACTTGGGGGCCTGAGAGCGCCTACGATCTGCCTGCTTCTTGTAGGCTCTGCCTAGTCATAGTAGTGTTTTCCTGGCTCGAGACCAGGTTCTCCTGCAACGCCGGATGAAGGCTTGTGCAGACGGGATGCTGACTCCTGGGAAGGAAACAAGGGTGGTTGATACCCCAGGCACACTGGAAAGGAGACAATCCGGTAGA
The DNA here is from genome assembly GCA_013621035.1 of Clarias magur. Taxonomy (NCBI): domain Eukaryota; kingdom Metazoa; phylum Chordata; class Actinopteri; order Siluriformes; family Clariidae; genus Clarias; species Clarias magur. The sequence continues at coordinate 5,062 of QNUK01000661.1, read as the reverse complement.
TGATGAGACTTGGGAGTTATGAGCATATTCGACCCAGGGTAGAAACTTACTCCAAGAGGTGGCATCCCGGGAGGTCATGCATCTGAGGGCGACCTCAAGGGATTGATTCTTCCTCTCGGTCTGACCATTGGACTGTGGGTGGAAACCGGAGGACAGACTGGGTGTGGCTCCGATAAGCTTCCAGAATGCCTTCCAGAATGGTGACGTGAATTGTGGGCCGCGGTCTGAGACGATATCCTTGGGGAGGCCATGAAGCTTAAAAACATGGAGAATCATGAGTTCCGCAGTCTCTTTGGCAGAAGGGAGCTTAGGCAGAGGGATGAAGTGAGCTGCCTTGGAAAACCGATCTACCACCATCATGATGCAGGTATGGCCTTTCAAAGAGGGTAACCCTGTGACGAAGTCCAGTGCAATGTCAGACCAGGGCCGATGTGGGATTGGTAAGGGTCTGAGCAGGCCTGCAGGGGCTGTATTGGTGTGCTTATTCCGTATACAAATGTCACATGCTGCCACAAAGCTGGAGACGTCCTCCTTTAATGATGGCCACCAAAAACGTTGCTGGACTTGGGACAGGGTTCGGGCCGACCCAGGGTGGCAGGAGAGCTTGGAGCTGTGGCCCCATTCCAGGACCTGAGAGCGTAGGGAGTAGGGAACGAAGAGACAATTGGGGGGTACATTACTGGGCCCTGGTTCGTGAGACTGTGCCTGCTTGACCTTGGTTTCTATGTCTAATTCAGCTGCTGCAAGCAAGCAGGGAGAAGGGAGGATAGTGTTACAGGCGATGGAGTCTGGTTTGGGCATGAACTACCTGGAGAGTGCGTCTGGCTTGGAGTTTTTGGACCCAGGACGATAGGAGAGGACAAAGTTGAACCTGGCGATGAAAAGTGACCACCGAGCCTGACGTGGGTTTAGCCTCTTGGTGTTCCGTAGGTACTCCAGGTTCTTGTGATCAGTCCAGACCAGAAACGGGACATCTGATCCCTTTAACCAATGTCTCCACTCCTCCAGGGCCAACTTGATGGCTAAGAGCTCTGGATCGCCGATGCCATAGTTTGTTTAAGCAGGAGTTAAACAATGTGAAAAGAAGGAGCAGGGGTGCAGCTTATTGTCCTGTCCAGACCTCTGGGAAAGCACGACCCCTACCCCTGTGCTGGAAGCGTCAACCTCCACAATAAATTGTCGTGATGGATCTGGGATGGTGAGGATAGGAGCAGACGTGAATTGACTCTTGAGCTCGGAGAAGGTTGTTTCAGATTCCTGATTCCAGTTGAATCAGATTTTGGGCGAGGTCAGGGCCGTGAGTGGGGCAACGATGGAGCTGTAGCCTCATATGAATCGCCGGTAGAGCCTGGACCTTAAGATGGGTCTCCAAGGGCAGCGCGGGGATTCCTAAAGCCTTGGCTGAAGCTGCGTTGATTAAATTGTGGTCTGAACCTGAATCAATTAAAGCCTGTACTTGGTGTGTCCGTTGTTTGTGGACGAGGAAGACGGGGAGCAGACGGCGTTGGTCTGGAAGTCTTCTTAGAGCCGAGCCCTCGAGTGCTCCCAGCTGAACTTGAGGGGCCCTCTATTTTACTAGGCAGCTCTTAAGTGAATGGCCCAATTTTTCACAGTAAAAGCAGGCTCCCCCCACTCGGCGGCGCCGTCGTTCCTCTGGTGCTATACGGGTTCTGTCTAGTAGCACAGGTCTCTCCTGTTCACCTCCTCTTGGTAAGGAGAGCGTGCGCTTGGGGGTTAACATTCGGAGACGCAGCCATGAGTCCACCCGGCCTGCCAGATCCATAAGCTCTTGGAGCAAGGGGGGAAGGTCCCGGGAGACTATCTCATCCCGAAGAACCCATCGCAAAATGCCTGATTGTTCCACCCACAAGAGATAGCCAGTGTTTGGAACTCAATGGCGAAGTCGTAAGCTGAACGAGAACCCTGACGGAGCTTCAGTAATTTATGTCCAGATTCTCTTCCATGACATGAACGATCAAACACTCTCCCCATCTCCTTAGAGAAGTTCTCAAAGTTGGAACAACATGGGTCTTTGGCATCCCAGAGTGCAGTGCCCTGCTCCCGGGCTCGTCCTGAAAGAAGCGTGATCACGTAAGCCACCTTGGAGCATTCAGAAGTGAAGGTGGAGGACTGCAGCTCAAAGATCAGTTAGCACTGGGAGAGGAAGGAACGACACGTGCCTGGGTCTCCTTCATAGGTGGGAGGGGCAGGTAGACGAGGTTCTCGCTGCATGTTGAATTCTCCATCCTGAATAGGGGAGAGTTGGAGTCGTTTGAAGCTGGGTCATGACATCAGCGAGGGTCTGCTTGGCACTGCGCAGCTCCTGCTGGTGAGCTCCGAGAAGAGCGCCTTGTCTTTCCAGCGCCGATCTCATGCGGTCAAAATCTGCTGGATTCATTTCGATGGCTGGATTCTTCTGTCACGGGTGACACGGAGCGAGACAAATCCAAGCGCAGACGAATGATCGCAGCGTTAAACGGAGCCCCCTCTGTTTAACCAGCGTTGGTCGGAGTGCGGATGCACGGGTCAAAAGCCGGAGGATCAGTCAGCGAAGCGTAAAAAGCCAAATCTCAAACGAGAGCCGTAGTGGAGAGGAGAAGCGTGAGATCGGAAACCGGGAAATCAATCAGCGAAGCGACAGTTCAAAAAACGTAAAACAAGAGCCGTGGTCAAAACAAGGAAGCGCGAGATCAAAGCCGGGAAATCAAGCAGCGAGTCGAACACAATCCAAAACGTGAGGCGAGAGACGAAGAACCGAGGAAATCAAAATAAACTTGACAACGTGAAGGCAATGAAACAAAACGCAAGAGAATCAAGGTGAAAAAACACTCAATAATTCAGCGATTTAAGCAGCGCGCTGTGCGTGCTTAAATCACTGGAGTAATCAGAGGATGAGATGAAAAACAGGTGAGCAGATGGGGAGGAAACGGGGGCATGGGAACGGATACATGACGGGCAGGGGAAAACATGAGCACATGGAGAAGTAACAGCGTGGGAAACAGGTCGTGGAAGGACGTGTCTCATGACAAATGTGAAGGATATATGATAACAAATGAAGAGGAAAGTTGTATTTTTGTTTTCCAAGTCTTTCAAGGCAGATTTGTATTTTTTACACATGCAAATTTTTGTGGAATTTGAAAAAAAAATTCCTAAATGAATTCTTTCACCAATGCACTAGTACTATTTGGGGGTGATTGCCCTCAAAGACAATAATCAATAATCTTTGTCTGAACTTGTGATGTGTGGAGACTATAAAACCTAATTCGGTCCCAGTTTACTTGGAATAACAAAGACTTATCTAAGAGATCTAAGATTGACTTTTGGCTTATTTCATCTGATCTACTGACTGATGTGGAAGAAACTAAAATACGACCCTCAGTTTTCTGATCACAATATGATCACTTTAATAGTATGTAACAAAAATCATGAATACAAATTTGACAAAAGCCCAGAAGGATAAAATATATGGAAAATATTAAGACTATACCAAATTTCGGACTCATAATGTGGCCATCAAAAGGGAAAAAGAATTTAGACAAGAAAGAATACTTAAGGAAATAATCTCTGTTTATGAAAAGACTGAGCAAACTCAAGCTGATATCAATATGTTATTTGAATTACAATCGGAATTGGACAATATTTATGAAAATTAAGGCACAGGGAGCTTTCATTTGTTCTAGACAGAAATGGCTGGAACATTGTGAAAGGAATACCAAATACATTCATAATTGAGAAAAAAGAAATTTTTGTCTTAAAAGTATTCATAAACTTAAAATTAATGAGCAGATATCCGAAGACCCTAAAGAAATTTCAATCTTTGTAGAATTTTACCATGAATTTTAACAGCTCAATTATTTTTTATTTCTTATATAAACAATTGTGCTCAGAGCTTTGAAGAAACACAAAAGGTGTGTTCAAATTGATCACAAAGTGTTATGATCAAGATATAACTTTAGAAGAACTAAAAAATAACAGTAAATTAAAAGATAATAAATCCCCAGGGAATGATGACCTGACAGGCAAATTTTATTTCAAGATTAGGTTTCTGAAATTTTATTACTGTTTTTTTAAGGCAGCTATAAAAGCCTGTAGGCATCTACGTGTCAAGGCCTAATAACACTGATACCTACTGTAAGCCCAATGAAAACTGCTTGCTTCTTGACAATTGGTGATAATTTATCTAATTGATCTATTAATCTTTAATTAATAATGATCTAAAATTATTGTGTCAAATCTATGCAAAAAGAATAAAGTGTTTAAATACAATTCTAGATGACAGTCAGTCAGGCTTTATGCAATGATGACACATTATTAATATTAGATTAATTTAATAGATTACAAGGATTACATAGTTGATAGTAGGCACATTTTATTTATAGATATATAAAGCCTTTCATACTGTAAAACCTAAATTTTTATTTCATTTATTAGATTTTTTTGGTTTTGGTCAATACTTTAAAAGAGTGATATAAACTTTATATAGCGACTGTAATAATTTTAATAGTTTTTTTTTTATTTCCATGAGAAACAACTCATGTATTTCATGTACACATGATTTAGTATTTCTCAGGGAATAAAACAGGGAGATCCATGGGGCTCCATTATTTCTTGACTGTTCAAGGCATCAGAATTAGAGACAGGAAAATTAAATGTTGTCAGCTTGCTGATGATACAGCTATTTTTTTCACAGATGTAACACAGGTTAAGAATATTATAGAGTGCCTTTAAAATATTTTCTGAAGTGTCGTGTTTAGATTGAAATATAAAAAAATGCACACTTTTCCCGCTGAAAGGCAATTATATTTCTTTTACCAAATATGAAGATATTCCAATTAGGAAAGAAGTAACTTATCTTGGTATCAATATCTGCAAAGATCAGCCAAACAGAGTACAATCTAATTTCCAACCGCACACATTAAAAATTAAAAAGAAATTTGATACAGTATGTAGCTCATGAGAGATGGTAGGATTCTGTTATCCAAAACTGAGGGATTATCAGGTTTTTTTTTTTAACTTATTCAATTTCATTTGGAAAAACAAGCCTCAATATACAGTGTATATA
>QNUK01000660.1:337500-339657 GCA_013621035.1 Clarias magur | reverse complement strand
TGTGTGTGTGTGTGTGTGTGTATGTGTGTGTATGTGTGTGTATGTGTGTGTATGTGTGTGTATGTGTGTGTATGTGTGTGTATGTGTGTGTATGTGTGTGTGTGTGTGTGTGTGTGAAGTCAGTTTGAGCATGCTGACATGTTGGTGCTTGTTTCTATGACAACCTGACCATGTAAAAGCATGTAGTCATACTGCCTGCCTGTCATACTGTGTGTGTATGTGTGTGTATGTGTGTGTATGTGTGTGTATGTGTGTGTATGTGTATGTGTGTGTATGTGTGTGTATGTGTGTGTATGTGTGTGTATGTGTGTGTATGTGTGTGTATGTGTGTGTGTGTGTGTGTGTGTGTGTGTGTGTGTGTGTGTGTATCGGACTCACAGGTGCACGAGTCACTGCATCAGCTGATAAAGCCAAAAGCAAAAAAGGCGACATTGTAAAGTAGAATCTGTCTCTCTGTCTCCCCTCATAACACACACACACACACACACACAAACACACACACACACACACACACACACACACACACACACACACACACACATAAGACAAGGCATCTTGCCCCAGTCCGGGCTGATGATCACATGGACAGGGAGACAGGGAGTCTGTGTGCTGTCTGGATCTCGGGCTCGTCCTGCTCCTGGTGACGTCGTCTTCAAACTGAACTGGACGTTAACGTGACCAGTTACATCACGTGACTGTTACTGAGTGAAGCTATAAATCAACACCATCAGCAGATTTAGATAGAGAGAGTGTGAGAGAGAGAGAGTGAGAGAGAGAGTGACAGAGAGAGGGAGTGAGAGAGGGAGTGAGAGTGAGAGTGAGAGAGGGAGTGAGAGAGAGTGAGAGAGACAGTGAGAGAGAGTGAGAGGGGGTGAGAGAGGGAGTGAGAGAGGGAGTGAGAGTGAGAGAGGGAGTGAGAGAGGGTGAGAGGGAGTGAGAGAGGGCGTGAGAGAGAGTGAGAGGGGAGTGAGAGAGGGAGTGAGAGAGAGAGAGTGGGAGGGGGGTGTGAGAGAGGGAGTGAGAGAGAGTGAGAGAGGGAGTGAGAGAGAGAGTGAGAGAGAGAGAGTGGGAGGGGGGTGTGAGAGAGGGAGTGAGAGAGAGTGAGAGAGGGGGAGTGAGAGAGAGAGAGTGAGAGAGAGTGAGAGGGGGAGTGAGAGAGAGTGAGAGAGGGAGTGAGAGGGGGAGTGAGAGAGAGGGTGAGAGGGGGGGTGAGAGAGAGTGAGAGGGGGAGTGAGAGAGGGCGTGAGAGAGAGTGAGAGAGAGTGAGAGGGGAGTGAGAGAGGGAGTGAGAGAGAGTGAGAGAGAGTGAGAGGGGGAGTGAGAGAGGACGTGAGAGAGAGTGAGAGAGAGTGAGAGGGGAGTTAGAGAGGGAGTGAGAGAGAGAGTGGGAGGGGGGTGTGAGAGAGGGAGTGAGAGAGAGTGAGAGAGGGGGAGTGAGAGAGAGAGTGAGAGAGAGAGTGAGAGAGAGTGAGAGGGGGAGTGAGAGAGAGTGAGAGAGGGAGTGAGAGGGGGAGTGAGAGAGAGAGTGAGAGGGGGAGTGAGAGTGAGAGACAGAGAGGGAGTGAGAGTGAGACGGGCAGATAAGGAAGAACAGATGCTGTAGGAGCAGATCAGACATCCATCAGACAGGCGACACGTAAATCAATTACAGCTCCTGAAATAACACCGGGATGCTGAGTGAGGGTCTCACACACACACACACACACACACACACACACACACACACACACACACACACACACACACAGAGATCATCAAGGTGACCTGCTATGAGTATACACACGCAGCACACACGCAATGTTTTTTTAATTATTACTATTATTATTATTTAAATTAATCGTTATTGTAAATGATTTTAGATAAAATTTTGGTTAATTATTAAAAACTACAATGACTTGATTTTTTGCTGTATATTTCTCTCTCTCTCCGTCTGTCTGTCTCTCTGCAGTGTCTCCCGAGGCCCTGGGGTTTCTCTCCGCCATCGCCGTGTTTGTTTTTCTTATGATTCTTGTGTTTTTGTTCCTCAATAACAAACTGTCGATCGAGAGCGTCGCCCCGCAGCCACTCGACCCCTACAGGAAGGGAAAAGAGGTGCCAGGTCAGTGTGCTCACACACACACACGCACACGCACACACACACACACCTTCTCCTTTGTC
>QNUK01000660.1:320000-332500 GCA_013621035.1 Clarias magur | reverse complement strand
CGACCCCCCGCCCCCCCGCACCACCCTGCCCCGCCCCTGTTCCTCGTCAGACGGACTGTTCTGTTGTCTAAAGCACTTGATAGGCGGGCAGGTTTATATAATCCGAGGTGAGTCTTCCCCTTGCTCACTCGCTCCCTACAGTGTCTGTCCATGTGGACCGTCTGCATGTTTGGATTTGTGCGCAGGGTCTCGTGTCTGAGAGCGCCACCAAGAGTACACCCTGAGCGCATGTGTTACACTCACCGGTGTAGTAATTAGAATCGAGACTGTTCGGGGTATTGATGTGACCCCTGTGACCTTGATTTTGGTTAATAAGGGCTTATAAAAAATATATAATTATCACAAGTATCAGAAATACTCACATAGTGGCATTTAGGATAATTAATGTTAAACTCCTGAATTTGTATATAAATGTAAAAAAAAAAAAGTTCCTTTCCTCTGCTTTACTGCCACTCATTATATTAGCATCAGTGCTACATTAACAAAGAATGATGACTTCCTGTTTCCAGTAAAAAAAAGTTCTTGGTAGAGAGCTCAGACATGAGGACAAGCATCACGCCTGTGTGTGTGTGTGTGTGTGTGTGTGTGTGTGTGTGTGTGTGTGTGTGTGTGTGTGTGTGTGTGCGCGCATGCATGCCATCTATATTTAGTAGACAATGGTAGTGACTTTGCTGAACCCTGCGCTCTGATTGGTCAGAAGGTGTTGATTAATTCTCTATAACAGCAGCTCTGACAGTAGCGCAGGTTTATATTATTAGATTACGAGAGGTTGTCGTTTCCATAGCAGCCGGACGTGTTAGATGGCGTTTTCTGTAAATGACTGGAAGGAGTCTCCAGTGTCAGAGGTAAAGCCGTAACTGTAAGTTCTCCAACATCTGTAGGACAGAGAAGATTAGACAGCTTTGCATTATGTAGTCATGTGAGTTTATTGCTGAATTAATGCGCAGAGAGAGAGAGAGAAGATAAGGAGACGAGGAAGCGAGTGGTTACAGCTGTTATAGTGTTCGAGACAACAGGAACTGACTGAGAGACGTATATGAGGTTTTAATGATGTTTTAATCTGTAATTAACACAAACTGATATAGTTTTATCTTTAAACATCAGAATTATAAAACAATATTTAAAAACAGGTCTTGCTGTTTAAATATGAACTTAAAATAATATATATTTTTTAATTGAACCTCGTTCCATACTTGCGTATATCCTGTAATTCAGGATAGCGTAGCTGCTTTACTTGAGTAGTTTAGTTAGAGGAAACTTTCCTACTTTTATTCCGCTCAAAGGTACAGCAGATGTCTGTGCCTTTACTTCACTGCAAGTCTGCACGCCATTGAGTGGTGCGTCTCATTTGAGGTGGAATTTCGCCACCTGCTGACTATGATGCCTAACTGCGTGACTTGCTTTTCCTTCGAGACGTGCCTAATGACGTAAACCCTGTACACATCTGATACTTTTTTTTTTTTTTTTGGGGGGGATTTTTCCCCGATTTTCTCCCTAATTTAGTCGTGTCATTAGGGGGCGCTCCCACATTAAGGCTACTACTACCACTCAGCCGGGAGGGCGAAGATTCACGTGTTTCCTCAACCACGCCGACAGCAGCCACCGCATCGCAAACTGTTGCCACACACCGCCGGGGGCGGAGTCACACACTCGGAGGACGGCGCTATCCGCTCCCTCCGCTGCGCAAGCTCACAGACGCCCCTGACTGGCTGTAGAGCCGTGATTAATGTGGGAGCACTATGTACCTCTCATCCCTCCCCTCTGAGAGAGCTCGGCCAATCAGCTCTCTCTAGACCTCCGGCTGCGAGAGGTTACAGCATCACCCGGGATTCGAACTAGCGATCTCCGGATGATAGGGCGAGCGCTTTAACCACTGCGCCACTGGGAGGCACACATCTGATACTTAAGTAACTTTGAAGGCGTGTACCTTTGTACCTTTACTCAAGTACACATGTAGATGGAAGACCTCTACTTTTACTTAAGAAACATTTGCCGTAGGGCATCTCGACTTCTACTCAAGTACAGGATTTGGGTGCTTTGCCCACATTGGCACGTTAGCATCATTAACATTATTCCTAAATTGCAGTCCATCATTGCTATCTACAGCTTCAGCTAATCTCAGATATCGTAATTGGAACACGATGAAGCGAGCTCTCCGTGCGCAGGAATGGGATTGTTTCCCAGCACAAAGCGCTTACGCATTTCCTCCCGTCTCCTTTCGCATCGTGACAACGCCGCTTTCAATAAAGCCAATCACTCGAGTTTAATCGCCGCTCGGTTCTTTCACCTCCGTCAGCAGGAGGTCCATTAATGCAGCGCTAAAGCACGTAAGGTGTCAAAGTCGCTCCTTTTCCAGCGCGCGCCAAATCAGCTCACTTCACCCGAGCTTTTATATTCGAGCGAGAGAAAGAAACAGATACAATTTCTCTTTTTTTAGCAAAGAGGAACAGAGAAGGGGGGGGGATGGGGGAGGACCTGGCAGGCAGCTGCCACTTGTGTGTGTGTGTGTGTGTGTGTGTGTGTGTGTGTGAAGTCTATCGACGAGTCTTTGCTTTTATTTTCCTGTTTACACACAACAAAAGACGAGCCTACCGCATCAGCCCACATTGACGTGTTCAGGAAAAGCGCATGAATCCTGATCACTTCAACGTATCGAAACTGATAATGCAGCAATCAGAGGCTTTCCGCCAAAGCTGACGGTGACGATAAGGGGACGGTTAATAAAGAGCGGGTGAAAGGAACCGCAGCCGAGTGTCTGATGTTTGACCTTGCAGTCGTCTCGTCGTCTTTCTGCTTCTGTTTTTATTTTATTATTTTTTTTTTTTTATGGCTTATATCTGGAACATCGTTCGTGAGTTATTTTCTGCAGCAGCGCTTCGAGATTTAAGACTGAATGAATCATGTATTTAGTAGACTATACTAAATACAGCGAGATTAAGATTGATTAATGAGGAAAGAGTAAAGAATCGCGAGAAACCTGATGATGTCATGACTTAACAGGGCGCGTCCCGGGCCTCGAAGCCATGTTGATTGGAAAGTTTGTCACATCTGACGTTCCGACACATTCAGACGTATCCTCGGGACAGAGGAGTTTACGCTTCGTTGCGGTTTCTTGGTCATTTAAAACATCTGACATGTTGTTCTTTAATAAATCCCGAGTGCTTTCAGAGTGCTGTGGTGTAACAGGAGTCACACAGACGCTTGCTATAGGTGGAAACATCAGCATTGCTTCATGCTTTATGATTAATGAAATAGCATATGAACCACGTGCTTGTTTGTTATTGTTTGCGTTCACGACTCCTCCTCCTCCTCCTGCTCGTTCTAGACACGTACGTGAAGCTGACCCTGCTGAACTCCATGGGTCAGGAGATGTCCAAGTGTAAGACGTCGCTCTGCCGCGGCCAGCCGAACCCCACCTACAGGGAGACCTTCGTGTTCCAGGTGGCGCTGTTCCAGCTGTCGGACGTCACTCTCATCCTCTCCGTCTACAACAAACGCAGCATCAAGCGCAAGGAGATGATCGGCTGGATCTCTCTGGGCCTGAACAGCTCGGGCGAGGACGAGCTCATGCACTGGACTCAGATGAAGGAGTCTAAAGGACAGCAGGTGTGTCGATGGCACAGCCTGCTCGAGTCTTAGGGAGCGTCATGGCCACGATGAAAGTCAAGAATTAGAGGAGAAAAGAGAAAGGCATTATGGGAAACGAACCCCGAGAATGCAAAAATCGTGACGAAGAGAGTGAAGAAATGTTTAAAAGAAAACTCACAAAGCAGGGCATTATGGGAAATATCTCACCACGGGTGTGACGTCGGCTCCGCCTTCTTACATCGCGGGAATGAGAGGATGACAAGGAAGGTGGAGGTCAGGGGAAGGAAAGCAACAAGTGGAAACAAATTCTGGAGCTGTGATGATAATTAGGGAAACATGGAGAACTCAGCTCACCAGAGCAGTGCATTCTGGGAAATATCTGTGTGTGTGTGTGTGTGTGTGTGTGTGTGTGTGTGTGTCACACGGCTCGCCTTAGGAATGTGATGATGAAGGATGGAGCGACGAACGATAAAATACGCCAAACAGGGAGTTCTCAAGCCGTGACGACGACGACGACGATGATGATGATGATAAGAAAAAGATACGAGGGGGAAATCAGCAAAGTGGTGCATTCTGGGAAACGGTCAAAGGTCCGAAGCCATTCTGTTGCCTTGAATGTTTGTGGAATGCAGTCAGGTTTAAAAAAAAAAAAAAAAAACACTCTAAACCCGCAGTGCATTATGGTAATGAATGAAAAAAAAAACATGTTAACCTTTAATGCAGGAGATGAATTTCTGTTTTTATTATCAATTGTTTATTTATTTATTATTATATAATTTATTTCCAGTTTATTATTCATGTAATTGGGTTTAATTGAGAGCGAGAGATAGGACAAACAGCGGATCAGTGATGGCGTTTACACACCCGAGGTTTACACACAGACGTGGTGTTTTAACAACAAGCATTAATATTCCGGTCCAAACCGTGTAGCCCCGCCCACACAAGCCGTTTTTTACATGTTTTTTTTTTTCTTGATTTTTCTTGATTCTTGATTTTGAGCTGGAACTGCAACATCCCCTTAATGAAACCCTCGCCTGATTGGTTGAACACAACAGCAGCACTCGTTGGCATAAAGTTGAGCTTTAGTGAGTTCTATTCACAACGAGGTTGACGTCATCAGCTTAGCATCCAGTGTTCCAGCATTGATCACACGGTAGCTAGCACCAACAATGTTTGTTGCAGGCCATGAAAGAAGATGAATTTTATCAGTAATGGCACAATGTTTCCAAATGAAAAAAAGTGCATTTATTAACAAAACATTTAACCCTTTCAAAAAATGTTTTTTGCTAGTCAGAGTTCTAGTTTAGCAAGCCTGATAGCTAGTTTTTCCCAGTTATTAGCTACACAAACTTTATTAGCGAATAAACATCAGATTTGTTCCTCTATCTTTAAAAAACAAACTAAGTTTAAGAAGTTGCTAACTAGCTAGACTGTTTCATCTTTATCAGCAGTGATGTTTGAGCGTGCCGTGATTAAACCGTAAAAATACACCAACGTTTTTTCGAGCTTTCGTCAGCCATGTTTTTCCAAAAGTTACAGTATGAAATACTAATTGCTGACTGGCCACTAGAGGGCACAGTGATACCCATGTTCTCAAATACACACACACACACACACACACACACAAAATATATATATTTTTGTGGTTACCATGTTAGCATGTAGCTATTTATACGTCACACCAATGATTGTTTTTTTCTTTGAGCGATGGTGGTTTTATTTCGTGATTGTTACGTAAACTGTAAATGCTTTAAAGATTTTTATCGTATCTATTTTTGTACCAATCCTTAAGAGCTCGGTGAGCAAACGTTTGCAGATTTTTCAGGCTTTAATCGTTTTTATTTTGTGTCATTGTTAGTTAGGATTAATGAATTATTGAAACATTTCCTCTCCAGGTTTAATGTGTGTCCTTCCGTTCTCTAGTGACTGGAGTTAAAACAGAGGACATAAAACACAGTGTAAGGTGGAGTGTGTGTGTGTGTGTGTGTGTGTGTGTGGAGGGGGAGGTGTATGCTTGGGGGGGGCACAAATATTCTGCTGTCTCTGTCCATTTTGTGCCGTGAGCTTTGCTGCATCAGCATTTCTGGAGAAGATTAATGACATTTGTGAGTTTTGTTTAAAAAAAAAAAAAGGGAACAAAGAAATATTGCTGCAGATCTCTGATGAAACAAGCACATTTTTCTGCAAATGCCACAAAAACACACCTTGTGAAAGAGACTCGGGCACACACACTCTCTGTTTGTCTCACACACACTCACACACACAAACAGTTGAAAATCATTTTGCGTTTTGTTGTGTGTAGCATTCTGTAGCTAAGCTAACAGGATTGGTAGTTAACACTATTCAGCTCACATAATGTATTTTAACATTCATTTCTAAATGTTCCTAACTGCTGCCGTTAGCCATCTGCCCTTCAAATTCACACTTATTCTTCAGCTAGCTAACATGAGCTAACATTAGCAAGGTAGCTAAAATGCTAACCTGACACAATTTCTGACAGGATATTTTAATTAATATTTTTAAATGTTCAAATTCATCATTGTTAAACAGTTAGCTAACCTTAGCTTACTGCTAGCATTACGCAGTTAGTTAAACTGACTATTTGTTTTTTATTCATCTTTGTTATTAATATTCAGCTAGTTATTTTAGCTAACCTGAAAGTATTTCGGACGAGATGTTTTTGTTTTCATACTCATAAATACCTTCATTAACACCCAACCTTTCCCAAAAAACTATAGCACACAGGATAGTATTATTATTTTATCATTATTTATTTATAGTATAATAATTATATTATAATAAGCAATAGTATAATTAATATTATTTATGAATGTAAGCCAGATAGCTAATGTTATTATGCTAACATTAATCGGATAAAGTGCTACCTTGACACGGATTGTGACAGGATACGTTTCATTCATATTTATAAATGTTCATAACCATCATATGTAATGTTCACCATCTAACTAAGGCGAAGTTAGCACTAACCTGACAGGGTTTCTGGCAGAATGTTTTTCATTCATGTTCTTCTTTTTAAGATAATATTAGTCAGATAGCTAACTTGGACTAACTGCTAATGTTAGGCAGCTAACTAGTATGAGCTATTTCATTCAATTCTACTGCTGACTTGGTGGCTGAGAAAAAAGGCAGCGTTTTAGTTAAATGTTTAAGACAATTTGTTTATAAAGTGTAAACTAACATTTAGCTAACACTGCTGGACGCACTACAATAAGGCAAATATGAAAAAAAAAAATTTCATTGCATTTTCTTTCAATCTTCTTTTAAGTTTCTTCCAATTTTGCCTACATTTACTCATTGTAATAAATCAGCATTCATTCCCTCACTTAAGCTAATGATTACCACTATCTTCACTTCCTTTAATGCTTTTCAATGCTATTCAGGACATGAAGTGGGCATTTCTCCCGACCAGCCTGTAATTACGAAAATAATCTTGTTTTGACGTGTTTGGACCAGCACACGTTTACAACTATGAAACACCAGCATTAAAAAAAAAAAGAAGAAGAGGAAAGGAAATGCTTTAATTATGTATTTAAAAGTGAGCACAAGAAAGTCCACAATGTTTAGGATCAGAGCTGTTTTTTAATTCCTCCAACTTTCTCAAGGTGTGTGTGTGTGTGTGTGTGTGTGTGTGTGTGTGTGTGTGTGTGTGTGTGTGTGTGTGTGTGTGGTATGTGCTGATAAATATATTGCAATACTTACTTCACAAATGAGCATCGTTTATCAAGCTGTGTGTGGATGTTCCCCGTAGCCAAAGTGAACAAAACGATTCTTGCCAGATTTGCAAAACCTTCGTAACGCAGAGTTCCTTCATTCTCACGTGCACGTTACTGCAATGCCAAACAGAAGTTGATTAGTTTCTTGCTGGACATTCCGTACAAGTTCAACCAAGCGTCTTGTGGTGACCGACTCGGCTGTTTCCTCGTACGTCTGAGCTAACGTGTTATAACAACGTCTCATTCTTCATTCAAGGAACGTACACATACTGATGTTTGTGTGAGCACGGCTAGCGGCGTCTTGCTTTATGTCATCGCTAAATTAGCCGATGCAACAGGTCTGACTTACGATGCGACAGTTTAGTCCGATGTCGCCATGCTACGTTAAAAAGCTGGTGATGTTTTGCAGCTTTGTGGTAAGTGTACAGTTCAGCTTATTGCCCACAGTTGCCTAGAGGAAGCAATCATCTGTCATTTATACATTTATTTTCTTGCAGTTGCCATTTACTGAAACAAATGTATGCAAATAGGAAAAACAAGCCTGTTGAGGAAATGGAGGAAGGCACCAGATGTAGTTCCTCAGTTGTTTTGAGGCAGAAACATCTGTTATAAAGAGCAGCTTGTACATAGTGGAGGATATTGAAATATATAATTAAATTTTTAAGACAACAAAGCTAATATATTCATGCAAAAAATATCTCATCACATATATCACCTTCACTAACTGCCCACAGGGTTACCTGACCAAAGAATAGCATTTTTTTCCCCCAGTGAAGGTAGTCTTCCCGTTTCTCAGTTTGCCCACAGACCTGACCCTATGGAATAGGAATATGGATATGGAATCGCCAAGCAGCACACGTACGATATGATCACAATATGCAGGTGTTGTTTTGATTCGTCACAATTTTATAAATATCCAAATTCAATATTTAGCTTTTTTTCAGATTTCACTGCAGTTCTAAATAAGCGATTTGCTTTGTGAGAGCACACCACCTAAAGGATTATATAGATTGCACTTCACCACTTCAAAGGCAAACACACGTAAATTAATTGAAAAAACAATTCAGTTAGTCTTCAGATACCCGAATTGCCACACAAAAGAATCACAATACGTAACTGAATCAATCCGCCCCCCCCCCCCCCCGCCATCTCTATAGTACATAGTATAATGAAATGTATAGATATTTATCATAAAATATGTACAGTGTCAGCTAAATCGATTTGGTCACCATGAGAAGTGTTCAGGCTTTGGTTGAATTAATATGGAATGATCCAAGCGTGGTCACAGCACAACTGATTTCCATTTGTCTGTAAACAATTTAAATGTTTTATTCATATAGGCCTTTTAGAATGGTCGATGTCGCAAAAAGCAGCTTCACAGAATCCGAAGAATGAAATGTGATAAAATGTGTATAAATTAAATTGATCAGATTTACAACAAAATGTATTTATATCCATCACCATAAATAAAGCCTGGTGTTGCTGTGGTAACAAGAAAACAGCTTAGGTAACCAATATGTTTGGGCTCCTTTAGGGTTCATTCTAAGCAGAACTTAAAAACATTGAAGAGTGATGATACACTATCACTATAATATAAAAACAGTGATGAATCAGCACATGCCTGGTTTATGGTTTTTGTTTTTTTGTTTTTTAACGCACTTTTGCTGGTCTTTTTTTTTTTTACATTCAGATGAAATTATCCACCGATTTATTCGGTGCCTTACTTTTTTCCAGGAAGATTTTACACTGTTACAGCAATGTATGTATGTACACGTTCATCGGATTTGTAAATGATGTGAGCGAGTGATTTATGGAAAATAACAATAAAAAATTTGTATGTGATTGTTTAAAAAACAACAACGAGACTTCCCAGGTCTGATGATGTCTGTGCGTTTTTATTTGATGTGCCTATTCACTGTGCTGTGAGGAGATTTTGTGTGAGCAACGAGCAGTAAGAGCGGAAATGTCCAGGACACAAAATCTTACACAGAATGTTACACGAGGTTTAAGTTTCTCCTGGTGCGTTACGTCTGCGTACATACAGTGGACAAGTGAAGTCGCCTGTGCAGTGGGTGTGTAGAGATTAGAAAGGCTTTACTAGATGAAAGCCATGCGTGACTTATGATGGGATCAGGTCCTCTAGAACCCAGCGTAAACTGAAAATATTAAAGGTCAAAACATCTAACACACTGAACATCATCACACTGTTTATCGCTAGCTGGGAAAAAAGATGAAAATCCTAAACACGTGTTCCTTTCACTCCACAGTAAGGGTGAAAAATCATGTGCAGAAAAAATTTGAAAAATGCTTTAATTGTAAAAATGAGCTGTTTGACTTTACATGTACAGGTGTGTACTAGCTTTAGTGGCAGATTAGATTAAAAAAGTGCCTTCCATGCCTTAGTTCTTTGCAGCGTAGAACACACATTTAATGAGCGTTTCTACAAGACGTCATCAATCAACTGTTCTACGCTTCCGTTTCGTCAGCAAAGAATTGCAGATAGGAGCTGAGCAAAAGTTGAACTGCACGCTTCGGGATGATCGTGGATGGCATTAAGCCAATGAACCCATGCTCATTGTTTTGATGCTTGCTAAAGAGAGGATACGGAGTAGGAAGCAAAAATCAGGGGTGATTTTAATTACATTAAATATAATAAAGCATTGCTGATGAAGGTTGTGTTTGAGGTGTTACGCTGTAGAAGACAGATTTTAATGAGCGTTTCTATAAAGACGGGAGAAGATTAAACGACGTTTCTATTTTGTCAGCAATGAGTTGCAGGGAGAATCTGAGGATACGCCGTCCCGCGTGCTCCATAGGAGTTGTTTACCATGATTTGTCTGGATGATGCATTAAGTGTAATAGACAAAAATCATGTGATCAGGTGATTGAGCAAATGAATAATCGCTTGTCGTTTCGTCACTTGCTAGTGTGAACGTACAGGGCAGGATGCAAACATCAGTGGTGATCGAGAGCCAGGAGATTTTGGGCATGAGGGCAAATCAAGAAACGCCAGGTATGAGGTGGAGTACATCCTGGACAGGGTGCCAATCGCCAATCCAGTGCACACACACACACACACACACACACTATGGACACCTTAGGAATACAAATCAGCCTAATCTTCATGTCTTTGGACTTTAGGGGGAAACCAGAGGAAACCCACCAAGCACAGGGAGAACAGGCAAACTCCACACACACAGACCCAAATCGAACCCGGGCCCTGGAGGTGCAAGGCGACAGTGATAACCAACTACACCAGGGGTGATTAAAAAAAAAGAAAGAAAAAAAAAGGTGTTTGTGTTACACTGTAGAACACGTTTTACTCAGCTGTCTGTTAGCTAGAAGGAGAGCAATAAAACTGGATAGACTCGCAGTATTTCTGCTCATGACGTTCTGATGCAGACATCTGGAAAAATAATGGTGAGAAAAAATGTCTGTGTGTGTGTGTGTGTGTGTCTGTGTGTGTGTGTGTGTGTGTGAGAGAGAGAGAGAGATTAAGGAAAGGAAAGGGTGAGGGGTGAATAGGGAAAGACTGTGTGTGTGTGTGTAATTCTCGGTTTCACCGGAGCAAAGCAAAGCGGAGCGCGTGAGTAGCGCGAGCACCTATTATTAAAAAAGGAAGATCAAAGGCGTCAAAAAGAAGAAGAAGAAGAAGAAGAAAAGAAGCGTCGCGTGCGAGATGTAACAGTGTTCCGCTCCTCCACCTTCACACACTCGGAGACAGACAGAGACAGAGAGAGACAGAGACCGAGGGGAGCAGGCAGAAGGTTTCGTCTCGGTGTCCCGGAGGAGCCTATGGAGCCGCGCGGTCACCGGATGCGCGAGACATTCCGCCACACGAGCGACGCGGGCTTTTGTTCTGTGGAACCGAAGAGGGGAAACGGTCTGAGTGCACCGCAGTGAGGACCTCACACACACACACACACACACACACATGCGCGTGTGTAGGCTTTATTTCCCCAGTATTCCCCCCCTGAGTGCGCGTGCAGTGGCGGAGACGCGGAGGCTTTTATTCCCTGGTCACGCGCAGGATCTCTTTATCTTCTCTACGCTTTTATTACAGTCAACGGAACAAGTCTGGACACGTGCACCCCTGCAGCTCCAGGTACGCCGCGCGCGCGCGTGCGTGCGTGCGTGTGTGTGTGTGTGTGTAAGCCGTGCAGTTTGCGCTGGATTCGTTTCTAACACATGAAACGCGCGAGCGGCGGTTTGATTAACGCGTACCTGCGTGCATACAAATAAGAAGTGTGTTTAGTAAGGTGCCTGTAAATAGAGGTTCTGTTTCTAGGAGGTGCCAATAATTTTGCACACTGGTATTATGTTTGGGGAGGAAATGTTTGTGGCCCTCCATATCAGTTTACATTGTTATATCTTGTTTTATGCACAGTGTTTACAGACAGCCTGCGCGGGGTGCCAATACTTTTGATGAATCTACATGATGACGATGAATCTGACATAAGAGATTGCTCTCACTCTCTCACACTTGAGCACAGAATCCTGAATCAGAACCGTATACACACACACACACACACACACACACACACACACACATTTTTAGGTAGAAAATCAACATGACAATGCAGCTTACATTAAAACACATGATTTATTTTGTAAAAAATATATATATATATTTCAAATATGCAACAAATTAAATATGAAAGTTATAATTTGTACATTATAATAATATATACTACATATGAATAAATGATAAATGATATGATTTACTATCATTGCAGTAGAAGCAATACACGCTTAATTACACACTCGTAGCTTGTGGTCAGAGATGAATATTTAACCTTGAATTCATCCAGGCAGCTCGTTAAAAACTAATTCAGGATGATGTTAGGATGTTAAAAAAATGTTTTTTATGTTTCGCATAAAATCTAATTTTCTAGCTTAGTAAATTATATTTACTAAGCATATACAGTACTCAGACTTTCGCTCGCTCACGGCTAGGAAGTGCATCATCAGTTTTATTGCAACGTAATGTTTTTAAGTGCTACAGATAAATCTGCTGTATAAACGTCCTGAGGTCACCGAGCGAGAGTGTGCTGTTTATCAAACGCTCGTAAGCAGGTCAGCAGTGTGCAGGAGTCTGATGTAAGCAATCGTTAGCAAGTAAACAACTGATGTAAGGAGTCTGAAACACCGCCATGTGCTCCACCCTGTAGACATGAG
>QNUK01000660.1:310000-315000 GCA_013621035.1 Clarias magur | reverse complement strand
ACCTACAGTTTTAGTAAACGGCTAAAATCGGCTAGCTAGCTTAGCTACCTTGTTCTTGCTCCCTGGCTGCTGCCAGTTCACTGCAAAAAAAGGCACCTTGAGGCTTCGACGTCACAGATACTAGTTAGCGATTACATAAGGGCTGTTAGGGTGGCGTTACCTTCGCTTGCTAGCTAACATTTCAGAAAACAGGAAAACCTAAGCACAACTTCAGCTTTTGTCTGAAGGTAACCAAAGTAGCTAACAGGAAGGTGCAGGTCAGACCAGCATAGTTGTTTTAAAAATGTTAGCTGGCCCGTGCATAACGAAAGTGCATGGTTGGATAAAGGTGTAAGGATTAGCCTCGTAGCACTACGCTAACTGGTTTTTAATTGGAGAGATAAAGTTAAGAGATAAAAGTTAAAAAGCTAGCTAGCTTTCTAGTTAGCTACCAGCATTCTGTGAAATCAAATGTGTGTAATAATACATACAAATCCAGCATTAAAGCTAGGTAGCTAGCTAAAATGGTAAGAGACCTGTGTTTAGTTAGCTAGAAAAGACACTTGTCTGTTTGCTTTCAATTTATATCTAATGGAGAGACAGAGAGAGAAATTACGAGATTGTACCCAGCAAGTTAAAATTCTCCTCAATATCTGTATTCAATATCTGGCACATACTTTTTTTAAATGTACTTAATACTTTTCATTAAAAAAAAAACGCCTTTAAGCGTTTAAAGGCGGGTTTTTTTATGCTATTCTAATATTTTCATTTTCTTATGGTTTACAATTTTGGTAAAGTCTGACAGCTTCATGACAAAGTCACTGTATGTCACTCGCTAGTTTCGATTAGTTGCTAGCAAGGAACAAACACGAATGTGCTTTTTCAAACAAAAGCTAACAACATGCTAACTGATGCTGTCAGGGTGTGTTAGCTGACCTAGCTACAGTAGTTATATCCACTTGCTAGCTACATTCTCAGCATAAAAACAGACAAAGCACAAACCTTTTTTTCTTTTTGTAGCATGAATTGTGACTAGTTCCCTGCCTGACGCTAACTAGCTAAAGGCTTGATTGAAAAAGATTTAGCTACACGATCACTAGCTCACGTCTGTAAAGAGATTACTGTATTTAATTAAGATCAATTAAAAAGATGTTACATTTAAATTGAAAATCGAAAAAGTCAAAATTGCAAAAAAATATATATATATTTTGTGCAAAGTTTAAAGAGAGATACGATCACATGGTGAAAAGGTGAAGAAAGTCAGCTGTAATGTTTAGGTGAAAAATCTTAAAATCAAAAGATTTCTTAGAATTCTCCTGGATCAGGCGTTAAATATTTAATTTGAACATAATGAAACTAACAATATTACATTTCTAAATCCTCTATCCACTCATAGATAAGAGAAATAGTGAAATAATAAATCAAAGATCAATATTTTCCTGACTCCCTGATAGACCTGGTATATGTCTGCCTGTGTGTTTTTAACTTGTATTAAATTAACAAGTATTACATTTCTACAGTTAGTCTGTCTCTTTGTTGTAGTTTCTTTTTTTTGTTTATTATATTTTTTCATATTTGTGTGCAGTTTTTTTTAATGATGATGTCTTTTTTTTCAGTGTAATGTAAAAGAAATAATAAATAAAATGAATACCATTCTGTTGATTGTCTAGTGTATTTTATTTCTTAATAAACATGAATCCACACGGAGAACGTTAAGGTGTGTTTGTTTTGCTGGGTTTGTATCTGTTTTGCTTTTCTCCCTGAGCTGTTTCCTGATCTGCTGCTTTGTTTGCCTGCAGAGCATCAAGACACTGTCAACACTAATACACATTAATGTACATCACGCACACACACACACACACACACAGAGTACTCTCACATTCATCCATCAACACTCATCTTTAGTGGCTCTTGGTTGCCATGGAAACTGGCCTTTTGTCACTAATGGTGAGACTTACAACACCTTCAGTGCTTTTATTATATACTTTATGTGTGTGCTCTCTCTCTCTCTCTCTCACACACACACACACACACACACAGACATGTATACTTATATATATACAGACTCTAGACATGTATAAATAGACAGACAGATATATATAGAGAGACAGACAGACATATATATATTATAATTAATATAGATAGATAGATAGACAGACAGACAACAGACATATATATATATATATATAGATAAATAGACAGACAGATATATATATATATATATATATATATATTATAATATAGATAGATAGATAGTATAGACAGATAGACAGACAGATAATATATATATATATATATATATATAGACAGACAGACAGATATATATATATATCAGACAGATGTAGATATATAGATAGACAGACAACATATAGATATATAGACAGACAGACATATAGATATATAGATAGACAGACAGACAGACATGTAATATATAGATAGACAGACAGACATATAGATAATAACAGACAGACATATAGATATATAGACAGACAGACATGTAGATATATAGACAGACAGACATGTAGATATATAGATAGACAGACAGACATAAGATATATAGACAGACAGACATATAGATATATAGACAGACAGACATGTAGATATATAGATAGACAGACAGACATATAGATATATAGACAGACAGACATATAGATATATAGATAGACAGACAGACATGTAGATATATAGATAGACAGACAGACATATAGATATATAGACAGACAGACATATAGATATATAGATAGACAGACAGACAGACATGTAGATATATAGATAGACAGACAGACATATAGATATATAGACAGACAGACATATAGATATATAGACAGACAGACATGTAGATATATAGATAGACAGACAGACATATAGATATATAGACAGACAGACATATAGATATATAGATAGACAGACAGACAGACATGTAGATATATAGATAGACAGACAGACATATAGATATATAGACAGACAGACATATAGATATATAGACAGACAGACATGTAGATATATAGACAGACAGACATGTAGATATATAGATAGACAGACAGACATATAGATATATAGACAGACAGACATATAGATATATAGACAGACAGACATGTAGATATATAGATAGACAGACAGACATATAGATATATAGATAGACAGACAGACAGACATTATGATATATAGACAGACAGTATTTATAGATAGACAGACAGACATATAGATATATAGATAGACAGACAGACATATAGATATATAGACAGACAGACATATAGATATATAGACAGACAGACATATAGATATATAGACAGACAGACAGACATATAGATATATAGATAGACAGACAGACAGACATATAGATATATAGACAGACAGACATGTAGATATATAGATAGACAGACAGACATATAGATATATAGACAGACAGACATATAGATAGACAGACAGACATATAGATATATAGACAGACAGACATATAGATATATAGACAGACAGACATGTAGATATATAGATAGACAGACAGACATATAGATATATAGATAGACAGACAGACAGACATATAGATATATAGACAGACAGATAGACATATAGATATATAGATAGACAGACAGACAGATATATAGATATATAGACAGACAGACATGTAGATATATAGATAGACAGACAGACATATAGATATATAGACAGACAGACATATAGATATATAGACAGACAGACATGTAGATATATAGATAGACAGACAGACATATAGATATATAGACAGACAGACATATAGATATATAGACAGACAGACATGTAGATATATAGATAGACAGACAGACATATAGATATATAGACAGACAGACATATAGATATATAGATAGACAGACAGACAGACAGACATATAGATATATAGACAGACAGACATGTAGATATATAGATAGACAGACAGACATATAGATATATAGATAGACAGACAGACATATAGATATATAGACAGACAGACATATAGATATATAGACAGACAGACATGTAGATATATAGATAGACAGACAGACATATAGATATATAGATAGACAGACAGACAGACAGACATATAGATATATAGACAGACAGACATATAGATATATAGATAGACAGACAGACAGACAGACATATAGATATATAGACAGACAGACATATAGATATATAGATAGACAGACAGACAGACATATAGATATATAGACAGACAGACATATAGATATATAGATAGACAGACATATAGATATATAGACAGACAGACATATAGATATATAGACAGACAGACATATAGATATATAGACAGACAGACATATAGATATATAGACAGACAGACATATAGACATATAGATAGACAGACAGACATATAGATAGACAGACAGACAGACAGACAGACATATAGATATATAGATAGACAGACAGACATATAGATATATAGACAGACAGACATATAGATATATAGATAGACAGACAGACATATAGATATATAGACAGACAGACATATAGATATATAGATAGACAGACAGACATATAGATAGACAGACAGACATATAGATATATAGACAGACAGACATATAGATATATAGACAGACAGACATATAGATATATAGACAGACAGACAGACAGACATATAGATATATAGATAGACAGACAGACAGACATATAGATATATAGACAGACAGATTGCTCCCAGTTGCTCAGAAGATGCTGAAACACAAGCAGACGTCGTCATGAACTCGTCTGTCTGGACAATCACGATAGTTCTGCTTTGTGATTTTTTTTTAACCGTATGATCTCACAGAGACTGAATTATAATGTTTACATTTTCTGTTTAAATATTTAAATAAAAGATTTAACACTGTTTTCCCATTGCATTCATCAGGATTTTGTTTTTGTTTTTAATGCAAATTTAAGACCAAATGCTCAGTGTGTGAGCAGCATCATTTCTCCAATATGTCATGAAGTATAAATTTCACTTTCCTCCATTAAACTGTATAATTCAGAACTGGCTCATTAAAACAAGCAGTTCTAATTTCATGTAA
>QNUK01000660.1:260000-307500 GCA_013621035.1 Clarias magur | reverse complement strand
GTAGGTAATCCGAAGCTCACCGCATACGATCCTCAGCTCCAGCTCGCCCTGAGACGACGGATTAGACTCGATTTCTGCGCTTAAAACGCGCCTGGCTTGACTCGAACAGCCCTCCAGCTCGTCTCTGCAGCAATGCCCGGCAAAGTGTGACTCGCTCAGGCACGAGGGCGTGAGACGAGACCCGACCGGGACCTTCTGATGAAGCTCCGGACCTTTCTGACCCAGACGGACGACGTACTGCAGGACGGGGTTTCCTGCAGTGAAGCGAACCAGCTGCCTCTCTCCTTCGAGGGTGAGAGAGACGTCACGGCGCTTAGAGACGGGAAAATTCTCCAGAGTCTGGATCGCGAAATCCAAACAGGTCTTCGTGTTGGAATCCAGAAACCCCTCCTGGCGCAGTTTCACCTTCGCTGAGAGCAAAGTGTCCAAATCCAAAGACGAGACCGGGAAGTTTTTTCTGAAAGAAATATAAAAAAAAATAGGAATCTCTTTAGCAGGGGACATCTCTCCGGAGTTTACAGCAGCTGTGTTTGTCACTTCTATATAATGTGCAGCGGGTTCTCTTTTCTCTTTCTGTTCGTGTGAATGACTCCAGCTCAAAGGAACAAAGGACGAGCTACAGATCGACTACGAGATCAAACTCTAATTTCATTTCTCACTTTGTAAACACACATTCATTAAACTTTTACGTGGCATCATTGCGATACGCTCATTTAGCATCACAACATTTATTTCTATTCAGAGTCACATTCATTTCTTTCATGGTCTGGGAGCTTTTGGTGGAGAACACGAGTCAGCAGACCCTGTCCGGTCTGCAGCCACACAGCCCCATACACAACTCCTCTCTATCAGAACCAGCAGTGGTGCTGCTATTGGATCGGACTACACGGCCCAGCCTTCATTCCCCAGCGAGTCTTGGTCACCAATGGCCCTGGCACCGGGTCGCCGGTTCTTCTTCCTCCTCGAATCACTTTTGGTGCCATATGTCCAGACCACTGTCGACTGGGAACATCACACAAGAGCTGCAGTGCTGGAGTTGCTCTGACCCAGCCGTCTAGACGTCACAATGTGGACCTTCTCCTCACAGTCACTCGGTTCCTTCATCTTGTCCATCTTTTCTGCTTCCAGCACGTCAACTTCAGAAACGAAATGGTCACTTAGCGCCTAATGAATAAACCCCGCCCACTTCACCTGTTCTTCACTTCACCTGTCAGTGGGCGAATACAAATTGCTTTAAAGTTAGTGATGTTTGGATTAAACTCATTTGAATAAAGTAAGCAGAAAATGAAATGAAGTTGTTATAATTATGATGTTTTGAAGAACTTTCACGTTAATTTCAGAGAATAGTTTGTGCTTTTTTTAGGCTTTAGCTCTATTGAGATGAGTTTAATGAGAACAAACCGGCTCTTACATCTCAGTCATGGTGAAGCCTCACAACGATGGAGAGTTGCAGAGCAGCGATACGCTTCTGGGTCCAAGATCTTAACTTCCTGATGAAGGAGACACAGACATGGCAGACATGAGACTGAGGTGACCTGCCTAATCGGGACCATGTGGAAAAGACACTGAGTGAGTCCTTTGAGACATGGTCGTCTGGCACAGTGTGTGTTGATGTATTAAATTACTAGAGGTTACCCGCGGCTCCGCCCGCATGCTGATCCTGTGTGCTACGCGGTGGCATTTCTACCTTAGCAAACTGATGGCGCTGCCTACTGTTAGCTTTGTGGAGGAACGCCAGTGACACGCTCACAGCGTGAAAAGTCAATGGTGACGCTGCCTACAGGAACGCGGTGCGGAACGCTTACACCAGCCAAGAAAGCACTCGCGGCAGTTGTGCTCAAAAGTTTGCATATCTTGGGAGAATTAGCAAAAAGCAAAACAAATTTATTGAAGAAGTTCTTATAAGACTCAAGTTCGTATGCAAGACAAATCAGAATGGCAAAATCATCATCAAACAAAACATGACAATAAAGAAAACGAGGAAATAATCCCTGTTCAAAAGTTTGCATACCTTTAGTTCTCAACATTGTGTATTGCCCCCTTTAGCATCAATGACAGCATGCAGTCTTTTCGTCATAACTGTGCACGAGGTCCTTAATTCTTTCAGGTGGTGTCGCTGCCCATTCTTCTTGGACAAATGCCTCCAGTTCCTGTTCATTTTTTGGTTGTCTTGCATGAACTCATGAACTGCACGTTTGAGATCAGGAGCCTGTGATGGTTACTCCAGAACCTTCAGCTTTTTCGTGCTGTAGCCATTGGCGGGTCAACTTGGCCTTGTGCATTGGATCAGTGTCATGTTAACAGAATGCAAATTGTCTGCCAGTATTTTCAGATAACATGCTGCATTTATCTCGCCATCAATTTTGACTAAAGTCCCTCCCTGTGCCACCGGAGCTCACATATATATATAGCGCTAACCCCTACGCCATCTGTTGTATAAATATATGCTTTAAAAATGAATATTTTCGGAAACCTAACATTCAGAAGACAGTGAGCGAAGTAAAAGCACGAGGAAAAAACTTAAAGAAAAGAATGAAGTAAGAAAATGTAATAAAGGAGTCTCAAACTAGCTAATAGCATCTGGCTAGTGTAGAGTATGTATACATGTTGAAGTTGTTGTTAGTCTTTCGGCTGCTCCCTTCGTGGTGTCGTCACAGTGGACCTGTCGATCCGCACGACAACCTGGTGATACGGACTGTAAAAGCCAAAGTGACAGAGGAAAGGGCATGAAAGTGTCAGAAACAGCAACGTTTTACTAAGACGTGTTGGAAAAGTCCAAAAAATTACTCGGAGAATAAAATAATCTCTCTCTCTCACGCACACACACACACACGCACAGCTCTATATAAACGTAACAAAGATCCTGATTGGTCAGCTAATGACACCTGTTAAGATGACATCATAATCTGGAAATTAAATTAAATTTAGTAAACATTTAAGTCCACTTTACACTGTGTGTGTGTGTGTGTGTGTGTGTGTGTGAGAGAGAGAGAGAGAGACACTGTTCTAGTAAACTAGAGGTTGTGACGATACAGACCCTGATGCCTGTGTGATATCATTACCAGTGAATGGAGTGTGTGTTCAGCTCGCTGCCGCTCCTCACACTGCTCCAACGTTTCAGCAGCTCTTTACTTACTCCTGCCTGCCGTCTGCGCTGCCTCCTGTTACAGTCGGTGAGGATCGACTGTGACACGCCCACAGGATGGTAAACAGGTGATGATGACGCAGGCGACTGTAACCACTTCTGTATTAGATACGTAGATACACAGACAACACAGCGAGTTCAGAGTGAACGAGTGGTGTGATGAGGTGGAGTAACCCATCAGAGCGAGAACATTAATATACTGCAGTTATAGAGAAATAACCAACACCTTCTGACCAATCAGGCATCAGTATAATTAGCCCAGAATATCTTCTAATTAAACACGGGACAAACATCAGGTAATAATGGAGCAGTGTAAGTTCACCTGTGTGTTCTGTGGCGTCTCCTGTGTGTCTCCTCAGGGGGGAAAGCAGCAGTGTTTTTAAACACACACACACACACACACACACACACGTGATCTTGCTTTTCAGAATAATCATGCGGGTGTGTGTTTATAGTCATCACTTTACCGTCAACTGTACACAC
This sequence comes from Clarias magur, assembly GCA_013621035.1. NCBI lineage: Eukaryota > Metazoa > Chordata > Actinopteri > Siluriformes > Clariidae > Clarias > Clarias magur. The sequence goes on along the minus strand of QNUK01000660.1, from coordinate 303,872 downwards.
ACACACACACACACACCTTAAATTTCAGCTGAACATAAGGGACTCAGCCTTGTGAGTAAAAACCTGCCCCTTAGTGTGTTACAAATAATATACTGAAATCTTCAGCAGTAATCACAAACAGAAAGTTGTACCGTCAGTTAATGTATAAAAAGTAAACTAACATCACTGACTTCACTAAAATGTTAATATACGGTAGTCTCAGTATAGTTTCCCTTCAATTTGAATGTACTTATTCATATGTACTTATTTATGCTTATACTCGGTCACTCCTCTGTTAAAGAGACGAAGGAGCAACACCAGCCAATCAGAAACGGGGGGCGGGCGCATGCGGACTGTCTGCTTTCTGATTGGCTCCCCAGTTCTTCCGGTTCCAGTTTGAATCCGCGGCTGGAAGCTGCGTCACGCGCGTGCGTTGTATTTTAATCTGCCTGAGGTAAAATTCACGTCCCCCTAAAAATGGCCTAGCGACGCGCGTGCTCCGATATGGATTCATGAGTTTATTAAAATAAAACAAATAAAAACACTACAGTACAAGATCTCGCAGAGGATAAAACAAATCAGCATTCAAAGAGTACAATACAACAGCAAAAGAATGAAAGGAGCAAAGCAAAAAGAAAAGAAAAGGGGGCTCACACAGAGCGTGACATGGCTCTACCAAATCTAGTGATATCTCCAGTCAGCCGACGACTAAGAGATCTCTTCATGTCGACAATACGACTACAGACGTTGTTCTCTTCTCTTCTAATCATGTTTTTCGATTTGACTAAACCTAAACACTTCACTTCTGGTTCTCCTCTTATCGAAGCTATTAGACTCAGAACAGGTAGCAGTTAGCATTTGTTAGCATTCAGACACAGTCCTGAAGCCTGGGAGAAGAGTGAGATCATGTTGAGAGCCTTAACTACCAGGGATTTAGTGGTCAGGATGAAGAGTTTTTGGGGAAATGGCGCGACCCTGACGGAAGTTCATTAATCATCTGCTTCGCTTCTCAAGTTCACCGTTCGCAGCGACAGCTTGGAGACACGCCCCTTCACATGATGCCCCGCCCCCTGGCTCGAGCAGCTCGTCCGGGAGGCGGGGCCAAGTTTGAAAACGAAACGTAACCGATCAGGAGTTTCATTTCTGCAGAACCGCATCAGCGAGTCATCAGGTCTAAACGGTCGGTCTTGTTGTCTTCAACGTTTCCATCTCATCACATTCCATCTGTTACACTGTTTACTCCGAACAGTTTGTAAGAAATGTCATTGTTCTTCTGCAGGAAGCAATAAACAGGATTCATCATCATCATCATCATCATCATCATGGCCTCTGTGTGAGTACTGTGTGTTTAATGTTCCAGTCCAGCACAACTCACACACACACACACACACACACTGCAGGGCCTGGAGCTCATTCTACAGCATGTCTCCAAACAGTTTTAAACTAAATGTGCCGTTATTTAAGACATTTCTTTATCAAACCCTCATCGGGTCGTCTCTCCTGCTTATGATGAAGTGTGCGTGCTGGAAGCGCTGGAGCTCTGAATCAGATTCAGTGTGTAGAATCGTGTGTGTTTGTGCTGTTTGAGGAAAATCATCATCTTCAGGATGGTAGCTGGAACTCTGATTATACGCCTGTTAAGCCCATTACGATTCGTTCATTGTTAAATGACAGCATCTGTAATGATTGTAATATCAAACACTTTTCGCTTTTTAGTGTTGCTGCTTGCTAAAGGATTCTAACAAGACCTGTGTTTAATTTACAAGTTCATTTACACTGTGCGGGCCAAAAAAAAAAAAAAAGTCACACTGTAATATTTCCTTGGACGCTTTTTTTCCTTCATTCCGGCCATGGCATTGTTTCAGTAATCTAATACAACGTCAGGACATTTATTTACATCCAGAGCACGAAATAATGTCCCAGATCTTGTACCGATGATGGGAGAGTGGACATCCCAAAGATTTTCAGTCTGGTTAAGGTCTGGACCCCCTGGTGACCGATCCATTCGTGAACATGATTCCTGATGCTCCCTGAACCACTTTTTCACAATTTGAGCCCGTGCCATCGGGGGAGAAGAAACCCTCCACAGATGTGATGTGCTGGTGATTCAGTACATTCAGGTGGTCATGTGACTTTATTTTATCTCCACATAACGTTGCTGAGTCTCGACCTGAGCGACTGAAGCGACCCCAGATCATAACACTGTCTCCAGAGGCGCGTACAGTAACCTTTGACAGGAACAATCCTAGATAAAGACCCCTGAGATGTAACCATAGCATGTAAAAGATATACAGTAGTGAGATTATATAAATAAATACTTCCCAGGTTACTAAAAGGTAATATGAAATTAGAGATTAAAGAAATTGATAAACTAGCAGAATATCCACAAATTCTGGCAAGTGGCCTGTAAAATGTCCTGATACCAGAAAGTAACTTCTCCTCTTCTGTTCAGCGGTTTTGGATACGGTCAGGGCTTAACTCATACAGTACATACACTAGAAAAGAAACAAAACTAATGTGAGTATTATTGTTTTTGTAGTCAACCTAGATTGGTGTATCGTCTCCCCACCCTGGATACCGAAAATCTCCTACAACAGCGGGTGAAGTTGAATCAGCTGGGTCTTCTCGAACCTGAACTCAAAACCAATCTGCAGTTTGCGATTTCAGCCATGGACAAACTTCCACGCACGCTGAAGAAAAACGCAGAACTCGTGGTAGAAGGCGAGAAAACTCTGGTCACAATCAGTGCCGGTTATCCCAATCTGCGTTGTGTTGTGTTTCAGAGCCACGACGGCACCACACTTCACAAGATCATACAGTTAGACAGAAATCTGCTTCCTGAGGACATCCATGAGGCTTTTTTCCGTGGCCATGACTGTCCTTACAATACACCATGTAAGATGCAGGCTAGGGATGCTGTATGCTGTAGATCCCAGAGCGGGTTAGAAATAAATGTCGTCTGCAATGAGCTGAGACTTACCTTCTCCGATCCTAATCCAAAAGAGATGATTGCGTTGCCGTCGTCTGACTGGAATTCAAAAAAATAATAAGAATTTTTTCCCCAGATTTTCACCCCAATTTAGTCGTGTCCAATTCCTCCCCGTCACTAGGGGGCTCCACATTAAGGCTACTACTACCGCTCGGCCGGGAGGGCGGAGACTATCATGTGTTTCCTCCAAACCACGTGACGCCAGCCGACCGCATCTTTCTGAACTGCTCGCTCACGCACCGCCGGGGGCGGAGTCACACACTCGGAGGACGGCGCTATCCGCTCCCTCCGCTGCGCGAGCTCACAGACGCCCCTGATTGGCTGTAGAGCCGCGATTAATGTGGGAGGAGCACTAAGTACCTCTCGTTCCTCCCCTCTGAGAGAGCTCGGCCAATCAGCTCTCTCTAGACCTCCGGCTGCGAGAGGTTACAGCACCACCCGGGATTCGAACTAGCGATTGATAGTAAAAATATTGATGTTTTTCAGTTAATGATGTGTTTTTATGCTTTAAATTTGTAAACAACATATTCTGATAAATAAAGGTAAAATTAAGTGAAACTCGGTTTTAAAACTGATAAAAATATGGCGACTAGACACGAGTGCGTTTTTTCTTTTTTTTTTTTTTTTCTTTTTTTGGATTTTGCCCCGATTTTCTCCCTAATTTTAGTCGTGTCCAATTCCTCCCCGTCACTAGGGGGCTCCCACATTAAGGCTACTACTACCACTCAGCCGGGAGGGCCGAAGACTATCACGTGTTTCCTCCGAACCACGTGACGCCAGCCGACCGCATCTTTTCGAACTGCTCGCTCGCGCACCGTTGGGGGCGGCGTAACACACTCGGAGGACAGCGCTATCCGCTCCCTCCGCTGCGCGAGCTCACAGACGCCCCTGACTGGCTGTAGAGCCGTGATTAATGTCGGAGCACTAAGTACCTCTCATCCCTCCCCTCTGAGAGAGCTCGGCCAATCAGCTCTCTCTAGACCTCCGGCTGCGAGAGGTTACAGCACCACCCGGGATTCGACCTAGCGATCTCCGGATGATAGGGCGAGCGCTTTAACCACTGCGCCACTCGGAGGCCCGAGTGCGTTTTTTCTTTAAGAATTTGTTTACAAAAATAAAAATATATATCTGGTTTGAAGGGTACAAGGGCAAAACAATCGTACGTGAAATGCCCCGTTGCCCCTCAGCCTCTCAGAGCGGTGACCTTTTCACAGGAGCATCCATGCATTATGTCGTACCGATGTGCATGGAATGGATCATTTGACACGGATGTGGTGACAAAACCTGCGGGCAAGTGACCACGCGCCCTCCAGCCAGCACAACAGCTATTTCCCTTACAGACGAAAAGACTGTTGACCTTCAACAAAAACTTTGTTGACCCTTGTATTGTAAGGACTGCCAAGTGCCTAAATGTAACACCTGAAAAAATCTTTGCTCACCAGAGAATCAAATATTCAAAAATAATCAAAAATAATATTTTTCAAACCTGCCACACAGAGGGAAAGCTGATGATGAGAGTGACTGACTCCTGGGTGTCTCTCTGACTGATGATAATGATGATGATGATGATGACGGATGGGATTTTACTTTTATTTTTAAATCTTATAATATTAATCTCTTTTTTTTCTAGAAATTCAACACTAGTTACTGTTAAATAATGATTTTGTCTGATTCAGTCATTTTTATTCATGTTTTTATTTTGGTATTTTTAATAAAATATTTTTATGAAAAATATTATTTTTATTTGAATCTAAAGTTTTGCTGCTTCCTGAGGACGTCCATGAGGTTTTTTTCCGTGGCCATGAGCGTCCTCGCAAGATCCCATGTAAGATGCAGGCTATGCGTGCTGCATGTTTTGGATTCGAGAAGCAATTAGAAATAAATGTCGTCTGCAAAGAGCTGAGACATACCTTCTCCGATCCTAAACCAAAAGAGATTAATCTGATATAAAGAAATTTAGTTTTTTTTTAGTTAATGATTAAGTCTGTAAGATAAAATGTTAAGAAAAACCCAGATCAAAAGAGAGAAGTATATCTTGACTAGACCTGAGTGCATTTTTTCTTTAGGAATTTGTGTGCAAAAGTTTAATTGCTTGATTTTATGTTAAGGTTTATTTAATCCCATCTGTATGTGGCAGATGATGCTTTACTGAGTAATAACAAAATATCTATACTGTATAAGTAAAAGAAATCCTTTCAATAATATCTATATGTTTCATACATTGGAGGACCAGAAACCAGTCTCAGAAAAAATGTCTGTCTGTCTGTATGTCCTTAGGTATTTGCTTATAAATACTTTGCTTTACTGTGCATGCATCAAACTGCGTGTGTGTGTGTGTTGTAAATCGGCTGTCTGGACAGAATTTACCGAATCTCCTGCAGCACTTTGATCTCTGCCTGAAGTTTAATCTGCACCCTCAGTGAAATCTAAATGTTGAGTAAAAGCGATGTTATGAACAGTTAGGTGTTTGATTGTTCTATAGAGCTTTTCAGTTTTGTATAAGTAACTCTGAACTACAGCAAAACATAGGAGGACTCGAACCAGAAAAAAGCAAACACTGCGACACAAACCGCTCCACTACTGGCTGGCTATTCGCTGCAGTTGCTTTCTGGAGCTTCGTCTTCAACAAATGACTGAAATCAAAAAGAGTGCAAAGTGGGGTTTAAACCAGACGGTGGCGCCGCAGAGTGGGTTATCCTGGCTGCTTGGGGGAACTTCGTCCTTTATAAGCAACTCAAAAACAGATAATTAAGTTTTGTGCAGAAGACCTGGGACCCAAGCTACACCACATGAGCTACAGGACTTTATTACAGCTTTTTGTATTATAGAACTTTTCACTGTCACATACAGTACACAACCCTGACCTTCAGCTAAAGTAAAGCAGATGGAGATTAGAGCCAGCGACATCCCACTTTGATATATTTTAAAATTTATATTTTTTTTATATATATATATATATATATATATAAAATTTAAATTATATTTGTTAAGAGACTATTTAAAAAAAAAAAATACACATCAATTGAGCCCGGAAAGCCCTGCTGTGTAAACAGAACGAGACTGGCGTATGGATCCTCTACACCTTCATTCATACAGTATTCCAGAGCCTACTGTAAGCTTTTTGTAAACAGGATTCTCAAAACAGCTTGAAAAACCACAAAGTTCCTAAAAAATTATGCAGTTTAAATGTATTAATGCATGAGCTTTTTCCTGTTTCTGTTGTAGTAACAGTGCTAATGAAATGACATCACTGTTTAGCAAATACAATCATTTTAATGCTTTGTACATGAGTGTTCATGAAAAAGACGTCTTAAAGGCCTAATCTAACACACACACACAGTATATATATATATATATAATAAATAATATATAAATAATAATATAATAATAAATTATGTATTTATACTTGAATGTTTGAATCACTTACATTTTTGCATTTCTGGTAGTCTTTAAGCACTCTTACATAGTGTGTAGACATATGCAAGTAGTTTCATACTGAAAGTTGTCTGCTGTAGTATACTGTAGGTATAATAGTAACATAATGGTCCATTTACTCAGCCATGAAGATGAAGATGAACAATGAAGAGCAGGTGGAAGAGAACAGGTATGAATGGGCCAAGAACTATAGCAGATTGGAGTACTGCAGAATTAAAGTATAAATAGTGTGAAATATCTGGTCCATTTACTCAGCCATGAAGATGAAGAGTACAGAGAGAGAAAGCAAATAAGTCAAGAGCAGGTGAAGAGAACAGGTGGAGCTACCACACAGGATACTATAATTTAAGGGGCTCATGACGTACATTTACCATTTTTATGTGTTTTCTGATGTACACTTATAAAGTAAGTTACAGTTTTTTGTGCACGAGAATTACAAAATGTTTTTTTATAGTGCAGTGATCTCTTATTTGTCCAAAGATTTCAAATAAAGTAAAATTGAATTCATCTCGTCATGAGCACTTTAAACAATATAAAAAAAACATAAATTTGGGATTGATGATTTAAGGTATATATTTTGTGAAATATCTGCTTCATTTACTCAGTCATGAAGATGAGGAGGACAATGAAACAATGATAGAAAATGAGTTCAGAGCAGGTGAAGAAAACAGGAAGGTAAAGGCCAGACAGGATTTTATGACTTACACAGTATTAAGAAACTTGCCGAATAAGTTACTGTAGCCTTAAGAAACAAAGTTTGTGAGAGTTTCTACACCACCTGCAGGGGGCGCTGGCTTATTGGAGTTCTGTCTTTAATAAACATCTGAAAGCAACAGGAGGAAGTGTTTAGAAGAAGGTGGTTTTAATCTTATGGCTGATGGATGTATTTATTGTCAGATCTATTTGGACATGAACAAGAAGACATAAAGACAAATGTCATGATTTCTTTGACCAGGTCTTTCATCTAGAACAGAAAGAGGAGAAAAGCACAAGAAACTTATGAAAAAAACGTGTGATATCCTCAAGAAATGTGTCAAATATAGCAATTTAATAAATCTTTAATATTCATTTTTAAAATAATGTAATAATGTATTTAGTATATATTTAATAAATGTTAGATCTAATATTTTAGACACATTTAAATCTCTATTTGTTACACAGGTATAACAGACAGACATTACTGAAACTGCTCCGTTCCTACGGACACGTTTACTCATCTTAACATCTTAATGACATGAGAGTTGCTATAATAAATCTCTGTAAATGTACAGCATGTACGCGTATGGAAACACGGTGACTTTAATTTCATTTTAAACACAGAGGTGATTTCCCCACACAGCACACAAACACGTCAGAACTCACGACTAACACTTAAAGCGAGCGAACAACAGCAACAGCGTGTCACATGACACCAGGATGATCAACAGGAAATCAGGAATTAATGTAACATGTAATAAATTACAGTTACTACAGGACTTCTTCAACTTCTGGGCTTTTTGGTTCATACACTATGGATCACGACTTCACATCAATATATTGACAAAAATATTAACACACAAACACACGTATGTACACTCAATAAATTACACAATGTTAGCATAAAATAATCACATTTAAACAATCTTTGTCATTTTTAAAATATTTCATAATGTATTTTATATACATTTCCTATACTTTAGATCTACTGTATATCTCAGACATGATTGAACCTCTAACACACAGGTACAGCAGGCCAGCAGACATCACATGTGCGACACGTTTACTTTGGTTCGAGAACAAGACAGAGATTTTGAGTGACAGTAAATATAAAAATTGATATTGCGAGAGCTGCTGGTCATCGTTTCTGTATCTACATTTGTGCGTCTAAAGCAGAGTGCGTTTAAACACAGCATACATTAAATAGATTCATTTAGTGGATTGTGCGCTGAAGGAACCTGAAGAAGCCAGACAAAGCAATAAAGCAAAAAAAAGAAAAAAGAAAGGAAAAAAAAAACATTTTAACACAAGATTAAACACCTTAAATTAAAACATTCACGTTGTTTAAGTTTCCTTCCCTTAAAACACACACTTATGGAAGCACACATGAAAGATTATATATATATATAATAACATTACCAAAAAAAATGTTACTGTTAAGGTTAGAGGTAGGAAAAGTGTTAGAGGCAGGGGAAGTGTTAGAGGCGGGGGTGGGGGGGTGTTTTGTGTTAGAGGCAGGGGAGGTGTTAGGTTATTGTTAGGGTTAGAGGTGGGGTGAGTGTTAGAGGCAGAGGAAGTTTTGGAGGCGGGGGGAGGGTGTTAGAGGCGGGGGGAGGTGTTAGAGGCAGGGTTATTGTTAGGGTTAGAGGTGGGGTGAGTGTTTAGGCAGAGGAAGTTTTGGAGGCGGGGGGAGGTGTTAGAGGCGGGGGGGAGGGTGTTAGGTGGGGGGAGGGTGTTGAGAGCAGGTTATTGTTAGGGTTAGAGGTGGGGTGAGTGTTAGAGGCAGAGGAAGTTTTGGAGGCGGGGGGAGGGTGTTAGAGGCAGGGTTATTGTTAGGGTTAAAGGTGGGGTGAGTGTTAGAGGCAGAGGAAGTTTTGGAGGCGGGGGGAGGGTGTTAGAGGCGGGGGGGAGGGTGTTAGAGGCAGGGTTATTGTTAGGGTTAGAGGTGGGGTGAGTGTTAGAGGCAGAGGAAGTTTTGGAGGCGGGGGGAGGGTGTTAGAGGCAGGGTTATTGTTAGGGTTAAAGGTGGGGTGAGTGTTAGAGGCAGAGGAAGTTTTGGAGGCGGGGGGAGGGTGTTAGAGGCGGGGGGGAGGGTGTTAGAGGCAGGGTTATTGTTAGGGTTAGAGGTGGGGTGAGTGTTAGAGGCAGAGGAAGTTTTAGAGGCAGAGGAAGTGTTCGAGGCGGGGGGAGGGTGTTAGAGGCGGAGGGAGGTGTTAGAGGCAGGGGAGGGTTAGGTTATCGTTAAGGCCGTTAGAGTGGGGGTGATGCTTTAGAGGGCAGAAGGGAAGATTGTTGGAGGAAGGGGGAGGGTGTTCAGAGGCTGGGGGGAGGTGCTTGAGGCGGCGGGCCGTGTGGTGTTGGTTAGAGGCAGGGTTATTGTTGGCCCCTCCGTTAGAGGTGGGAGCTGAGCCGTTAGATCGGCAGAGGAATTGTGTGGAGGCCGTGGGGAGGGTGTTTATGAGGCGGGGGGGAGGGTTTCACGAGGCAGGGTTATGTTAGGGTTTAGAGGTGGGGTGCAGTGGGTTAGAAGAGCACGACGGAATTTTGGAGGCGGGGGGAGGGTGTTAGAGGTGGGGGGGAGGGTGTTAGAGGCAGGGTTATTGTTAGGGTTAGAGGTGGGGTGAGTGTTAGAGGCAGAGGAAGTTTTGGAGGCGGGGGAGGGTGTTAGAGGCAGGGTTATTGTTAGGGTTAAAGGTGGGGTGAGTGTTAGAGGCAGAGGAAGTTTTGGAGGCGGGGGGGGGGTGTTAGAGGCAGGGTTATTGTTAGGGTTAAGGTGGGGTGAGTGTTAGAGGCAGGAAGTTTTGGAGGCGGGGGGAGGGTTTAGAGGCGGGGGGGAGGGTGTTAGAGGCAGGGTTATTGTTAGGGTTAGAGGTGGGGTGAGTGTTAGAGGCAGAGGAAGTTTTGGAGGCGGGGGGAGGGTGTTAGAGGCAGGGTTATTGTTAGGGTTAAAGGTGGGGTGAGTGTTAGAGGCAGAGGAAGTTTTGGAGGCGGGGGGAGGGTGTTAGAGGCGGGGGGGAGGGTGTTAGAGGCAGGGTTATTGTTAGGGTTAGAGGTGGGGTGAGTGTTAGAGGCAGAGGAAGTTTTAGAGGCAGAGGAAGTGTTCGAGGCGGGGGGAGGGTGTTAGAGGCGGAGGGAGGTGTTAGAGGTAGACACGAGAGGATAGAGAAGACAAATTTAAAGCGAGCGTTAAAGGCCTCGCCCCCACGCTGTGATTCATGTTCGTCACGCTCACGTCTAAACCACTGTTTGTTTTTAGGTGTGTGTGTGTGTGTGTGCCGGCAATGGGCGTGACCAGGAATACATTTGGTTGTAACGAGTGTAATTACTCCGGTGAGTGTGAGGCGCTCGTGCACCAGGTGGCGTTTCACCCAGCAGGGGGCAGGATCTCACCCAGCTGCTCTCAGTGTTTAAGGAGTTTAAATATACTGTATTATTAATAACTGAGCCAGAACAGAGACGAAAAGCATTTATATTAATATCTTTATATATTAATAATATTTATATAAATTTATATTATTTTTAACACGTGTTGATTTCGCACTGATTCAATTCGTCGTGGCACAAACTGACACCTTCTAACTTTAAACTGTATTTGTGTCAACATGGTCTCTTGGTTACGCCACAAATCGTGGGTTCAGTGCGTCGTCTCATGTCTAGCTGGAGGTGGACATGGCTTGAGGCGGAGTTAGATGTTGAGGTAGGTTTAGAGGCGGGGTTAGAGGCAGATTTAGCATTAGCGTCAACCGTATGTAAAAACTCATCACGTCTTACTTAGTCGCTCGAATTCCTACAAATATTTTTGAGGCTTTTAAAAAATAATACAGTCTATGAGGAAATGAAGTGTTCTTGTACCAAAAATGTTTAAAGTATAAAAAAAAAAAATTAAATGTCATGAGCTGATTATCGATAACGAGTAACTTGATTTCAACAAAAAGATGAAATAATATTAAATACATACGAAAGTAAATGAAGTTTTTTTCAACTATAATAAGACAAAGTACAAAATCTCTAAAACAATGAATTCTATTAAATATTTAAAATCTTCGGGGCATGCCGAAGCTCCTCCCCCTTTTGCATCAGACATTCAGGCAGCAACAGGTGCGTTAACGTCGCATCCTAACGAGTGATGTGTGGGAGGGGCTTAATGATGGCTCCTCCCACCATTAACTGGTTTAACACATCTGTAAAACAACAGAGGGAAAAGTGTGACTGTCCAAGAACTGGTTTGATCGTTGTATTTATTTATTTATTATATCCTTTTAAGTTTTACATGCCGTCTCCAGCGTCTGTGTGTAAACCAATAACAATAGATTGATGGTAATAACTGACGATGTTTTTTTTCTTTTTCTTTCCAGGAATTTAGGCAGTTGGTGGTCGTTGTGTCTCACCTGAGGGAAGCAGAAGTATAGTCAAAGTCTCGGGCATGGCAGCTGGAGGACGAGGCTCTGACACCATGACCTTTGACCTCTTGACCTGAGGCGAGTCGGTTACCACCTGAAAGACGGATCCCTGGGACACAGTGTAGATTTTTTACTGGTTTGTGTGTAGCATCAGAAAGATTAAACTGCTGTCAGGAGAGCTTAAAGTTAAAGTCATAAAGTTAAAAAGTGTACAATCATGAGGAGACATCACACACACGTACCAGCCCTGTGGCACGAGACAGAGAAATGGTTTCTAGTTTTCTCTTCAAGCTTGGACGACTTGTGGAAGACAGATCTTTATCCGGCTGTTCTCTGAAAGAGAGAGAGAGAGAGAGAGAGAGAGAGAGGGAGCGAGTCACTGAAATATTAATCATTCAGCACACAGGTTACGGGGTGCTGAGGTGTACAATACGGCCCTGGTGTCGCTCTTACCTCTGCTGCGTCTCGGCGGGATTTGTGCGCGTCCTGGTGTTTTTCTGGACAGAGTCGAGATGCGCGTCTGCGTGCGTGCGAGTCTGGAGCTGATAGTCATTATCCATGGAGATGAAGGGAGCCAACATCTCCAGCTCCAGATCCTCTTCAACCTGGAAAACGAAACGGGACGAGACATCATAACCATGAAAAACAGCCACTAAGGCGACGTCGTCACGGGGATCCGCTCTCGACTCTCACCTGAGCGGAACCGCGACCGGCCGAGGTCGGAGCAGAGGGTGAGGGGAAGGGGAAGTCCTCCAGCCGGGACAGAGCGGCGCAGGCCGGCTCGGTGGGCGGGGACAGGGGTGACAGGACGCTGGTGGAGGGCAGCATGACGTCGTTGTATAGAGGGGCGTCTCTGAGCTCCGACGTCTCCGGTCCTACGGGTTGGATGTTTGAACAAAGGAAAAAAAAACTTTTTTTGAAGTTCCCCTGCCAGGATGCTCACCCACGCGAGTTCTTGTTTACGCTAACGTGCTGACCTGCGTTAGTGAAGTCGAGTGTGACGTCAGCATCGGCCTGCAGCGCCGTTTCTTCCTCGCTCTTCTCCTCCTCTTTCATGTCCTCGTCTACCCGAGTCGCTGCTTCCTGGCTCTGCGTCTGTCTCCCTGTCCCGCGCACGTCCTCCGTCTCCTGCTTTATCCTCGACTGATGGAGAGAGAGAACGAGCTCGGGTTCCTCGACACCGCTGCAAGCAGACCACACACACACACACACGAACACACACACAGCTGAATTACCACGCACGCACCCCCGTCATGTATAATACCATACACACACACACACACACACACACACGGACCTGAGGACGTAGTTGAGGCAGATGATGCACTGTGGCTGAGAGTTTTTGTTGTTGTAAATGACCGTGGCCTGAGTCTCCACCCACACAAAGCCTCCGCCCTTCACCAGCATCCGGTACGGACCTGTACACACCTGGCCCTTCACAAACACTTCACACACACACACACACACAAATATGCAAATTAGAAACGACCTCAGCTCCACATGCCCCACCTATTTTCCTCCTGGCAAGCCATGTGACCTGCTTTAGCATTTGCATATTGAAGCTGATTGGCTGACAGGATAACAACGTTCTTCAGTTATTTTTAGCATCGCCCGTCCCGTCCCCCACCCCCGTTACCTAGTGTGTCAGTCACACTGAGTGTAGTAGTAGAGTGTAGTGTGTGTGTGTGTGTGTGAGTGTGTGTGTGTGTGAGAGTGTTAATCGTTTCTTACAGTTGTGGTGTGCTTTGGTGAGACTGTCTGAGTCCAGAGCGTGATAAAACTCATACACAGAGCACTGAAGGAGATCCTCAGGGTCGTAACCCAGCAACTGTGTGATCCTACACACACACACACACACACACACACACACACACAGAGTAAGCAATGTTACATACAGGGTTTAAACACCACTAGGCAGAGCTGCAGCCCGAACACCGGCCGAATAACACATCACGTCAGCACTTTTAAAAACGTGTTCTTTTTTTTTTCTTTTTTCTTGTCCCTAAAGATAAACATATGGTTCTCTGGATAAATCCGGAAAGCTCACACACACACATACACACATACACATACATACACACACATACACATACATACACATACATACACATACATACACATACATACACATACATACACATACATACACTTTATTATTTTTTTAAATACAGTATAAGTAACTAAAATCTCAAATCAGTTTTCATAACAATCATTCCTAATTAAATCTAAGCCCCTTCGAGCTCGTCATTAAAACACGTTTCTGATTAACAAGTGAATAATATTCTTTGCCCCATGGAGTCTGCCTTCAGGGGTCAGGGGTCGCTGCACAGTCTGATTTGCACCTGGAGGCGGAGCCAACGTTTCCAGATCACACTGCACAGACGTTTCAGGTTGCGGGTGTTCAGCATGATTTCGAGTCGCGCTGCTCCACGCTCAAGGCTTTAATACTGAATGGTTTATTTTCTTTTCAGTAATAGACACCAGTAGGGCGTGGTGTAGGGCGTCTCTCACCGCTCATCGCAGTAGGAGAAGCGCATGTCCAGCGCGTGTTTGCTCAGGAACGTTCTGGAGTCTAGAAGGACCTCAATGTTGGCCGGATGTGGAATCGGTTCACAGATCAGCACCAGGTACGACGCCGGCGTGCCGCCCTCGTCACACGCGCTGAGCGGCGCGCACTCCACGCGGACGTGACCGGAACACCGCAGAACCTGGAGCACAGCGGGAGAGAGGGACATGCCCTTACAAAGACGAACGCAGAGATTATTTTCGCCGTGTGTCTGGTATGTGTGTGTGTGTTTATGGGCCGAACCTTCCACGTTGCCGATCTGAGGTTGACGGTGCGCCCTCTACTGGTCAGAGTGCACTTCATGCGCAACAAGCAGCTCTGCTCATCCTTCGTCTTCTTACAGGAACCTGAGAGAGAAATAAATGTTTACAGTACAATTCCCGGAGTGTGTGTTTGAGGGTGTGTGTGTGTGTGTGTTTGTGACCTGTTCTGTTGACCAGCATCTCCCTGATCTCTTCATGGTCGCAGGGGTGAGTGAAATCAAACACACTCTGTCCTGACAGATCGATCTATCAAACACGCATCAGGGAGACACACAGAAACAGAAGTCTTAAAAGTTTACAAAATTCTGCGTCAGAAGTTAAATAATCACATGATTCAAAATAAATAAATATATTTATCTATGTAAAAAGACTGTACACAGTGTGCATGTGTGTGTCACCTGAGGAATCCCCAGACAGCGGCTGACTGTTTCCGAGGCGTAAACGACATCTCCGTCCTGAGAGAGGATCATGAGGAAGCCGTCGAGGGCCTTCAGACAGGACGCGCTCCATTGCGTGTCCAGCTCGGACCGCTCGTCCATCATCACTACAGGAGGAGGAGGAGTCTGTGAAAACCACGGCAACCGACAACAAAACTAGGACTAGCACTCGCCCACCAGACATATAGAGCCTACAGCAATCTGAGCAGCGGGAGGTGAGAATATAAATATATAATATATATATATATATAATACTTTTGTTTTTGTTTTGTTTTTTTGATTTTCCCCCGATTTTCTCCCTAATTTAGTCGTGTCCAATTCCTCCCCGTCACTAGGGGGCTCCACATTAAGGCTACTACTACCACTCAGCCGGGAGGGCAAAGACTATCACGTGTTTCCTCCGAACCACGTGACTCCAGCCGACCGCATCTTTCTGAACTGCTCACTCGCGCACCGTTGGGGGTGGAGTCACGCACTTGGAGGACAGCGCTATCTGCTCCCTCCGCTCGCGTGAGCTCACAGACGCCCCTGACTGGCTGTAGAGCCGTGATTAATGTGGGAGGAGCACTAAGTACCTCTCATCCCTCCCCTCTGAGAGAGCTCGGCCAATCAGCTCTCTCTAGACCTCCGGCCGCGAGAGGTTACAGCACCATATATACATTTAAAAAATCTACATGAGTACATTAATCCTACACCTGAGGACGTATAGAAAGAGATGGGTTTAGATTAAGTTAAAAATAAAAAATGTAAACCTGTCATATATCTGAGCTAGTCAGCCTACGTGACTTGTGCGTGCATCTTCAGCAGTGAGAGTCAAAGAAATATTCTTGTGTACATTTGCATCAGGTTTAAACATTTGCGATAAGCAATAACTCGATACTGGGAGGAGCCTGAATGCTAAAATAACTGAAGTGACATGAGGAGGTGTTTTTCTGGGACACGTGTGTAGACATGCGACCTGCGTTGAGAGCCGAGCGCAGGTGAAGGAAGCTCAGCGTGAGGCGGATGATGGAGGCTTTGTCCAGGCTCTCGGTGATGCTGTGATGGAGAGGAAGCTGGTCGGCCAGCTGATTAAACACCTCCGTCTCCTTCACCCGCCTACAGCGCGCCGCATCACGACACCTCGCCTTCCTCCGCTCACAGCTCTGTCTGCACCACACACACACACACACGTACAGGTCATGGAACAGGGTTGTCTACAAGATGTCCATCTCTTTATGAAAAGTAACCCCATCAGCATCGTCATCACTGTGTGCGTGTGTGTGTGTGTGTGTGTGTGTGTGTGTGTGTGTGTGTGTGTGAACAAGCAATTTAAAGGTGGAACAGGAAAAAAGTCACAACTACACACAAAAGGGGGGGGGAGGTGCGAAGGGACCAATAACGAGGAGGTACAGAAGCTAAAACGGAAACTAAAGCAAAACTGCAGAATGGCCTTGTCGCCATGGAGACTGAGACATGGGGGGAGGGGGAGGGGGGGGGATCACGACAAGCTGTGGAAGTGACAGATCAGAAATTTTGAGAATAATTGGCGTCCAGGGCTGTTAAGTGAAAACGGTACACTTATGACCCGGGTGTTGTGGATCTACAGGCGCCGTTCCTCATTTCATATCGAAAATAACGACACAATGTAGAGGAACAGAGCCGGACCGGGCCGTCAGACCGGGCCGTCACTCAACATCTCTCACTAGCACACAGGCGCAGGACTCGGCCCAGGGCAGCCACTGAACTAGTACTAGGGGGGGACACCATGTCTCGAGGGGTGAGACGGAGACGTCTGTCCTGACAAAGTGACGGTTTTGTGAATGGTTCGTGACCGCGGCGTCCGTTATATAAACGCCTGGGAACGCGTCCGTGGATTTCAGGACACAGCAGATGGTTAATCTCCGCCTGTTTCTAGCGTGGTAACCATGGTAACCATGGGCACAGTGTGATTGGAGGAGGTTAGATCACTCGATGTCATGGTGTCTACCCTGGCGATACGCAGGCCGTCGACCTTACATGTCCTGGTTCTGGCCCGAGGGACGGCTCGCGTTTTTAGTGGATTCCCTGGAAAAATAAATAAATAAATAAATAGATGAATAAAAACACTTTGAGATTGTTTAGAGCGTGTGTGTTCGTCTTCACTCTGCATTTTTTTTCCTTCAGGTGTTGCTGTGCATGTTAATGCTTCAAATCGGAAACCTCGGGAAGGTTTGACGTGACGAGGGACGAACCTGCATCGAGACGGGACAGCTTCCTGCGGGGACGGCACACGCACTAATCCTCTCTGCATTCACACTGTGTACAGTTGAACGGTTACACTGAAGAGTGTGTGTGAGAGTGTGTGCGTGTGTGTGTGTGTGTGTGAGTGAATCTACCAATTGTGAGCAGATACGCTTACAACTGAAAGACAGATCACACGGCGCTTCCTCTCTCTCTCTCTCATATTGATTATGAATCTGAGCAAGATACATTTTCTCTTTCTTCTCTTCCTCTCTCATCTTTCCCTCTCTACTTCTGCTCTCCATGTCTCTCCTCACACACACACACACACACACACACACACACACACAGTTGTCCTTTCTCTCGCATCTTCCTTTCATCTTGTTCCTTCTCTCCTCTTTCTCCGGCTTTTTTAAAAATCTTCAGAAAAATTCCGTGCCAAACTTTTCTCTTCTTTTTGTCCTCATGTTTCTCTTCTTTACTTTTCTTTACTTTTTTTAAATGTCATCATGTCCATTTCTTTTCAACTCTTGACCTCTTCTCTTTCTGTCCTCCCCCACTCTCTCTCTCTCTTTTTCTCATTTTCTTTGTGTTGAACAGGTGTGTGTGTGATTTTTCCCCTTTAATCTATTCCTTCCTCCCTGTCATGTTTGCATCCATATTTCCCCCCCTCCCCCCCTCCCCCTCTCCCCCCCTCCCCCTCTGACCCTCTGACCCTGAGCGAGCGGTTCATTTCTCTCTCTGCTTTACTGCGTGTGACCCTGTGCGAGTCTCTCGTTCTCTCCGCGCTCAATCTGATCACCGGAGTGCGAAGTCACGAATCAACGCCTAGAGAGAAACATTATTTCTTGGCGTCGCGTTATTTTCAAAGTAAACCCATTTAAAGGGCAGAACCTGAAGCGGACACGCGCTCAGAGGGAGGGAGTCTCCCGGGGGAAGCGCTGGCTACAGGAAGCCGTATTGATTGTAAACAGCGATGGCGTCGCTCAGAATACCAAAGAACCCTAATGGATTACAAGCCCAAATATAGGTAGTCCATTCACCTCGCGCTCGGCTCCCAGCGCTCCACCCGTCTACAGATCTGTCATCACTCCAAACAGCGCAGATCACATCATACACCAGCGACTGCGCGTCAGAGCGCAGCGTCACACACTCCGACCTGCGTTTACTGCGACACACCCGGAATGATGTACGCTGATGATAATAAAAACAAATCAGACCGTGATGTTATGAGCTGAGGACCGAGAGTGAGGGTATTACTGAGGAACTTCTGAGCAACAGAACAGTGTGTGTGTGTGTGTGTGTGTGTGTTTATTGAATTATGACTTCACTGGAGCAGAGCGTGGTGTTTGTGAATGATTGCAATATTACCGCAAATGTCAGAATCCTGAGGAAAACAAACATAATGAGTGTTATTTATTTTAAACATACGGGTGAAGAACTCAGAGCCGAGACACAGACGTTATTCAAATACCCGAAACTAAACCCATCACCTGCTACAGTGTGTAGAGACGTTACACGACTTCGCTCGCATGGAATTTGATTTCACACTCATAATCGCGTATTTAAGAAATGTACAGCGCCATCTGTTGGATGTTTGAGATAAACTAATGATTTTGTCAAGGTCGATTTCTTTTATGATATAAGGCCGTTTTCCATTTAAATTTCACATTAGCATAGCTTCTGTTCCCGCGGGCCGATCGTGATGAATCAAAGCCGATCTGTTACCTCAAGCTCGGCCACATACACGTGTGAAAGCCACATTAAAATGCGTTCAGTAGTTTTTACGTGACGCCTGCGCAAACAAACAGACAGACAAAAATCTTGAAGCGTTCTATTACTCATCTCACGTCCTCACAGATTATTTTTTTTTCACAAATATCTTCACGCCCACTTTTCACTTTTATTATATGAATAGATGAAGCCAAATTCAAAGAATAACTTTCACGGGTCAGAGAAAAAGCTCTGAGCTAAAATGTCAGATTTATTTATTTTTATATAGCTACGTGCAAACACCATGTAGGAGAAAAATCGACTCCGTTGTGTATCAGTTACGATTCACATTTTGTCACAGTCACTCCAAAACAGTTTCCTTAAAATCATTTTTTTAATACATTTACTAATTTTATAATTTAGTATGTTAGCATGTGAGGCGGTGAAACGCTGCAGTTCCTCTACAATCCTGCAGGTGGTGCACTGTACACTACTCACTCACACTGGCAGGCAGCAGATCATCATCCTGTGTGCTAAGTTTGTTAAGAATTGGAATGACATCATAATAATAATAATAAAGATGATGAACTGGGACAGTAATCGAATCGAATAGAACCGTAATTCAGACGGAACGACGCCGAGCTGATCAGCGTGATGACGCCGTATCAGGTGACCCCTGGTGATTTAGTGAGTTTACATGTAATAATAACTTTGGCCTGAATGAGGAATCATTTCTTATGAATCTGGAAATTTTTTTCAACATCACACAGTTTTAACAAGGTGGGAGGAGGGGCGTCGATCAAATACTCCAATCTCCAACCACCCGCCCCCAACACCACCACACCACAAACACAACCCCCTCCCATCTCTCAATCTATTTTCACACTCAATCGTTTCTCACCCCGCCCCTACACACACACACACACACACACTCTCTCTCTGTCACAGATCTGTGCGGTTTGCCCCTCGTCCCCGGGAGCGATGTCAGAATGTGATTACGACTTTATTGCTCTTCTGCCTCGGCTGCTTTGAAACCTCGCGGCGTCGAAATAAACAAACACACACGTCTTCTCTGAATAGAGTCTGAGATGAAGAGTGTGAAGTGTAACAGCGCGAGCCATTTTTATCATATCGCTTCTTTAATCAGTGCGCTTTGACTTTAACACCCAAATTAAAGACAGAACGAGGGTGATGAATTGGTTAAGTGAGAGTTAATGTGTGTGTGTGTGTGTGTGTGTGTGTGTGTGTGTGAGTGTTTAACAGGCGCACACTTTTCTCTCCACGAGTTGTAGAATCTTTCACACCGGATTCAGACGAGAATAACTTTTGAACGCAGGACGAATAAAGCGCGGTATTGACACAAAGCGCTCCTGAGTCTTGAGGTCACATGGTCACATTATTAGATCCGTCGTATCGGATTTCTGAAGCAGGATACGGAAATGGCCCGAATCAGACTCAAACAAAAAGCAGAGCGGTGTCGTGTGTCAGAAACACAAGCATATCTGGGACACGCTTGTCCAGAATGAGAAGGATACTCCGTGTGGAGACGATGTTTCTATGAAGGTCACACAAACAACCACCTTTGTGAGATTACGAGCTTGAATAATGTCCGAGATGTCCCTGCTAGAAAACAGAAATATGACGCCGGTGAGACGCGAGATCATAAAACAACGTTCCGGTCACACGTCCGGTTTGTGTGGCATGTTCACGTTAGGATTGTCTACAAGATATTAAGCTCCTGAGGAACGACTTCATGTCGTTTGTGGAAGAACATCGTCTAAGAACGAAGCTTAGGTGCAACGAGTCGACGAGCAGAGGAGAGCCAAGAATCGAGGAACTGAAGCATTGTTCAGCTTACAGGAGGCGGTTAACCTTCTACGTCACCTCCTCACACCCCTGGTATTGACAGCAGCCTTTACCATAGAGACAGGGTGTGTGGAAGTGTCATCTGATCTACAGCAGAACCTCCCACATCATCGACACTGCGAGCCACACACACATCCTTCTGGTCCATCTAATTCTTAAAACTACAAGATTAGGACCAGTGGACTTAAAGAATAGAAGCTGCTGACAAGAACCAGGCCATCTAGGAAACAAACAATAATAATAATAATAATAATAATAATAATAATATTACTTATATGATAACAATAAGAAGAAACCTAAAAAAACAGAGAAAGTTCAATACCGCACCAATAAGAACAACAGGGAACCAAAAAAACACAGGGAAACATTTAGGGAAATGTAAGAACCTGAGCAAAGAAAAAACTAGAAAAAAATGCAAACTGTTGGAAATAGAAATAGAAACAGATGCCATGTCTCAATTAATTCCCATGTCGAAGCCGATATAGCCGAGTCGAAGACATCTAAGGGGAAATGTTTAAAGCCTCAGAGTGCGAGCAAACCCAGCAACAGCAAGACTGTAAGACAGCAAGGAGCGCGATGGCGAAACATCAATGTCAAATTTTCAACATTTTTATTTGTCACATAAACAGTATGATAAACGCTTACATGACTGTTAGTGACCTAAAAGGGAATGAGAAGAGGCAAATGCCTCCCTCAACCACCAGACCCCCGGCTAGTAAATGCCCCTAGAAAAGAATATAAAATATAAAATCTTCAACGCAATCCTGCACAAGCTGTTTTCCGGGTCGATTACGAAAGCAGAGCGTAGGAAGTTTCTTAAAGCGGAGGTATCTAGCTATCGTCAGACGATCGCTATCGTATAATCTAATCTGTCACAGAGAGACGAGAATGTGTGTGATGATTAATAAGGGCTCGGGAAATGTAAAGGATAGAGACATGAAACAAGGCGGTCTGTGGTTAGACGTCTGGATAGTGATGTGGAAAGTAGAAGGGGAAAAAAACACAAGAAGTCAATTGTGATTAATTATAAATGTAACACTCATTAATCAAGTAAAACAGAACTGCTTCAGTCCACCTGTATAATCATAATCATAATTTACTAACTGACTCACTGACTTGTCTCGCCTTTTCAGGAAACTGGGAAAGAAAAAAAAGCATGCTGGGAAATCTGGAAACTTCCATTAAGGGCATTGATTTTATTTATAACTAAGATGACAGAGGATGGAGTGGTGATACACTCCCCCTCCTCCTCCTCCTCCCCCCCCTGTGGAGTCTGGTTTGTCTCAAGGTTTCTCTTCCTACTGCCATCTCAGGGAGTTTTTCCCTCAGCACCGGCGCCCTCGCCTCTTCATCAGGGACCATCTGATCATTCTGATTTATACACAGTTCACACACATCTCCCTGATTTCTTTTGATACTGTAAAGCTGCTATGTGATAATGACCACTGTTAAAAGAGCTATAAAAATAAAATCGAGTTGAATCGAATGATGATTATGATGATGATGATGATGATGATGGTGGTGGTGGTGGGGGTCTCTATGAGAGACAATATTAGTTTTTTGAAAATATAGAAAGAAAAGCTGAAGGGTGTAAAAGAGTAAATTCAGCTTTACATCCAGACAAACACCAATAAACATCCTGTTTATCCTGTTTAATACTGAGACATGTTGAGCACTTGATATAGACTATAAAACAATTACCCAAAAACTACATAAACACTTCTATTATTACTACTCTTATTATTATTATTACTATTATTATTACTATTATTATTATTATTATTATTATTATTATTACTACGATGATGATGATGATGATGATGATGCAGACAGATATTCGGCAGAATCACAAATGGCACCACGCTCCCTTCTTAGCCTCACTTCATACATCATCAGAAAGGGGGGCGCTGTTCGCCCTATCTAGTGCACTACATATATCATTACGACACATTTTGGAACAGCCCAGTGTGCTACTTCCCTCAGAAAACGATGATGACTTTGAAATAAAAATAGACTTTACAGTGGCTGAGGGAGATAATTAGCGTCAGTGCCATAATGCTGTAATATTGGAACTGCTCATTTCAAAAGTGACAACAAAAAAAACGAGATGTTTATTTCATTTACCTTTTCTTTTCAGCTGTGGCTCCTGAAGTCATTATACAGATTAATCACCGGCTCACGAAAGATTATTGGTCCGTGGAACGAGCTATTTAAACAGGAAAATAATAATAAATGAAAAGCGTGTCAGAAAGGCTAAACTTTTAGCTGAACAGCCGAACGCTGGACCGGTCTCGCGCGTCGCTCGAGCGTCACCTGAGCCGCGCGGGCGCGCGCGCGCGCGCGTTACGCTCGCCCTCGGGAATCACAAGCGCGAGAGAGCCACAGCGCGCGAGCTGCTTCCGTCGAAGCGGGTGACCAGTGTTTATTTCTCCTCTTCAGCACGCCTCCACGCGCCCTCTCTCCATCCTGCTGCACGGAGCCGGTCCGCGATAAACCGCTTAGGGAGAAACGCACTTTAAGCTTGGTATCAAAATATTAGTCTCTGACGCGAGGATGAGGAACATCGACACGCCCCTCTGATGTCGACGTCACCAGACAGCTTCCGAAGCCACGCCCTTTCCATAAACACTGCCGCTGTTTGTATTTACATAAATCTGCATATTCATAATTCATCCGTGTTTAAACTTCACATTGCCTGAAAAAAAAAAAAAAAATCTCAGCTGATATTGGACATTGCACAACATGAAATTAAACATGCAGTCATAAAAGAATTGCATGTTTGATGTAGTTATACAATATGTTGCAGGGTAACAAAAATAAAAGACTTTGAGTTGCTTTTAAGGAAAATTTATCTATTTTATATATTTGCAAAACAACGATGAGCGGGCCCAAGCACCTGCGCCATCACCGCCCGGGCGCACCCGCGACCTGTGTGCTTTTCTTTTAGTATGGTAAAATATGGTATGATGTCACTCTGGAAATTATTAACCACTTTTCAGCAAGTCTAAGGCATCGCCAGGGCTGAACCATTTAAGATATCGAAAAATTCCTTCACAAATTTGCATCCTCAGTGTCTTGACATCACATTGGCTCAGTTTGGTGGCGATCGCATAAATCCCCTAGGGGGAGTACATTAAATTCCACTGGGTGCACTTTTGCAAACAATCCAAAATAACTGACTTCCTGTTGAGTAGAGCCCATGACATGCAGAGTTGTTCAGCTTAACGAGATCTAAATGTGTACAGGGTTTCGCATGTATACGTGCAAGTGTGTATGAGCTATGCAGCAAAAGCTCCTGTGAAGGCCCTGGGCTTCACAGCTTAGTATCAAAATATCACTGACACAGGAATGAGGAAAATCGACACGCCTTCTCTGATACCGACGTCACCTGACAACTTTGGAAGCCACGCCCCTTAATAAACACTGCCGCTGTTTGTATTGAAATAAATATGCGTATTTATGATTCATCAATGTTTAACCATTAAATTGCTTGAGAAACACATCTGTCACACAGCTAGTATTGGACTTTCCACAACATTTAATTAAACATGCTAACAGTTAATAAAATGTTTGATGTAGTTATACAAAATGTTGCATTATAACAAGAATAAAACACATGGAGATGCTTTTATAGGAAATAACCTATTTATGTATAAACAGTGCTTTATATGGCACATAGCTATTAAATCTCTTATATGATGCTAACGTTATTCACACCCACCGACACTATATCTCCAAAAGTATGTGCACCCCTTTACTATCAGACACATACACTTTATAGCCAAAAATATTTGGCCAAATCTGCAACGACATTATATCCAAATACATATACTTCGATATAGAGTCGGTCCCCCTTTTGCAGCTATAACAGCTTCCTGTCTTCTTGGAAGGCCGTCCACGAGATTTTGGAGTGTTTCTGTGTAAATCTGTGCCCATTCATTCTGTAGAGCATTGATGAGGTCAGGTACTGATGTTGGATGAGAAGGCCTGACTCACAATCTCTGTTTCAGTTCATCCCAAAAGTGCTTAAAGCGGTTGAGGTCAGGGCTCTGTGTTCGGGCCGGTTGAGTTTTTCCCACACTGAACTCATCAAACCACAAATTTGGAAGCAGAGCATTGTCCAAAATATCTTGGTATGCTGAAGCATTAAGATTGGGGATACGGGGCCTGAATGAAACACCTGAATTCAATAATTAAAATACTTTTGTCCATATAGTGTATGTGCACGTTGATCGTCCCATTCCAGATGTATTCCCCTTTCATGTTATAACAATCTCCACTCCTCTGGGAAGGCTGGACACTAGATGTTGGAGGGTGGCTGTGTGGATTTGTGTTCATCCACACACTGTACAGGAGCATTACTGAGCACATGCGCTGATGTTGAGATGTCTGACAGTTCATCCAGTTCATCCCAGAGCTGATGGCTCAGTGGGGATGAATTCAGGCAGGGCTCTCTCTGTCCAGAACACTTGAGGTCTGTTCTTCCACGCCAACACACCGTTAACACACCATGTCTTCATGTAGCTGGCTCTGCGGATCTCAAAGGGGCGTTGTCATGCTGGATAAGGGTTTGGGTTTTTTGGTTACACTGAAAGTGAACTGCAATGCTAAAGCACACAGAGGCGTTCTGTACATCTGTGTGTAAAAACCACACATGGGTGTGATAGTCAGAAGAGTGAAGATTTTGCTATACAATGCAAAGTGGGTATAGAAAATAATTACCCCCTCTTTAAAACAATCACATTTTGTTGGTTATTTTGCGGCTTGAGATGAAGACAGACACGTTTTTGTTTTATCCATCTGTATTTACTCAGTGCAACAACTTACATCCAAGTGAAAGATACAACACCCCCATGTCAGGAAAAAAAAAAATAGAACAGAATCAGTGATTTGGAAAAGGAACACCCCCTCCTAAATATCACTTGTAAACTCAATGAGGTGAAGCTAATCTCCTTCTCAATGGCACACAAAGCCATTTGACTTTCAACCGTGATCAGCTGTGGTCATTTTGATTAGCTCAGCATGAATCGCAAGAGCATTTCAATCCCCGGTAGTGCAGCTAAGGCAAATAATCAACTATGGGCGGCAAGGCACTGTCAAAGGATCTCCGAGATAAAATTGTGTACAAGCACCAGCCAGGAGATAGATTTAAAAAAAAATACAAAGGTTTTATCACTGCCTGGATGCACAGTAAAGTCTATTATAAAGAAGTGGAAGGTATTTGGTACAGCACAGACCCTCCCTGGATCAGGATGTCGCTCCAAACTGGATGAAAGGGTCAGGAGGAAACTGGTCAGAGAGGCAACCAAGAGGCCAACAGCAACTCTGAAGCAGTTGCAAGAATTTATGACAAACAGAGGTCATGCGATGACGATTTCACAAATTCTCCACAAATGTGTCTCGTATCGGAGGGCTGCAAGAAAAAAGCCACTCCTCCTGAAACACCACATGCAGTCGCGACTGATCTTTGCATAAACGCAGGTGGTCAGATGAGACTATTTGAATTATTTGGCCTCGACACCAAACGACTGGTGGAAATTCCATTCGGGTCACGTCCAAATAACAGCATTCCTACAGTAAAGCATGGAGGTGGTGAGATCCTGTTACGGGGTGTTTCTCTGCAGCAGGGACTCGAGCACTTCTCAGGATTGAAGGAAAATGGACGGGGAAAAATACTGTCAAATTCTTGAGGAAAATCTGCTGCCCTCTGCCAGGAAGTTGTCAATGGGAGGAAGGTTTACCTTCCAACGCGGCAATGACCCAAAGCACGCAGCAAAACTCACCACGCGGTGTAGGAAGGAGAAAAAGGTGAATGTCCTCGCATGGCCGAGTCAGAGTCCAGGTCTTAAACCACATTGAAAATCTGTGGAATGACCTGAAGACTGAAGCCCACAAACGGCCTCCATCACGTTTAACTCGGTTTGAGCAAAGAAGAATGAGCAAATACAGCGAGATGTGCGAAGCTGTGTGTGTCATTGAGAAGGTGATTCGTTTCACCAGTTTAGGGGGAGAGGGGTGATCCTTTTCCAAATCAGTGATTCTGTTATTTTATTTTATTTTATTTTATCCTGACATGTGAGTGTTATGTCTTTCACTTGGATGTTAAGAGTAAAATAGTACTGAGTAAAGTACAGCTGGGTAAAACAATACCTGTGTTTGTCTTCATTTCAGGCTACAAAATGTGATTTTTTTTTTAAGGAAGGGGGCGTTCTATACCCACTGTATATCATGCTTTTTAAAGTAATTTGTTTGCAATGAGCCAGTGTAGCCGGAGGCTTTAATTCCAGTCAAATAAGAGGCACACATGACAGCTGACTGGGGACTAGGATGACCTGATTAAACGAGTGAAATAGATGCACATACATTCGCTTTCAGTGTGTAATGTTGAAGAGCCCTGACATATGCCTTTCATTAAGTGAACTAG
Organism: Clarias magur; assembly: GCA_013621035.1. Classification (NCBI taxonomy): domain Eukaryota; kingdom Metazoa; phylum Chordata; class Actinopteri; order Siluriformes; family Clariidae; genus Clarias; species Clarias magur. The sequence goes on along the minus strand of QNUK01000660.1, from coordinate 276,902 downwards.
CCTAAAATGAGCTAATTTGCTAATCACAAAGTAGTGACGGATTTCATTAACCAATTCAAATCATCAATAAATCCAGACCAACAACTTTGGTTCCAAATGGTAAAATTACAAACTAGTCATTTGGCAGACAAAAGTGTTGAGCTCATCTGTGATCTGATCCGAACGCTCGGATTCACTGAGAAGACGTGAACACTCGCTCTGCTGCTGAGATAGAAAGAAGCACATTTGTATTACTCTGCCTCATCATTTATCAAAGCGATGAATCGGACACAGCCATTAGGAGGAGACGCTTGTACCCCAGTGGAGCTCAGGCTGAGTGCCAAAGCGCTGAATCGAGATCCACAAAATGTCATTACTCCCCCATCTGACATTGTAAACGAGGAAAAGCGATCCCGAGGTGCATTAGCCTAATTGTATAAAAAAAGACAATAAATTATACACTCAACACCCCATCATGTTTTGATGGTAACGTGATATGCAGGCCTGAGAGAGGAGCATTATCAAAGTCTAATGAAATAAAAATGGAGTATAAATAGTACACTTGAGAGCGAGACATGATGCGTAGAATCTGAAAATGTTGGCTTTTAATGTACAGTAGGTTTAATAAAATGATGCCTTTTATGATGGACCCCGAGAGAAATGAAAAAAATACAGGATGGTCTCCATTCTTTTGCTTCCAGTGTTAATGTGTGTTGAATTATTAAGAGACGTTATTAACGTACAGCAGCCGATTTACAGAATCATGAAATGCAAAAACATCACAGTCAAAACTAGATCAAAACTCCTGGGCAAAAAGGGCGAACGCTTAAAGAACAATCAGAAGGAAGACATGGAACTTGACTCTGAGTCAGTGATGAAACAAACAACAAGAAAGAAAAGAAATTAAAGCTGAATTAACATATAGAACAGGAAATAAATAGTAGAAGGAAGTTTTCCGACTAGAATAAAGACTCTGGAGTTCTATAACATACTGTGGTACATTTTAAACATGATTCTCAAACATGGAACTTTAAATGTGTGTCTGTAAATCATTCCACGGCCTTTTGGACTTCCGTAGTGCGTCACTCGGAACAAAAATGGGACCAGGTGGTTGTGCCAGAAAACACATTTAAGCCATTTTTGATCATAAAACTGTGTTATTTAGCTTGTTTCATGGCCACAGGCGCTGAAGTCCTTGTGTCACATTTAATACACAGATGCTCCTTGACTCGCAGCAAGGATACGGCCCAAATGCTGTAAAACAAAAATACATTTAATATTGAAAAAGATCAAAACTAAAAAAAAAAAGAAGTATGTTTCCTACTAGGATTTCAACGATTAATCAGTAATAAATGGATGAATAGATACTTTATTAATCCCAAAGGGAAATTATATCGTTATAGCAGCCAGTTCACAGATTTTATAGAACAAATAAGGAACAAGCTAGAATTGAAGTAAGGAAAATGTCAAGTAAAAAAATATACACTGTTTACTACTTAAGGTGCAAACAATATTGTCATGCACACTCGTAACACGACCGGCACTAGGACCGTACGGTCGGGTTTCCAGGAAGCATAAAAGGAGACAAAATGGCGCTTCACGTTGCTCAGTCATGCTCACTCTGTGAGTGCTCACCGATTCGGGTTGCGTCTCTGATTGAGTGTGTGCTGCTAGAACGCGGGTTTATTTGTGTAGATCCTTTGCGTAAGAGAGTTCTTAGACTAATCGCGTGGTTATCCTGCCTATTCGTGCTGCTTCCGCGTTTGGGTTTACCATCCACGCGACACGGGCTAACTGCTGAGGCTTTTCAGTTTATCCTTCGGTTGCTCGTGACAAATATGAATATACGCTTCGATCGATACGTGCATGATGATCGTACAGTATATACAGGCAGGATATTGTATATTTCCAGTCCAATCTGATGTCAATGTCAACTCCAAGATCCAGTATGTCCCAGTCCACCACCTCCAGCTCCTCGTCCCGTGGACTGGGCTCGAGGACTGGGCCCCTTGGTCCTCCTGAGATACCCCACCATCATTTCACAAAACTATCAATTACCGTCAATAATTTAACTGACTAAACAAATGTATTAACCAATAATGTTTGTTTTGCATTATATTTCTCAGATAGCTCACAATCATATCACATATCTATTACCTTGTGCACCACAAGAGGGCGCACTTCCAGTTCAGGCAATGTGCAGTATCAGACATCGTATTTTTAGTGGCCCAATTTTTGCATGAAAACAGAGAGACAAGAGGAGTGTTTTCAACAACTGTTTATTTTGCTTTTATTAAAAACTAAAAGCTTTTATAAACTAACTTACTCGCTAGTGACGAGGACTGTTTAAATAAAAATTAAACTGAGGTGTTACAGTGTGTCCTGGTATCATTAATTATTAACTGATTCAAAAAGTATTCAAAGTTAAAAAATTTTCATCTATCAGTGAAATAAAATGCGGAAACAAAATTCTAAAAATCCTAGTTTCTAAACAACGTGTCGAAATAATTTTTTAGTCGAAAGATTCATAATTCCGGGATCATCTGTGCTGCAGCTGTTGTTTTTTCCACTTTTAATTACATTGAGAAATGTAATCTTAAATATGATCCAAGTCACTCACACATCATAACCCAATCATCATATAATTAGAATTGATAATTAGTCAATAGATGAGGAACTCTCCGGTCAAATGACGCTCGTGGCTGAAACCGTGGCTCTGTGTCACACGCGTGCAGAGGAGAAGAACGGCCGCGTGTGGCTTTGTCGCCTGCCGTAGTGACCGCAGAGTAACGACACACTCGGACTCGATCTTCTGGTCATCCGCTGGAAACCGGGCGGCGTTTTCCTCTTTACTTCAGCGACATCATTCTTCCACGATCGATTTCACTTTCAACTCGCTTAAAGGTTTTGCAGCACAGTCAGGCGGCACATAAAATACCACAAAATGACAAAATGCTTTTTTGCTTCTTGTATTGTTTAATTTAGGATCACATTTAAGACCCAAACACACAACGCTGGCAGGTAAAAAATGAACTAAATAACTTTTAACAGCTCAAAAAAAAAAAAAAAAAAACCTTGACACAAAGTGCTTCCAGTGAACAAAGACAGAGTAAGTTCAGTTTAACAAAAAGCAACACTACAGTAAAAGACACACACACACACACACACACAGACATTAATAACATGAGGAGGAAAAGTCGCGATGAAACTAAATGCGTAGCCGTGGCCGAATTTCATTACACAGTACTTTAAGACGTGAGAAACCAAGATTAAATGCCCTCTCTCTCTCTCTTTCATACACACACACACACACACACACACACACACACACGCACACTTCTGTTCTTATAATAGACACATCAAGGTCACTCTAAAGCTTTTTTCATGCTTCTAGCCCTCTGCTACCCATCTGGGGGATTTACCCCCCCCCCCCCGCCCCCCACCTGATATACTCTTAATCCTAATTCCTCCTCAGATACCCTTCTAATGTTAGAAGCCCCTCTAATTTCACAGACTCTCAATTCCTCATTCAACCCCTTTTACCTCCCCAGCTTTTGAATTTTATCCCTCTGATGCCACTAAAAAACCCATTTACTCCTCAATCCTAAATACCCAATTATATTCACATTGCCCCTCTGACCACCTCACTGATGACTCTGTTATCCTTCCAATACCCTATTTGCCCCTATTACCCCTGCTGATATGCTTATTTCTCTACCTATACCGCTACAATTATAATCGTACGATTTTTCCCTTTTCATTCCTGCTCCTCAGATACCCGCTGTTACCTCCTTTTCAATAACACTGCTGTTACTGAGAGCAGAACACACTCAGGCCAACATTTAACAACGGAGAAATGAACAGAGACTTAATAAAAAAAAATGTATAAACAGTAAGAATGGTTTCACAGCCTGTTTATAACTCAGGCCTTAAACCTGCAGTGAAATCCAGACCGCCGTTCCAATGCCCGTAAATGCTAAGTTTGTCCTTAAAAGCCGCGGGGTAGCACGACGAGGGGCAGAACTTTCAGCTGTGACCAAGAAAGTGCTGAAGAGAAAAAGCAGAAAGACCAAAAGCACATCTGGGCGGGGCTCGTGGGGGGGCGGAGCTCAGGTTACATTTCTTCAGTTTTAAAATGTATCTTTATTGCATGACGTTCTGCTTAGCTACGCAACACAATATTTGAATTTAGCAAGATTAGCCAAGATACATGCGCTAATGTTAAACAGCTACTCACTAGTGTTACGTAACACAGCTAATCTTGGTTAGGCTAAGAAAACATTAATCTTAGCTTATGAAAACTAGCTAATGTCACTACTAGCTAAAATGACAATTATACCTTAAATTTTAATTCTTGCCAAATCAAAAAAGTAAAAAAAAAAAATCCCAGATAGTGGTTTGCTTAGCGGATCACAAATATAGCAAATGTAGCATTAGCTCCGCCCCCAATGACCTAGCGAATAAAAAAAAAAAAAAAAAGGCAACGATTTGTTTCGATGCAATACTGCAAGAGTCTTTTTGGTAAAAAAAAAAAAGAAAAGAAAAGAAAAGAAACTTTTGTGCTGACTGGAATTTGATCCCATCAAAATGTTTTCCATCATATTCTCTCTCATAAAATAAAATTTAAGTTAACTTTAGCTACAATAAAATACTAATCCTTTCCACTGACACATCGAGTGAAAAATGATCTGGTTCACTTTAAACAATTCCGCTCCAGAGTTCAGCACGAAAGCAAGTTTCACCAACAACAGTAAGAGTTAGAATACTTCGTTTTTTTCTCAACAAAACGCCACGTGTTTAACATATTAACGTATTGTGTCGTCGTCCTTTGTGTACGTCATGAATGTAATGATTTTTTTTTGAGGTTTGCTGCTTTAAGTCAGCCACAAAAAAGTCCCAAAGAGTCCAAGCTTCACGTCTCGTCTCCGGCGCGTCCCACGTTCATTCTTTGCACTCTTGGTCATTTTGGAAACCAACCAGTCACACTTAACACCCGTAACACTTAGCTTAGCTGTCGCTAATTCCGATACGAGTTTAAAAGCTCACGTCGACTCGACCCACTGGACGTCTTGGTCTCTCTCCCTCGCTTTGCTTTTTGTTTTTTTACGGAGTGCAGTACTCGAGCATTTCCTCCGAAGTGAAAGAGAACTCCTGGAACTCGTCCTGGTTGATCTGCGGGAGCACGGCGTCCTCGATGGGGGTGAGAACCGCGTCCTCGTTCGTGAAGTCGGGGTCGAAATTATTCACATCCTCACCGGTTTTCTGTCCAAAGAACATTTTGAGAATATGAGAGAGAGAGAGAGAGAGAGAGAGAGAGAGAGAGAGAGGGAGAGAGAGAGAGAGAGGGAGAGAGAGGGAGAGAGAGGATGAAGAGGGAATGGCAGTTTATAGCTGCTATAACGTAAGCGAGAACAAGAAATCATTTCTCGTAGATGATCCACAACATTAAACCTAACCACAAACTGATAAATTGCATAATTGCTTAATAAAAAAATATATATATACATATATTTATCTTTGTAAGAAAATTGTCTTTTTTGATTATTTTCCTACAGTAGCACAGCACACACTGCGGTTCATTCCTTACATTCTTTTTCGAATATTTACATACAGTATGCTGTTTTTCTTGTGAAATATACTGCATTTGTCTAAAAAAAATTAAACGCTTACAGCTTCAATCAAACTACATTTATTAACACATGTCATGTGTAAGAACAGTCAGTATGTGTGTGTGTGTGTGTGTGTGTGTGTGTGTGTGTGTGTGTGTGTGTGAATATTAATCTCACGATGACTCACGATTTGGGGTCTAAACGGAGGCTGGATCTCCCGCCGGTTCAGTTTCTCCCAGTCGATGGCGCTGAAGAAGACGTGCTTCATGACGGCGTTCTCTCCGCCGCTCGTCGCCACGCAGCCCAAGCGACGCGCCGGGTTCTTCATCAGGAACTGCCAACAGGACACAGTGACATCACTTCCTGTCCATTAACTAGTTGATGTGCATACTTACTAACATCATTACTAACATTGTTGAATTATTAACGTTGAAAATGTGATTATTAGTGATAGTTTCATTATTGGAGTTTATGTGTTTGATCAGTACGGTGCCACTTGAGTGGAGTCTTAGGGTGCACGTACGACCCCTCGGTACTCTTACCCATTCACCCCCTTCATCTTAAATACCCCATTAACCAAAATGTAGCCCTTCTGATCACTCTGGTCTCCCATGGGACTCCTCTCTAAATCCTCCAGTATCCTCCCAGTGCCTCGCCATTCGCTTCTGATACGCAGCTCCTTCCTCGCGCTAGTTAGTATTAGATTAGTAGCTAAACCTTTTTATTGGATAATCAGATTTAAATCTACACACATTTTAGGTTAATTATAGTAAAAATAACTTTTTTTCATAACAATATAATGTTGCATTTTAAAATATATGCATTAATTCATTAATAAAAAATAATATGTTGCATTTAATAATATAATAAACAATGAAATCACCGGCTGAAAGGACACATTTCAAATGACAGTTTCACTAAAATGCCTTGTGATGTGTCTAATAATAAAGAGTTACAGTGCAGTGAGAAGCCGTGTGGTTTCAGTATGACTGTACTCTGATTAGAACTAGTGCAGCTGCAGAAAGAGTCACAAGCAGACGACATTAATGCGGCTACAGCGCTGTCGGGCTCTGAACACCAGGAGATTTACAGATAACAGACCCGCGTGAGCTTCGCTCCTTTTTAAAAACGGCTGGGATGAATGCAGATAGACGCTGGATGCTCCATGCTAATGCTGATGTTCTTTGATCTGCTTGAGTTAAAGTGGCGTCACACGGCTGATGCTAATTTGCACTGTTAGCTTCGTTCGATCAGTAGCCGCGGTTTAAAGGTTGCTTTAAAGGTTGTAGAAGACACACTCACTCGTAGTTCCCTCAGACTGTGAGCACTCTCACTCTCAGGGTGTAGCGTTAGCGAGGTGAATGAGGACGCGGGATACCGTGAAACTAATGTCACCAATTCAAGAGTGATCACAGAAGCTAATGATAACACGCTAATGTTATGCGTCTGCTGTCGATAGCATTACTTCGCAGGGTGACGGTTAAACAACGCTCAAGATAAAGTGAACTGTGTTAATGCAACACCGCGTTCACGATCTGCCTCGCGGTTACATCAAGCTTAATGCTAACGCGCCTTTTCATACACGTCTGAGTGGCTGCTAGTCAGATGTATCTTCACGTTTGTTGTGTTTTTCCACACGGCTTATTTTTGTCAGTTCTGATTTCTGTGGCAACAACAGAAGCGACTATAAATCATTCGCTCCTTTGATTTATACGCTCATTTAATTTAAGAGCAGGGAGAGCCGCAGGTAGCGAGGGGTTTGTTTCTGATGCCGCAGATTATTGGCCATAAAAATAAACTGACTTATAAATCATTTGTCCAAACATTTATCATTCTTGTTATCGTTTTGTTTTTATTCATTGATGAGGGGGCTCCACATTAAGGCTACTACTACCACTCAGCCGGGAGGGCCGAAGACTATCACGTGTTTCCTCCGAACCATGTGACGCCAGCCGACCGCATCTTTTCGAACTGCTCGCTCGCGCACCGTTGGGGGCGGAGTCACACACTCAGAGGACGGCGCTATCCGCTCCTTCCGCTCGCGTGAGCTCACAGACGCCCCTGATTGGCTGTAGAGCCGCGATTAATGTGGGAGGAGCACTAAGTACCTCTCATCCCTCCCCTCTAGACCTCCGGCTGCGAGAGGTTACAGCACCACCCGGGAATCGAACTGACGATCTCCGGATGATAGGACGAGCGCTTTAACCACTGCGCCACTCGGAGGCCCCGTTTTGAGATTTCTGAGTTTGTTTGTTTTCTAACCTCCAAGTCAATTAATTAATTAATTGTAATTATTTTAAGACAGAAAGGGTTTGGCCTATTGTAAACTATTTTGACTCTTTTAACTCTGTGTGATGAATATGTCTCTAAAAGTCGAAATCTTTAAACCAATAAATGCAAATTCCATTAAATACAATTATATTATATTTTGTTATAATTATCATTGTATACAATTATTGAACTAGATATGATTTTTGTTTTTATTGGCTTTAGACCAGAGCTCAGACACCGAGCCGTAACGACTGGGTTATTTAATAATTACATTTAAACGTACTTGATTGTGTGAGTTTGTTTGATTCGCATGTAAAAGATGAAAACGTAAACTGTGTTGTTTTTTGCTCTTCACACTGTTTTTCTTTACAATAATGCAATATGAATTCTTCATTCCCCATTTGTTCATAAAATTCAGATGACTCGGCAACTTCCTCCATCTAAAACTGCTGAGGTCAAGCAAACACACACACACACACACACACACACACACACACAGCTGCCTGGAACAGACCTTCACACTGACTCTATATCTGTACAGTGTGTCTGATCATGCTAATGCTAGTATGAGGTGTGTGTGTGTGTGTGTGTGTGTGTGTGTGTGTGTGTGTGTGTGTGTGTGTGTGTGTGTGCGCGTGCGTGCGTGCGCACGTGTGTGTGTGTGTTCTAGACATTGCTTAAGGGCTGAGACACACAGCCAGATTCTAAAAGACAAAAACATTAAAAACAAAATAACATTCTGGAGTTTGTCAAATGATGATGACCTTTAGCTAAGGTTGTTAAACCACACACACACACACACTCTCACACACACACTCACACACACACTCACACACAGACACACACACAGACACACACACAGACACACACACAGACACACACACAGACACACACATACTCTCACACACTCTCACACACTCTCACACACTCTCACACACACACACACACACACACACACACTCCACATGATGGTTGCTTAAACAGATGACTGTGGTTATGATTATGCACTACACACAGATGTTTGTAAGACAGCCATGTTCTACATCATCTGTATCGGCCTCCTGTGTCTCCTCGTCCTCCTGATTTACTGAGCACCGTGTGTGTGTGCGTGCATGTGTGCGTGTGTGTGTGTGTGTGTGTGTGTGTGTGAGCGTCAAGTGTGAAGAAGCCACCTCACACAGGTGTGAATGTGGTAATATGCTGCTTGTAAATGGGTTAGTGCCCCGCGTGATTTAAAAAAAAAGTCTCCACGTCTTCACAGGATAAAAGCAAAACTTTTGGCACCCTGAATAAAGTTTAAGAAGCCAAATGTTTAAATATTAACAGATTTCGTATTATTATTATTATTATTATTATTATCATCATTTTAGGACGTCAGAATGCATTGTGTACGTGAGACATGGTGATTAAACCAATAAAATATAAAAATTTCATCCAAGACGTTTGATTTGATTTGATGAGATTTTTAAAACTGAGATCAAACAGAAAACGTGTTGAGAATTTTAAAGGTCCCGTATTTCACGATTTCATTAACATGCTAATGCGCAGGTCTCCTAACACACGGGTCTGATCTCAGGTTCAAGATATCAGAAATTTGATCACACCTCACACTCCCTGTCTCACTCCTCCTCTAAATGCACCGATGCAGTGTCTATGTAAATGAGCTCCTGCTGAGCCACGCCCCTTCTGAGAACAACCTGGAGGAGGGGCTCACCTTATATGAGGTCACGTTAGGGGAAAAAATCTAATCTGCGTGTTTAAGCTGCAGCCGATGTACACACGGAAAAAACTCATCTAAATGTCTAAACATGACTAAACATTTTACATAATAGAGTCATTTAAAAAAAATAAACTCAGACCACAGCTTATAATACAGGTTATAATACAGGTTATATGCAGCTTATAACTTAACTTTACAAATGTAAAAGTTGAAAAGTTGTATATTTAGTATATATATAATGTGTGTGTGAGTGTGTGTGAGTGTGCGTTGTGTGTGCGCATGGTTGCACTTCTCACAGCTTTAAGGATGTCCACAGCGTCAGCGCTCAACCATGAAGCATAGACGATCTCCTCGTTCAGAATGCACTCGAACAGATCGTCCTCGTTCTCCGCCTCAAAGGGGGCGTGGCCTGAGAGCATCTCGTAAAGCAGCACGCCCAGAGCCCACCAATCAACCGATGGCCCATACAGCATCTCCTGCAGGATCTGTACACACACACACACACACACACAGTCACACACACACACACAGACATACACACACACACACACACACACACACACACACACACACACACAGACATACACATACACATATAATGAAAATGATGAAATAATGAAATGAATGTGCTGGTGTTTGATAAGTGTTGGCCACGCCCACCTCAGGAGCGATGTAATCCGGAGTTCCACAGAACGTTCCGGTAGCGGCTCCCTCGAACATCCCCTCTTTACACATCCCAAAATCCGCCAGCTTACAGTGACCGTCTCGATCCAGCAGCACGTTATCCAGCTTCAGATCCCTGCACACACACACACACACACACACACGTATATTCATGATGTTGAGGTTATTATTTTTATTAAAGCCATATTTTCATCAATTGAATTGTTTTTAGATGTGTTTTTTTCTCTCTGTGTATGTGTGTGTGTGTGTGTGTGTGTGTGTGTGTGTGTGTGTGTGTGTGTGTGAGACCTGTAAATGATGCCCTTGCTGTGCAGGAAGATGAGCGCGCAGGTGATCTCGGCTGAGTAAAATCGAGCTCGGTTCTCCTCGAACTTCCTCGACTTCTGAATGTGGAACATGAGATCGCCACCGTTCACAAACTCCATGACGAAGAACAAACGCTCCTGAGACACGGTGGAAACAACCACAGAGGAAATCACACAGAGGACGAGGAACTACAGCCGGAACTACAGCCGGACGGATTCAATCCCATTTTATTAACACAATAAATAATTAACTCTACTTCCCCAATACACCTCTTTATACAGCTTATTCATACTAATACCGTGTGTTTCTGTGTGTGTGTGTGTGTGTGTGTGTGTGTGTGTGTGAGGAATAAAAGATTGATTCGATCTTACGCAACTGAATGAATAAAAACTTCAGCATCTTTATTATAGTTTCACTGCCCTCTTCTGGTACACCAGGTGCATTAATGTTCCATCAGTGTGTGTGTGTGTGTGTGTGTGTGTTTCTCACCGGGTTCTGGAAGCAGCAGTACAGGTGTGTGAGGTAGGGGTGTGAGTGTGCGAGTGTCAGCACTCGTTTCTCCGTCATTGTGCACTCGACATCGTCATCCTGCAGAATCACGTCCTTCTTCAAAACCTTCACGGCAAATACACGATCCGAGTCGTTCAAGCGGGCCAGCATCACCTACACACACACACACACACACACACACACACGCACACACACACACACACACACACACACACACACACATACACACTATTGTAAGAACCCGCCACTGACAGTTAAAGAGTTAACATGTTAAATCTAATAATAATCTGCTGGTCTTTAATGTAATGAGTGATGTTGTTATTATTATTATTATGATTATTATTATGATTATTATTATAATTTGAGGTTGAAGTCCACATCCATGTGTGTGTGTCTCTGTACAGCAGAACTCTCTGTCTCACTTATTAATAGACAGAAATCACATTCTGTAAGGTCGAGTATCTGACGCCTTGTTTACACTAAGTTGGACTTCTTTGGTGCTCAGACAAACACACTCGCTGTTCGGTAATCGGAGAGAGAATCACAGATGAGAAATGGAAAAAGTCGATCAGATAAAGATGAAGTTTTGTCTTAAAACGACTCCGGCGTGTTAAAATTCACTTCTACCACTTCAGCGCTGTTATTTCAGCCAAAGTGAAAATCTGAACTAATCCCAGTCAAAACATTCACTTTATCTTTTCTCATTAATATCTATTGGTGCAGGTGTTTGTTTACATTGAGACAGTAGCGCATTAGTAGATGATTTTACAGTAGATGATTAAATCCCACACGTAACTGTTCATAACATCACTTTTACTCCACATTGTGATGTCACTGATGGTGCAGATTAAACTTCAGACTGAGATCGAAGTGCTGCAGGAGATTCAGTCAGTTCTGTACAGACAGTTTTGCTGTGATGACAAGACGGAACCTGAGTGGAGTGAAATACTGGTTTCAGGTCCTGTGGTTTACCCTCAGTCATCTTCCTATATATATATATATAAATATGTTAAAGGGTAAACCACATGTACATGACTTCTCCTTCATCATTATTAACATCATTAAAACTCTCTGAAACTAATTTTAAGATCAAACCATTTTAATTAATTCCCACTGATTTGTCGACTTGATTCAGTGATCTGAAGCTTATTTGATTCACCAGGTCGGTACATCATTCTCACTTTTTATTCTAAACTATTAAATGGACTCATTAGTTGTGCAGCGTGAGGAACTGATACAGTGATTTGCTAAATAGTTTGATTCACTAGTTCTCTGTATCGACTGCTTGGACTGTACAGCTAAACTTGACGTCACTAATGTCACTAATCCCAGACTCTACATAACTGACTTCATTTGCTGAATCAATTTCTGGTTTGATTCACCGATTCATTTGATTAATTCCTTGGTGTGATCTAGTAGTGTGTGTCACTGAGTCACTAGGCCTAGAGAGGGAGATGGGAAAGAAGATCTCAACGATCTCAAGAGCTTTAATAGAACTTATAAACACACACACACACACACACACACACACACACACACCTTGCCAAAACTGCCTTTGCCAAGAACCTGGAGGAACGAAAAGTCTTGGATGTGTAGTATTCGACCTTTGCTTTCTTGTGGATCTGCTCCTTTCTTCACACTGGCTCGATGAGACTCTGCAGCAGACGGGTTCTAACACACAGAGAGAGAGAGAGAGAGAATTTCACTGAAAATCTATAATTGAATGTTGTATAATAGAATATATACAGTATCGTGTGTGCTGCATGTGCATGTCCATGTGCGCGTGTGTGTGTGTGTGTGTGTGTGTGTGTGTGTGTGTGTGTGTGTGTGTACCAGTGTGTTGCGCTTTATCGTCCCTCCTGGCTGAAGTCCCATCTCGGCTAGCTTGTTCGCGAGCTCCACGTTGTTCACTCCGCAGTTCGGCGCGACGTTTCCCTGACAGCGGATATGAACGTTCATCTTACAAACTGCAAACACACACAGGACAGGAACATGCGTTATAGAGCCATGACATGGTGACACTGTGCATGTGTGCATGTGTGTGTGTGTGTGTGTGTGTGTGTGTGTGTGTGTGTGTGTGTGTGTGTGTGAGTGTGTGTACTCACTGCTACAGTGCAGTCCCTGCTTGACGAGGCCCCACAGTAAGGACCCGCAGTGATCACAGAAGGTGGGAACTTTATAATTGTGCAGATTGAACCTGTGAGGAACGTTAATGCTGAAACCCTGATTCACCGTCTGGAGACAGAGCGGGGGGGAAGAGGGGGGGAGGTTACCCATAGTGCACTGCAAGCCCTGGGTCAACTAATTAATTCATAAAGTAAATAACAAATGTGTGTGTGAGAATGTGTGTGTGTGTGTGTGTGTGAGAATGTGTGTGTGTGTGTGTAAGAAGGAGACCTGTTCTTTGGCAGGTTTCTTCATGCGTGGACACACAGTGACGACAAGCTGATGGCACCGTTTGTGGACGACGCAAGTACACACTGACCGACAAAACACACACACACACACACACACACACACAATCAAAAAACAAACAAACAAAACAGGACACAATTTTACATGTTACACATCTCACTTCACTACGACACTACTGCATGTATCTGTGTGTGTGTGTGTGCGTGTGTGTGTGTGTGTGTGTTCTCACCTTGACACTGGTACCCCTGTTTACCAAAAACACCCCTGTAACACACACAGAAAGAGCACAGAGACCAGCTCACTTTAAGTAAGGGATTAGTGTGTGTGTGTGTGAGTGTGTGTGTGTGTGTGTGAGTGTGTGTGTGAGTGTGTGTGTGTGTGTGTGTGCGTGTGTGTATGTGTGTGTTTTGCACCATATAAACTCCTTGCAGTGGAAGCAGAAGGTGGGCTGCTTGAGGAAGGTGGACATGAACTTGTGACCGTTGACCTGATGAACTCTCCGCCTCACTGCTCGCTGCCGCTTCCGACTGAACTCCTTAAACGCGGGAGGAGGGGCGGGGTCATCAGCAGCTGGGAGGGACAGAGAGAGAGAGAGAGAGAGAGAGAGAGAGAGGGAGAGGGAGTTGGTCCTCTGAATGAAGGATAAACAGTAACAAGATAAGCAGAAACACACAAAGTGAGAGAGAGAAGGTTGTTTTCACACATGGTCTGAAGACTCGAGTCCACGCCCACTGGGTTCGTTTGTGGGCGGGGCTTAAGGCCACATCTGTGTGCCGCTTTTTAATGAATGAGGGATGAACAGGATGCGCTCTCCACCAGAAGAACCTTTTATTGTGCTTCCATCACAGGATGTTCTCCAGAACACAGAAGGCTTTGGGTCTGGTTCTAAAACTGGAGATTCATCAGGAACTTGTTCGGACACTTACTAGAGTAACCAGGTCTGAGGTTAGGACCCCTCCACTGTAGGTCCGGTTCTGTCTCCAGTCCATGAACGAGTGAGTGGAGCTGGACTGAAGATCTCCGATTGCTCAAACAGAAGTTTCTCAGAACCTGGTATTTACCAATAAACCATTTCTAAAGCAAAACATGGCTGCGTGGCTCAACCGTCATCTCACAACTTTCTGCCACGCTTTTATTTTTAGAGAACCTTCAGAAAGACCAAACACGACGTTCACACATCCAGTCTAAAGCCTCTGCCTCGGGTTGCGCAGCTCGTGTTACTTCCCTCATTTGAAGTCGAGCACAAGAATCATAAACTACTAACTCACCCAGGAGGTGTCTGTTTCTTTTAGAGCAGTTCTTGAAAAGTTTATTACGATAGAACGTTCTGAGAACGCTGCAGGAACACACCGCACGTCCTCTTTCTACTAAACACAAGAGAGACTGGGTGGAGTCTTCAGAGGCAAAAGAGAAAGATGAAATATTTATATTGTGTGTGTGTGTGTGTGTGTGTGAGTGTGTGTGTGTGTGTGTGTGAGAGAGAGAGAGAGATGGACACATTTAATGAGCATTTCTAACTCACTTCTTCAGGTTCGTCAATATTAGTCGGCTGCGTTGTGTTTGTTCACTGAGAACCTGATGAAAGAGCGAACCTCAGACTAGACGGAGGTCACGAACTCGAACTAGCTGAGGTACAAAACAAAACTAGATCCGTCCCTTCTATGTTCCCCTGAAGAGTGTGTGGTTTAGGCAGGCAACCCGAGACGCAGCCCCCTACACACACATCTCAGCGTCTTTCCAAAACCATCTTTAACTCCCTCTCTCACAGAACCACGTACAGTGTTTTTTCCTTGCCGTTGTTCCCTAAACGATGCGCCACATACAATTATGTCTTAAATACAAGTACAGTGAAACCTTGGATTGTAACAAACTTTTTAAATACATTTTAACTTGATAAATGAGCAAGGTCTTGATATACGAGTAGTATGCATGAGCTATGGTTCTTCTCTCTCTCTCGCTGCTGTGGGATTGTGGGTAATCATCTCTCATGCTCAGTCTCAGTGCGTCACTCGTACAGTCAACATCCGTGCACGTGTACTGTTTACTATAGTGACTGTTGTTCAGTAACTGTACTAAAGAACAATGGCCTCCGGGAAGAAAAAAAGGGTTAAAAGTCTGTAGCGGTGCGCGAGACGAATCTGTTTAATGACAGTTAAATGTTTAATGTTTAATTAGAGTTAAAGCGTTGATAAAGCGTGTCTGTCAGAAAGCAGTGATCCCGTGTGTGTGTGCGTGTGTGAGAAAGTCGTCAGACTCAATAGGTATAACTGTATTTGCAGAGCACTCGCACTGCGCTGTGTGTTGTAAGTGCAGGTGAAGGTGATTTACACCGGACAGGGGTGTGTGTAGGTTTTATAATGATAAGTGTACAGTTTAAACACACGCACACACACACACACACACACACACACACGCACACACACATGCGCACACAGCCAAGAGGACACCAGTTTGTTTCGCTCCGGTGTAGCAGAACCGAAAAACATGTGGGGAAACACACGTACGCTTCCTCCAGCCTTACCAGCGGCTAATGATACTGAATCTACCGTGAGGCTAAATTTCTAACCGCTAGCTGGCAAATAAATCGAGTGCAGAGAAAAAAAAAAGAAAACTTTATCAAATCTGTTTGTCTCTTTATTCTTTATGTAAGAGTGAGAGGGGGCTCACTTTCGTTTACTCTCTCTCTCTCTCTCTCTCTCTCTCTCTCTATCCCCCCTGATCTCTCTCGCTTTCACTCCCCCCCCCCCCCACTCACGCCCACCCCCCTCCCCTCCTCCCTCCCTCTCTCTCTCCCTCGCTCTCCCCTGATTGGCTGAAGCCCCTGTCCATCTGCATGCGGGTTCGTCTCTCTCTCTCGCTCTCTCTCTCTCTCTCATGCCCGGACTCGGACGTGGGCGGTGTGTGTCGTATCCGGAGTGTGTGTGTGACACACACAGAGATCTGACCCGAGCCCAGTGAGAACACACACTGCTCACTGGTTAATACTGAGAGGTTCTTCAGATGTTCAGGTTGTTCTGAAAAGGTTCTCCTGTGAACCCTGAGAGCGAGACCCCCGTGTGAGAGTGTGTGAGAGGTGCAGTGAAGAGTACAGTCATTTAAGAGCCGGTTGTTTTCACGAAGGGAAATGAGAAAGACAACAAAATTTGTGAAAAGTCAGACAGCGAGAAAAGAGAGAGAGAGAGAGAAAGGGAACAAAAAAGAAGTAGAGAGCAACAGATCGAGACCACGCTGTTGTTTCATTAGTGTTCAGGCCAGCGGAGTTAACCACAAGGTTTAACGGAAGTGTGTGTGTGTGTGTGTGTGTGTGTGTGTGTGCGGGCCTGTCTGTCTTTTGCTTTACCAGACAAAACACACACTCACAGATGTTGTTACTTATATTATTATTTATTCAATTTAATATTTAAACAA
>QNUK01000660.1:250000-255000 GCA_013621035.1 Clarias magur | reverse complement strand
AGTTAGTTTTGACAGCGCAAACCTGCGCATGCGTCAATCTGTGGGCGTGTCTTAAATCGACCGCTGGACAGAATTTACTGAATCTTCTGCAGTACTTAGATCTCTGCCTGAAGTTTAATCTGCACCATCAGTCAAATCACAATGTTCTGGACACGCGGCACACACTGGGCCGACAGCGTCGTCGTGTCCCCACACAAAAAACACAGTCGCTGTAGGATGGAGAGATTTGACCAATTAAGGCGTCAATTGGTAAAAATGTGTGACACAGAACATTTCCTAAAAATGCATTCAGATGACTTTGTACACGACACACACACACACACACACACACACAGTTGTCTGGAGTTTCATGTATGTTACTCTGACTTTTATCTACGTGTTGCTCAGTATACACCAAGAAAGTTTGGACGATTGATGAGTGTTTATGAGCTGCTGTCAATCAGGTAAACACGTCTGTTCAACTTTCAATTTGGAACCATTTGTCAACCATGACGGGCCGTGTGTGTGTGTGTGTGTGTGTGTGTGTGTGAGGGAGTGATGTCATTTCAGCGGTCATCAAACGTCCAAATGTTCTCTGGCCAGTTATGTGTGTCTGATTAGTGGGATTTAATCATCTATTAATTAATTTCCCTAATTCATCTACTGTAAAATCATCTCCTAATGCGCTTCTGTCTCAGTGTGAACAAACACCTGCACCAGTAGATATTAATGAGAAAAGTGAAAGTGAATATTTTGACTGGGATTAGTTCATATTTTCACTTTGGCTGAAAGAAAAAAAACAGCGCTGAAGTGGTAGAAGTGAATTTTAACACGCCGGAGTCTTAAACTTATTCCAGATTATTTTCGGCTTTAACTTTTAACTCTTTAACGGTCGATGCCGCGAACTGACGCTGGTGTATAAATACATCGGGTTTATATTTATATTGCTGGAATAAAAATGTAGAGTGCAACACGCGCGCGCACACACACACACACACACACACAGAGAGAGAGAGAGAGCGAGAGAGAGAGAAGCTCGCGCACTCTGGCCGCGCTCGCGCGCGCGCGCGCGCTCGCACTCACCCATCCCTCGAAGGTCTCCTCGGGGCTCGCGCTCTTCCTCAGGTCCTCGAAGTGGATCGTGCAGTTCGCCACGAAGTCGTCGTAGCCGATCGGTGATTCGTGGAAGACCGCGAGCTCCAGCGTCTGCGCGCAGCTGACGCACGCGCTGAACTCCTCGTTGTAGGTGGGCGCGTTGGTGCGCGGTTTGGAGCGGGTCTGTCCCACCGCGCGCTCGTCCACCTTCACCACCACGTACGGGTCCAAGGCGGCGTGCGCGCCCAGGTTCAGGTTCAGGCCCGCTTTACCGAACGCGGCGGCGTGGCGCGTGGACGCGCTGGTGGGCTTCAGGTCCACGGCCTCACCCACGCGCACCTTCAGCGAGCCGGTGAACCGCATCTGTCCCGCAAACTCAAACACAAAACACACACACACACACACAGAGTCTGTAGAGCACGAGCCGGGGGTCAGAGCGCGCGGCGCGGGGACATGACCGCCTGTCCTCCGGTACACCGAGCAGGTGCAGCTGATTAGAATAAAACAAGGAAGAGTTCACTTCTCTCTCTCTCTCTCTCTCTCTCTCTCTGTGTGTGTGTGAGTGTGTGTGTCTGCGCGGAAGAGACTCTACATGAGGAAGTGTGAGAGCCCTGTGTGTGTCAAACCCCGAGCTCGCGCACGCACCACTGTGTAATTGCGCGCTCAACTGAAACTGTTTATAAGATCATTGAAACTAAAATATTAAGTGTGAAAGTTTAAATATAAAATTTCGCCAACATTTACACCAGACTTACATTTCTGTCCCACTTTATTCTACACCATATGGATTTGTCGATGACTTACAGAATTACGACACATCTTTAAATAATCTGTTCTGGATGCTGACGTACAAACACACACAGTATAAAATCAAATAAATAAACAAATAAATAAAGTGTAAATGTTAAATATAAAGTCTGAACAAGATTTACACCAGGGTTACATTTCTGCCTCTGTCCCCCGGTATTGTCCACTCCATCCTCCTGAGACTCTACTGACTGCTTCTCCTTATTCATAGCTGATAACTACACCAGGAAGAAGTTCAGCTAAATAATTATACCTAACAGTCCTGAGGACGGCACAAGAAAATTCAGTATGCAGACGACAAAGTTGGGAGAAAATGTCACGTCCTCACATGGAGACATCCAGGTCTTTTGTTATTTACAAAATGTTAATGTTCTGTTGGATGATGGTGTCATGTTCATGTGACATTGTATAAGTACACAGGCACACACACTGCTCATGTCGTGTGTATGTTTGTGTAGTCTTGCTGCAGCTCAGCATGTGTTACTGAGGTGAGTTGTTGTGTTGTTGTTGCAGGTGGGAAGGAGAGAGCGGTTGTTCCCAGTTCCGCGGTGCTCCTGATGGGTCAGGCCGAACAGGGCACGGGGCAGACGTCGCTTCGCACAGCACTGGCGTAGTGGTGACAGTTTAGCTGGCAGAGTTGTGATGTTTGTAGGCAAAACAGCAGAAGTGCTGACACCATGATGACGTGTTCATGTATCACCGACACTGTACTGCTGAGAGGAGAAAGGTTTCCGCAGGACCATAAATAACAACATGAATAAATGTATTAAAACAAAACAAATTATCAGTGTGTGTGTGTGTGTGTGTGTGTGTGTGTGTGTGTGTGTGTGTGTGTGTGGTTCATCATCTAGGCAGGTCGGTGTTTTTGAGTATATCATCAACTTCACTTATCTCACATCTGGATTGTGTTGCCAGATTGTGGTCTAACGCTTTATTCAGCCTGAATTATTTAACCTGTGGAATTAGGAAAATGTCATTAATCCTGGAGTGTCTTGATGCTGAAGTAAAGACACGCAGAAGGTTTTCCTACACACAATCTGTAAAAGTGATCTTAAAGGTCTGATTTAGACTAAATTAAAATGTAAAGTATAAAATATAGACTGTGTTTAAAAGGACGTGTCAGAGACGCGACATGTAACCTGAGAACGTTCAGGCGATTGAGGTAAGCGCCTACGTAGTGTTGATCGCTATGGCTACACACCCTCTGACAAGCTCAAAAGTGAAAACAGTATTAAAATGAGGTGTGTGTAGTGAACCTGCTGAGGACACACTCATCTCTGCGATTCCTACGCAGATCGCTTATTCGTAGTGTTTCAGCCTGAAAGTACGATTAAAATGGACGCCTCCATGAAAGCATGTGTTCTGTAGCAATAAGCTAGACAGCTAACACCAGCCATCAGTGTAGTCGTGTAGAATTAACCAGCCAATGTGATTGCAGGTTTTATTGACGTGACATCATACACACTGAACCCGGAGTGGAGGACATATTCCTGATCTTCTTATTCTTTTTCCTAGTCAGAAGTCAGAACTTCCGGTGGAACTGGGACGGAATTGTTGACATCTGGTTGAAAACTTTACTTGCATGGGCTATTTAAAAAAAAAAACAATTACATGGAGACCCTGAACTGGTGGACAGGTGGGCTGGTGGCCCTGGGAGCCAGACCTCAGTGTGTTGCCTGAGAGACTTTCAGCCTTCGTGACCCTGTAACCTCCTAATTTGCCGTCTGACCCACATGTAAAGTGATGGACCAGAGGCCACTGGTTTTGTGTGACTGGGTGCGAAACAGACTGTCAGAACGGAGCTACAGCCAGACAGGACAAAGTGAAACACTGAAAGCTTCTAGATGGTTCTGTCTAAAATTACTGGCTAAAGTTCTGGTCTACTGAGCGCCTGAATGTTTGTAGTGAAGCAAAGACACTTTGCTAAACAAATGACTAAACAGGATATGCCACACACACACACACACACACACACACACACACACACACACACACACACACACACACACCACTCAAGAGCAGAATTCAGAACAGAATTGATATAAACAGAATGAAAAAAGCGAACTAGACAGAAGTTTTGTTGTTATTATTATTATTATTATTATTATTATACCGCCCCCGTGTGGTAGGATATGGCAGTACATCCGACTAAACACATTGAAAAACATCATTAACTATTTAATCAGCTGATCACCGGCGCTGATCTTTAGTGAGATGTGTGTTACAATATTACCAGTCCCACGGTCTAATTAGTGTTACAGTAATAACGGTCCGCCTGTCTAAGGTGTGCTGCATTAATAATGGTTCCCCTGCTTAATGCACGATGCTGTGAAAAGAAGACCAGTCTAAAGTGTGTTACAGTAAGAGGTGTCCCTCATCAAACTGTGTGAAATGTGTTACAGTAATCTAATCCAGCTGTTTAATGAGTGTTACAGTAAATACGGTCCCCATGTGTGCTGGTGTTGCAGTAAATACGGTCCCCGGCTTAATGAGGGCTGCATTACGTTTAGTTCCGATGCTTAACAGATGTTACAGTAAAAACGCTCCCCACACTTTCAGTGTGTCACAGTAACAGTGGCCCCTCATCAAACTGTGTAAAGTGTGTTACAGTAAGAATAGCCACCTGTTTAATGAGTGTTACAGTAAATTCGGTCCTCCTGTCTAATGTGTGCTGCATTTATAATGGTCCCCTGCATAATGTCTGTTACAGTAATAATGGTCCTAGTCCTAGTCCACTGTCTAATTAGTGTCACAGTAAATACCGTCCCCATGTGGAATGAGTGTTACAGTAAACACGGTCCTCCTGTCTAATGTGTGCTGCACTTATAATGGTTCCTCTGCTTAATGTGGGTTACAGTAATAACATGTGCATATCTTATTAGTGTTAAAGTAACTACAGACCCTAAATAACTAAATAATGTTGCTCTCTCTCTCTCACACACACACACACACACACACACACACACACAGTCCATCACTTCACACGCAGACATGAATGATTCAAACACCAGCGTTTTCCTTTTATTATTCAGCAAAGTGAAAACACACACGCACACACACGCATGCGCACACACAGACACACACGCACGCATGCGTACGCACACACACACACACACACA
>QNUK01000660.1:227500-242500 GCA_013621035.1 Clarias magur | reverse complement strand
TCCATGAAGGAGCTCATTTGCATTTAAAGTGACAGAAACACATTTTGGGAGAGAAATGAAACTTTCAGGCATTCCAGGAATCCCAGGTTTGTGCAGTATTTCACCTGGAACATTAACAGACATCTAAGATTTACAGTAACTTTTTAAAAGGAAGTAAAATATGGTATTAAACACCACCGCCCGTGCCGTGACAATAAAGTACTCTTACACGCTGTACCAGATCAGCCACTCTCTCTTTTTATTAGAAGTAGTATTACTGCTGGTACTACAGCAGCTGTTTGACCTTGTTGTCTTTAAGCTCCACGACATTTTGACCGATCGTCACACAACACACAGCAAACGAAACTAACAGGTCAGCAGGAACGACTCAAGCAAGAAAACAGAAGAGCAAAGAGCAAAAGACTGGCATGTGACTGCACCGGCAGTACGAGGAACGCGGGCGGCCCTTTAGGATCCTTCAGGGTGTGTGATGATCACACATGGTGAGATTTCTTACAGAGAAAAAGAGAGGTTTAAAGAGTTCCGTTGAGGATCAGATGCACTTTCAGGAGATCCTCAGAGCTCAGATTTCAAAAGTTGAACAGAAAGACGTGCATGTCAGTGTGTTCCTGTCGATCTCTCCGTGACTCATGAGATCATCTGATGACCAGTACATTTGTGCAATATTCTTTCTTTTCACTTACACCACATTTCAAGTGCAATATGTAACTCCGTGTGCTATATTTAATTCTACTAGTCATTTTTTACTTCTGTTTATTGTATTTTTCTTTTAATTTGACTTTTTCCTTGTCTAATCTATTTTTTTCCTTTCTTCCCGGTAAATTAAATCAATGCAACTGTATGACCGAGACGAAGCAATTTAACTCTGGGATAAATAAAGTTCTTTGAATCTTGAATGATTCACATTTACACCTTGTTCTGTTTGATCTTGTCTTTTTTTTTTTTTTTTTTTGGTCAACCCTAGTGTGTATATATCTTTAACCGTATGTGTTAACACCAATGTCAGCTGTGTGTGTGTGTGTGTGTGTGTGTGTGTGAGACATGTCACCTGTCCCAGCAGTGGCGCTGACTCCTCCTCCTCCCCCTCACCTGGCAGGTAGCCCCCCTCACTCTGCACCGTGGTGTTCTGTCTCTCTGTCTTCATTCTCTCTCTCTCTCTACACTCTGCTCATTATGTATTAAAACTAAACTCCCTTTTGTTTCGTTTCTTTTCTCTTTCCTCCTCCTGACGCGCAGCGCGGACTCTCAGCCCGACCTCCTGGTCATATGACCGCACGGAATGTTTACGCGTCGATTATTGATGACGTGTCACCCCCTCAGCCCGAGCCGCTGAGCTCGCGGACCAATCAGATAGCGCGCGAGCGTGTCGCCTAAAGATGACGCAAAGAAACGGCTCCTCGCGTGCGTCGCCGGTGGAATGTTAAGGTAAGAGACGCGGCGGAGTACAACGGTTTAAACGTGGTTTTATTTCAGGGGAGGTGCGTGTGTTGTTAGTGAGGGATGAAGTCAATCGTGTGGAGCCTCTGGGGTTAAACTGAGACCTTCAGGTTTGTCTACAGAAGCGGATGATAGAAACCGAACTGCGCCTGATCCAGGACCTGTCACACTACACACAGCTGGAGGGGTGTTCGATTTAAATTAGTTTATGCAGCTGATCCAGGACCTGTCAGTTATTGGTCATGCACGCGCTCTTCTACTTCTCAAGGAATAAACACACAAAAAGGACAAGATGTGTCAATTCTTCCTCCTGTATACTCCTACTCCTTATTTCTTATAAAATCCACACAGTTTCGACTAAGTCGTCATTAAATTCATCAAACCTTTATTTACATGCATACTGTGAAACAGTGCTTACTTCATACCTGTGTGTGTGTGTGTGTGTGTGTGTGTGTGTGTGTGTGTTTTGTGACTACAGCAGCGTTCCCAGGCTGCTGTCTCTCCTCTGTGCTCCTCGCCGTGCTGGACTCCATCGCATCCTATCCTCCTGTCCCGTCCCAGGGGGCGTCTCTGTGTTTCGTGCACGATCGTCAGTCATGTCGGACACCGAGCTTGGTCTGTACCGCGCCCCTGCCTCAGTACGAGGGATGACCGTTCTCGAGCGTGACGCCTTCACGCAGACCGTCCTGGTTCCTGCGATACGGATCCCGACCCGCGTCCTCAACCGACTCGTTAAGAGCCTCAAGAAGGTGGCGCTGCAGAGGCCGGGTCTCAAGCGGGTCGTAGATGACGACGAGGCGGACACAGAGCACCGGCTGCTCCTGCTCGACCCTCAGAGCGTCGAGTCTGCCGAATCGTTCGGCCCCGAGGAGGCGGCGGCCCTGAAGGCGTTCGGGGTGGAGCCCGAGATCAGACGCTACCGGCTCAAACTGACGTATGAGAACCTGAAGAGCGAGGAGGTTTTGCGCGCCGTGCTTCCTGAAGGTCAGGATGTTACGTCAGGGTTCAGCCGAGTGGGACACATCGCGCACATGAACCTCCGAGACCACCAGCTGCCGTATAAACACCTGATAGGTGAGGAAGGGGACGGGGCAACACTTCAGGCGTACATGGTACAGCTATTAAAAAAGCACGTCATACAACAATCATGATGCACACTTACTGAATTAAAATAGCGTAATATTGAACAAGGCATCAATGCAAAAGTTAGTGCACCCTTAAAGATAAGTTATGTTAATAATGAACTCAGACACTGTTCCTGACAAAAAGGGAGAATAAGGAGGGGATACAAACTTTTGCACTCAGCTGAATCTAACATTGATCCGGGGTGAACGTTTGTTATGGAAAATTAAACTCAGACTATGAGTATGAGGTTGAGGTGTGTGTGTGTGTGTGTGTGTGTGCATGCGCGCCTGCCTGCAGGTCAGGTGATCATGGATAAGAACCCGGGCGTCACCTGCGTGGTGAACAAAACCAACACCATCGACTCGACCTACAGATTCTTCCAGATGGAGGTGCTGGCTGGAGAAAACAACATGGTGGCCAAGGTGAGGTGGAGAGGAAGCGCTCACACAGCGTTCATCATCATCATCATTAATGGTAATCCTGTACGAGTGATGTTTAAGACTGCAGTCTCATTAGCCGCGGGTTCTCTCCTGTGCTGCAGGTGAAGGAGAACGGCGTCTCGTACGAGTTTGATTTCTCGCGTGTTTACTGGAACCCTCGTCTCAGCACCGAGCACGAGCGCGTCGTTTCTCTGCTCCGCCGTGGAGACGTGGTGTTCGATGTCTTCGCCGGCGTCGGACCCTTCGCCGTGTTAGCGGCGCGCCGCGGCTGCTCCGTTTTCGCCAACGACCTCAACCCAGAGTCCTACAAGTGGCTTCGACACAACGCCAAGCTCAACAAGGTTGACTCCAAAGTCACGACCTTTAACCTCGATGGACGCGAGTTCATTCAAGGCCCAGTGCGTGAGCGTCTCCCTGATCTAATCAGGAGCTCAAGTCCTTCCTCCGCTATCCATGTCATCATGAACCTCCCGGCGTTAGCTCTCAACTTCCTTGATGCTTTCAGAGGCCTGCTGAGGGGAGAGACGGACCCGGGTCCTGACGGCGGTGTCCTGCCCCGGGTCCACGTCTACGGCTTCTCCAAAGAGGACGAGCCTGAGAGGGACGTGCTGGAGCGCGCCGAGCTGAGGTTAGGGACTCCGCTAAAGGGACGGTGTGAGGTGCACATGGTGAGAAACGTAGCACCGAACAAGGAGATGATGTGTGTAAGCTTCAGCATGCCGAGAGACGTGCTGTACACACAAGACGTGCAGGAGGAGGAGGGTGGGTCTCTCTCACATATACACACACACACACACACACACGTATATACTATAACCCTTTTCTCTCTCTCCAGGTTGCTCAGAAGAACCGTCGCCGAAGAGGCTGAAACACGAGCAGACGTCGTCATAAACTCGTCTGTCTGGACAATCAGAATGTTTCTGTTTCATGATTTATTTTTTTTAATGTATGATCTCACAGAGAAGGAATTTACACTTTCTGTTTAAACCTGTAAATAAAAGATTTAACCCCATTTTGAACTGGTGTTAATTTAAGACCACTTGCTCAGTGTGTAAGCAGCATCATTTCTCCAAATGTTTTATTAAGAAGTATAGATTACACTTCATTTCATTAAACTATCTGTAACGCTGCACTGGCTAATTACAAAGAGCAGTTCTCATTTCATGTCAATAATTTCACTAGACAATGTGAAAATGACTTGTGAATTATCAGCTATAAGTGTAAAATCAGCTGCATGATGCAGAGTGCCTCAAACCAGCCCTGGGCAGTTGATACCTGGTCTCCACAGGACCTAAACTAAATTTAATGTCAATGAACTAAACACCTATAAATATGTGCACCCCTTTCATGTTAACTTTTTGAACATTGCTCGAATTCCAAATCCCAGAAAGCACACGGGTACAGAATGTGTTGCTGTGTTTTGGAAGCACTCTGAACCTAGTCGTCTGGACATCATCGCAGTCTGGCTCTAGACTCACTCTGGTTCTTGCGCTTGCCCATTTGACCCGACACTTCACTTCAGCCAGATAACGCAGGATTAACGTGAGGGCTGATCCCTGTGCTTTATATTTTTCCCTGATAGGAAAAAAAAACTGATGGGTGGAACCATTGTCAATCATGTGCTTGATTGACAGTGACTCCCGCTACAAGCTCCGCCCACAGCGGTCTCTTAGCTGCGGCAGGAAACAATGGATGCTTCAGCAAAGGTAACGAAAACAAACCTCAAGCTAACGTCTTATGTTTTTTATTTCACAACTTTGTTAACGGTTTTAAAATATATATAACACCAAACCCGGATCTGGTTCATTAATTAGCTATTAAGCTAAATAGCTCGGTTGTTTTGTACCGCACTGTTCGACTGGGGTTATTTTGCTTCCTACCTGTATTCGGGCAGACCCCGCTTCCGGTACACAGCCGCCACGCCGGATTTTAACCTCGTAGCCAATCGATATCAGGAGGCGGGACAGGATTAACCAATCGTCGCGCAGGAGGCGGGATTTTTGGAATACAGATGGGAAAGAAAAACAAATCGTACGGGCTGTACCTCACTAGTTAGCGTCACTGATTTAAGGTTAAATATCTGTTTTTAAATAATGTATAAATTGTTTAGATATAATAAATAGCACTTAACGTACCATCTTTAAAAAGTAATAGCAGAATAATTGTACTTTTTCTGCACCCTATGTCCAGGCTGAGGTTAAACGCACCGTTTTGTTGCCATGGAGACAGCGTTAGCGTGAGATTAGCATCTGGTGATAAACAGCGCTGCTTTTTAAATCGGATAAAGTGTGAGTCTAATATATTCAGGAAAGTAAGTATTTTGTAACATTTTGTATGATATTCACCTAATTCTGTAAATCCAGGAGTATTTTATTTCACATTAATGTCCAATAAGTTTTAAAGTATTTTAGGTCTTAATGATTGCTCTTGAAAGGCTTTATTCATGAAGTTTAAAATTAATGCTGGAGTTTCTGAGCTTCTTGTTAATGTCCAGTATTCTAGTGTATTTAAAATGAAGACTTTTATTTTGTTGGTTTCCCCTTCCGGTTGAGTTCCAGCACGTGGTGACTCTGTAGCTCCGCCCCCTGCCACTAGGTGGCAGTACACATGGGTTGTGGTTATGTGATTCTTATGCTTTACTCAGCTGATAAGTCTTCATCCATGTGTTTTCCACACCGCCGGTCCCGTGTAGGGTTTCAGGGGCTCCCATTTCAGCTGTGTGTGTGTGTGTGTGTGTGTGTGTGTGTGTGTGTGTGTGTGTGTGTGTGTGCGCGCCCCCAAGTGAGCAGCATCCGGTGATCACGGTTAAAGAAGATGCCGGTGGGAATCTTAGCACTCTGGCGTTCATCATGGGCCCCGATGTGCCGCTGCTCAACGACTACAAGCAGGAGTTTTTCTGGAAGCGGTTCCCTCAGACGGTGCTCGGGGGCCTGAGACTCAAACTGGGCTACTGCGCACCGCCGTATGTCTACATCCACCAGGTGGCACTGTTCTTCATGCCTTGGCTCCTGGGTGGCGTGGGCACCCTGCTCTTCCAGCTCAGGGTGATGGACGACTCCAGTGCGGGGATCGTATCCGGGGCGCTCATGCTGTCATTCGGCGCCCTGCTGCAGACCCTGTCCCAGTGGGTGGCACGGAGAACCGGCGCCGTCCAGAGGCTGGCGGTGGGACACAACGTCATGGCCGACGAGGAGGAAGTGGAGTTCATGCGGTGTGCGGGACCCGAGACGGTGCGCTTTGTGGCCCCGGGTAAACGGTTCATGGCTAACGTGGTTCTCCACACGGTGCTGGCCGGGGCGATGTGCGGGTTCGGGACGTGGTACCTCCTGCCCGATCGTCTGACCGCCATATTTGGGAACGTCGGCGCCGTGGTGCCGGTGTTCACACTCAGCTGGGTCACGCTGTGCATCGGAGAATACGCGCTGATCGTGAACACGGCGGCAGAAACGGCCACTTTCCAGCCGCAGGACACGTACGAGATCACGGCGCTCACCAGGCCGCTCTACATCTTCAGCTTTGTCGCCGTGGATCTGGCGCTCAGGTACGCATCAAATAATGTATACTTTAGAAAAAACTGTGATCACATACACACCCAAGCCCGTCTAGCCACGCCTCTCACACAGCCCCGCCTCCTATCATTCATAGCTTCCGTAACGTGTGGTTTCAGCTGTAAAGTCGTGTTAAGGCCTAAGGTCAGACTGTAGATGTGTTCTGAGTTCAGGTGTGTAGGAGGGGGCGTGGCCGAGCTGCAGGTGGCCAGTCAGGTGATGCACGTGCTGTTCTTGGTGCTGCCTGTGCTGTGGGCGCTGGGAATGCTACCTCCTCTGGACGCTCTCATCTTATGGATCATGGAGCAAAGTCTCATACACATAATGGGAGGATCAGCTATGGCCACCAACTGCAGGTACACACACAAACACACACACACACACAACCACAGTGCACATTAACACATCTTCACTTTCAAGGCTGTTGGTCCTCCACCAGGTTGGTGTTGATGTTCCTGTCCTCCGTGTGCGTCTCCGTCTCCACGTTCTTCATCCCCTCGACTCTGGGCGTGGTCCTGTTCACCGTGGCGACGGGCTTCATCCTCAGTCAGGACCTCACGCAGATCGCTGCACTGTTACAGTGCAGGAGACGTGACACACACCCTCACACTCGCTCACTCAGCCTGGGGTGGTGGAGTATCCCGCTCTCCGCCCTCGTCCTCGCGGCGGCCATGACCGAAGCGGCTCTGCTGCACCAACTCTGTCCCGCCGGGGGGCAGAACGTAACGGAGGGGGGCATCCGGGGGTCATGTGACACCATGCCGGACCCTCAGGCTCTGATTGGCTGGATCCTCGTCGCTCTGTGTGTTATTACACGTATGTTACGGGAGATTCAGGGTGCGTGTGTGTTGGGCGGACTCGTCCTCAACCCCCTCTACCCCAAACGCCTCAGCAGCGTCCAGGCCTTCATGAGCAGCAGTAGAGGATTGTGGGTCGCCGCACTTGTCCGCAGAGCGCTAATAAATCTGGGTGAGGAGAGTCGGCGGTTCTCTCATGTCTCACAGTGTAGTCATAATAATAATAATAATAATAATAATAATATGAACATTCATGAATGTACATTTCCTAAATGATTTATTCAATTGATACCTAGTAAAACGTGTGTGTTTACGTTCTGTCTCTTTCAGTCTGTCCGTTAGCAATGGTTGGGTTTTTGGCCACAGACGCGTCCCTGTACAAGTTACACAGCTTGGCGTCGGCAGTGGGATTCACACGAGCCTTCAGAGCGGTACGTCACTGATCTAATGAAAACAGGAAGAGGAAACACTACAGCGCTGTTGAATCCGGCTCTCTGATTGGCCAGAAGGCCTTGATTAATTCTCTTCAACTGTATAAACCCGACAGCATAAAGTTGTTTAGACGTGTGTAATCACAATTTTCCATGAGTAAGGAGTCTCCGGTGTTAGAGGTAAAGCTCGAGGTTTTCCCACATCTTGTTTTTATCTTATTAACTTCAGGACAGAGAATAAAGAGAGACGCTGATGAGAGAGTGAGCGTTTATAGCTGCTACGACGTAAAAGGCAGACAGGAGCACGCTCGTTCAAATATACAGAACCGAAACAAACAAAGGTTTGGACACGCCTTCTAGTTCAGTGTTTTTGCTTTGTTTGTTTTTTTGGTGTGTGTGTGTTTAGTGACAACTCTGTAATAACACATATGGAATTTGTTAAATAATGTTATTACTTAATTACCTGTTTTACGATAAGACATGAAGGTCAGACGGTTCTGGATCAGTTCTCACAAGAACATTATTGTGTGTCGAGTGTGTTCGTAAACCCCATCGAGCTCCATGATGAAACTGTCTCTCATGAAGACCAGAACGTTAGCTCTGCTGCAGAGGAGAAGTTCATTCAGAGTCACCAGCCTCAGAAATCACCAATTAACCTCAAGCAGCACCTCAGATCAGAGGCGTTATGAAGCTTTACAGAGCAGAAGGAGCAGATGTACATCTCAATATCAGCTGTTCAGAGGAGATTATTGTGTGTTTTATAGAAACACCTTCAGTGTTAGAGAGAATACTGAGAGAGAGTATCAGTGTAGAGAGAAATAAACATCAGGAACGACCGTGGAGTTAGAATGGGGTGTACAAACTTTAGAGCGGTAGTGTACACCATAAACAGATGAAACACCCTCAAGTGCTCAGATACAATCAGGCGTTGTCCTGGAAACCAGGTGCCAGAAGAACGACAGGTGTCTCTCCAGGAATGGGGGCGGGTTCATGCCCACTGTGTGCCTCTAAAAAAAGAAATAAAAGAAACGATAAAAAGTATGACATTCTGTTAAAAAAAAAATACAACTGTGTGTGTGTGGTGTAAGAGGAATAAAACACTTGCTGATGTGCTGTTACACTTCATCACGCCCCTGTGTTAGGCGTGGCAGAGCAGTGAGGAGGCTCTCCTGCAGATGGCGGTAGTGGTGCTGGTGAGACTGGCAGATGGAGGCGGAGTCGTATACCAGTGGCACGACCTGGGCACGGGAGTGCAGCTTATAGTGGTGAGCGTGTGTGTGTGTGTGTGTGTGTGTGTGTGTCCTCAGCATGATTACAAACTGCTGATTCCGTGTCTCTCTCCGTCTCTCAGGTGTCCCTGGTCTCTGACCGTCTCTCTCAGTTCCTTCTGAAGCTGAAGTTCACTCTCACTGTCTTAATCACGTCCTGGACGGAGACGAAGCAGCGGCGTCAGTCGGCCGGCGCTCTGTTAGCGCTGAACGTGGCCCTGTGCCCGCTGTTGGTCGGCGTGCTGGTGCTGTCGGCGCTGCTCTCCGCTCCGCTCCTGCCGCTCTTCACTCTGCCCTTGTTCCTGGTCGGTTTCCCCAGACCCCTGCGCTCGTGGCCGGGGACGCCGGGTACCGCCTGCCCCTGCCCCGACTCCATCTACTACCAGCAGCTCAGCACCAGACTCGCCTCGGCGCTAACACACGCGTTCGCTAGCGGGGCCCTGGGTGAGGAGCAGCTCGTTTACTATCACTCACAGATACTAAAATCTGTTGTTGGAGTGCAGGTTTAAATCTCATAAATCAGAATCTCATCAGTTTGTGTGTGTGTGTGTGTGTGTGTGTGTGTGACCTCAGGTGCTTATTCGGCCGGTTCTCATTTCCTGGGCCGGTTCCAGGATCGAGTGGTGTGGATCAGCGTCCTAGAGAAAGGCTACGGATACTGTACGGTCAACATCAAGGTAGGAGCAGCGCACCGTCGCTTGCTGATCAATTTGAATCAAGAAATCATTTAACTCAAACCTGTCTGACAAAGTGACGCAGGGCAAAAGATCTAAAGAGATTCGCAAACAGAGGAGAAAGCAGGTAACTGACGTGCATCAGTCTGCAGTTTCACAGCGATGTGAAAGACTCACTGTCAGTTCTCACAAAGATGTGATTGCAGTTGTTGCTGCTGCCAAGGAGGGCAAAACCAGTTATTAGGTTTATCGGGCAATTACTTTTTCACATGGGGCCAGGCTTTTTCCTTTAATAAATAAATCATTATTTAAAACCTGTAGGGCTCTGGTGGCTTCACCTGCCACGTGTTCGATTCCCTGGATGCAGTGCCGGTCCAAAGCCCGGATAAACTGGGAAGGGTTGCATCTGGAAGGGCATCCGGAGTAAAACCTGTGGCAGGCTTGTACGTGCGGACCTCGTGTTCAGCAGGGGCGACCCCTTACCGAGAGCAGCCGAAAGAACAACTACAATCATTTCAAACCTGTATTTTAATTTGTTGATGATTGCATCATATACAGTACAGACCAAATGTTTGGACACACCTTCTCTTTCAAAGAGGTGGAATTTGTATTATGGCAAGAAAAAAGAAAAACGAGCGGCCATCATTACTTTTAGAAATGAAGGTCAGTCAGTCGGAAAAATCGGGAAAACTTTGAAAGTGTCCCCAAGTGCAGTCACAAAAAGCATCAAGCGCTACAAAGAAACCGGCTGACATGCGGACCGGCCCAGGAAAGGAAGACCGAGAGTCGCCTCTGCTGCGGAGGAGAAGTTCAGCTCAGATCAGAGAGCAGGTCAATGCCACACAGAGTTCTAGCAGCAGACACGTCTCTAGAACAACTGTTAAGAGGAGACTGTGTGAATCAGGCCTTCATGCTAGAAGATCTGCTAGGAAACCACTGCTAAGGACAGGCAACAAGCAGAAGAGACGCGTTTGGGCTGAAGAACACAAGAAAGAACACAAGAAAGAAAACTCGCTGAATGAGAAGGGGTGTCCAAACTTTTGCTCTGTACTGTATGTGACATATGCACAAAAAAAAAGTGGAAAGGGCAAATAGTTTTTCACGGCATTGTACATCTTCCTTGTTATTAAGGTCTTTGTTTTTCAGCTTTATTGATCCGTAATAGAACAGTGGGTGTATGATGAACTATTTATTCAATGTGTGTGTGTGTGTTTTTCCATGTCTGGAATTCAGACTGAAGGTTTAGTTATTTTAATAATAAAAGATAGCAAAACGTTTTTTTGGAGTTGAGTGTGTGTGTGTCTAATATTAATCTATTAATTGTAACAGGTAATAAATAATTAACGTTAGTGATCATGGTTTGTACTGAGCTGATGGCTGATAATCTGCGTTTGCTGAAGCGAGTAGCCGCGGTGGTGCAGTAACAAGCCGCGCTCACGTGTCTCGTCTGTGTCTCGTCTTGGCTCAGGGTCTGGAGCTGCAGGAGACGTCGTGCCACACGGTGGAGGCCCGGCGGGTCGACGAGGTGTTCGAGGCAGCGTTCGATCGTCTGGAGCGTCCCGGGCATTTCTTGCGCTTCCTGAACCCTCACTGGGGAAACACCCTGACGCCTTGCGCCCTCCTGCCCATCACCGTCTACTCCGACGCCCGCAACGTCCTGACCGGCATCATCGACTCCCCCGATCACCTCCGGCAGCTCCGCTCCGACTTCCTGAAGACGCTGGTGTGGATCCTGCTGCACCACACCGTACGGAACAGGACCTACAGAGTCAAATCGCACTCGCTGCCGAGCTCCCAGCATGCCGTGCAGCCCGAGCCCACCTCGCACGACGCCAAACTGGGCGTGGTCTCACAGAGCCACTTCGATTCCTCGTCTTCTCCTCAGCTCAGGGGGCGGAGCAGCTTGTCCTCCCTGTCGGATTGGTCGGACGAGGACGACCTGTTCGGCCCGGTCCCGGTTCGGAAGCCGGTTAGGAGAATGATGATGCGAGCGGAGGAGGAGCACGCATCTCTTCCGGGTTCGGTAGAAATTCACAGTCTGTATGAAAACATGGCGCTCGCTTCTCTACCCACGCTGCGGCCGCTCGGACTCGGGGTCAGCCTCGACAAGGAAAAAGACGACGCTGTGCCCGTTAGCTCCGCCCCCTTTCCGATGCCCTACGACCGCTCCAACCCGCCAAACTTCTCCTCACAGCATTCCGAAAGCCTCTCGCTTCCCACATCCTGGTTCTCCGCCCCTTTTACCGTCTCCAAGCTCCGCCCACTCAGGCCCTCCTTCCCAGACGAATGGTTTCGATTCTGCCTGGCTCAGCTGGTGATGGAGGGATTATGGGAAGGAGAGGACGAGCAGGGCGTGTGTCGGGCGCTGCAGGAGGACCGCGTGCTGATGGAGATGTACAGCCAGGTGGCGCTGTCCTGCGCCCTGGCATTAGGCATGGACCTTTCGGTGCCGAGCGCCAGTTTGGTTTTTAGGGTCTACTGCGGAGACGCAGCGTGGCACGAAGGACTTGACTGGCTCCGAGAAAATACCGAGCTGCATCAGCTCACCCTCAGGGCTTTTAGGTAACGCCCCCTCACTGATCACGTGTGTGTGTGTGTGTGTGTGTACGTGACACCCAAAAGTATTAAATTACTGGAAACTCTATACAAGCTGACTGTGAAGAGTGTGTGTGTGTGTGTGTAGGTACAGCGTGAAGCTGCTGATCGACCAGGCGTCTCTGGGGCCGGTGGAGAGCGAGGAGGAGCTTCACTCCACGCTACATCACTATCATCATGACTGGTTCGTCGGCATGGCGACGGAGCGAGGCTGGCATGACGGAGTTCTGCAGGAGAAACCCTTCCTGTTCTCACTTGGCCATGATCTCACCATGGTGATCTCACACACACACACACACACACACACACACACACACACACACACACACACACACACACACAAGTTTACGTTCTTGCCCCTTCCCCTCCTTCTCGTCTGAGTCTTTAACAGATATACACTCTCTCTCTCTCCCTCACCTTCTTCATGTGTCTTCTCCGCAGGGTTCATATACGGGGCGTGTGCTGTCACTGCAGGAGTGTGTGTTCCAGCTGGGGGCGCTGTGTGAGGAGTGTGTGCGCGGTCAGTGGGCCAACCTGTCCTGGGAGCTGCTCTACGCCACCAACGACGACGAGGAGCGCTACAGCATTCAGGCTCACACACTCCTGCTGAGGAACCTGACGGTGCAGGCCGCCGAGCCGCCGCTGGGTTACCCCATCTACTCCTGCAGCCCCACACACCTCACCTGCTTCTGACACACACACACACACACACACACACACACTACAAACATGCAGCAGTGTGGGAACATCAAACCAGTGTGTGGAACAATCGTGATGTGATGCACAATGAATTCAGGACACACCTGTAATGCACGTTTCAACACACACACACAGCAGACAGAAACATGTGAAAGACTAAAATTTTTCAGAAGCTGTGTGTATAAACACAAACTGTAACTAACGCACGTCCACACACACACGTTATTGTGGTTCTGACATGCTGAAGGAGTGTTAAAGCTGTTTTAATGCAAACCGTCTGTTTTACACCCTTTCAGCAGGACTTTTCTACTGAAGCTCCAAAAATAAAATGATGTGATGAGCGAGCGCACGTCTCTGAAATCCTCCCGAAATAATGTTAATCATTAAACGGAATCAGAAATTAAACAGGCACCAGCGTTTACTGAGACATTTATTACTGTTAATCAATATAATCAATAAATATAGTTGCAAGCAACGATGACGGGCTCAAGCACCCTGTGCCATCGCCACCCCGGGCCACCGCCAACCTGCACACATCACACACTATACAGGGCTAATGTCAGTTTGGCCCTAAATATTTGTTGAGCTTGTATGTGTGTGTGTGTGTGTGTGTGAGAGTGAGAGGTGTGTGACGTGTGGATGTGTCAGTCTGTGTGTGACGAGTAAATGTGCTTGTGCTTGTTTGTGTTTATGGTGTGTGAGTCTGTGTGTATTAACATTAGTGATGTGTGTGTATGTGTGTGAGATGTGTTTGTGTGCGAGTGTTAACGTTTGTGGGGTGTGTGTGTGTGTGTACGTACAATAGGCCGCAGGTGCTGGACGAAAAGCCTCACACTATGATGTTCCTGAGTGTGATGTCACTCAATATAATGCCACACAGAAAGTTATTAATCATTTTTCGGTATGAGTTTAAGACGATATCACGGCCGACCCATTTGAGATATCAGAAATCCCTCGGCAATTCTGCATCCTCAGTGTCTTTAGATCACGTCGGCTCGGTTTGGTGGCGATCGTATAAATTCCCTAGGAGGAGTATATCAAAGTCTGATTGAAATCGGTTGTGTTTTTGCGAACGACCCAAAATAACCGGCCTCCTGTCGAGTTGAGCCCAGGACATGCAGCGTGAACGTTGTTTGGCTCAATGAGCTCTAAACGTGTACTGAGTTTCGTGTTCCTACGTGAAAGTGTGTATGAGCTAGGGAGCAAAATCTCTTGTGAGGGCCCCTGAGGCCCTTGAGCTACGCCTGCGTCCCAGACACCCAGGCATCCTGATGGCAGCAGATTCCTGTCTGCCAATTTCGTGAGTTTTTGAGCATGTTAAGACCCCCGAAAAGTCCAAAAGGGTGGGAAAAAAAAATAATCCTTAGGAAAACAAGAGGGTCCTGCGCACCCTATAGTGCTTGGGCCCTAATAATTATCCTACAATAAAACACATTCAGTACAAATAAGAGGGCCCTTCACACACTATGATGTAATAGGGCTGAAGTCATAGTGCTCGGGCCCTAACAAGCGAGTAACCATAGAGATAACACAAAAACACACCACTAAAGAAGTTTGGCGCCCTCTAGTGGCACACAGAATATTTATTTAGTTAGTGAAAAAATTACTGACATTCCTATTTATTTGTTTAGTATCATATACATGTGGATTTTAAAGACGAAACAATTATTAGCAGTGTCATGATGATTAAATATAGAAACTAAACATTGATTTTATCAGGCAAAAATAATTATATATACTTTATTCGACGTCACTCGCTGAACTCAGGGTTAAACAGCGAATGTCTGTAGTCTTCTAGTCGAATGTATCATTCGAATCATATGGATTGGTTCCTATGAACACGCACTTGTGTAACAGTGCTGTAGGTACATGTGTGTGTGTGTTCATAGGAACCACTGCATATGATTCTACTTAGCGCCCACCGTGGTAGTTAATGGGTGCAGGTTTTCAGCTCGTCTTGGCCTTCGGCTTGGTAAAATATGCCGT
>QNUK01000660.1:195000-222500 GCA_013621035.1 Clarias magur | reverse complement strand
ACCGAGGTGATAATATCGTATTGATGAGGTGACGGCTGATTTCCATCCCTACAAGTCCATTATTTGTGTGAAACACGCCACAGTATCACTGTAAGTGTGTAATTACTGAATCTATACGGTTTGTATGTTGCATGTTTATAATATTCTATTTATACACAAGAATGATTTTAAACGACACAGATTTGAGCGCAAGAGGCCACATCCGGGTGCTGCGGCGCGATGACGTCACTGTTGGCTCTAGCAGCCTGACGGGTTGTACATCCGGGTCCTGGCGCTGGCCGTTGTCGGGCTTGTTTACGCGCTGGAGGCCGGGCACAGCGCAGCAGCACATTGTAGTAAAAAATAAGCCGCAACATCGAGTTTGATTTACATTCTGGCCCGTGAATAAAGTGTAACGATGCATAACTGGCTGCTACACGGCGGGGAGAGCCGCTCTGTGACTGACTGAACACTTTAACGCCACACTTCTGTCCTGTCCGACTCCGAGCTCGAGCTCTCTCTCTCCTCAGCTCTCTCAGTTAGCGCTCATTCTCACACCGTTTGGATCGGCGGTAAGTCTTTTTTAAAAAAAAATATTAAATATAAATATTTAGTTTTTTTTAGGGTGTGAGCTTTTGAGTGTGAAGTTTTAATCACCAGTTAGCACGCAGGAGCTAACGACTCATTTCACTAGACCGTATTCTTTTCTCTTTTTTTTTTTCTTTTTTATGTGTAACATCACTTTATCTCCGTCGTGACACACACAAACACGCACCTCGGTATTTCTGACAAAAACAATTTGACACTTTCCAGTCTTCACATTATGCCGTTTCCCACCCGTATTCCTACAAACCTCGCCCTCGCACGCTCGGATTGGGTAAGAAAGTCTCAGTTACGCGCACGTACTCGCGACTAGCCAATCCGGAGCAGAAGGCGGGGCTCTGGCGGCTAATCATGGCTGAGGAGGTGGGTCTAGTCGGAATGCGGACGGGAGAAAAAAAAACATATATACGCCATTACGTAATGCGTTCGTTTCGGTCAAATGGGAATAAAAATACTACGAGTGGAAAAGGAATAGATCTTAATCACGTGGTTGGGTTTTAGTCCAATTTTAATCAGCAATTTAACACAGTTACTTATTAACATTTTTTGTGGCGGAACAGTTCGCAAAAATACGTTTACGTATTATTACGTTGTGTGTGTGTGTGTGTGTGTGTGTGTGTGTGTTTGAGAGAGAGAGAGAACCAGAGATAATCTCACTGCTGTACGAGGATCACCATCTGTGTGTGTGTGGGGGGATGTGTGTGTGTGTGGGGATGTGTGTGTACTATAGATAGAGAGTTATAAAGATGGACAGGCAGATAAGAGGACGAACAGAGAGAATGTAAAGGCAGATAAATCAGTGTGAAGGAGGAGTGGACGGATAGATAACTAGATGGAGTGATGGATGGACGGACTAAAGGCAGTTTAAGTGGAATAGTGATGGATAAATGCAGATAAATGGACGTGTAACAGAAGGGTATACGGGTTGGATAGCGATAGATAGACAGACAGTCCACGTGCACACACATTTTGTAGAGGGTGATGTCACTACCCGCCGTGCTCCGCCCGGTTCCGCAGGTGTGTGAGGCGTGAGAGATGGGGGCGTTCCTGGACAAGCCGAAGATGGAGAAGCAGAACGTTCACGGCGAGGGGAACGGGCTGCGCTACGGCGTGAGCAGCATGCAGGGCTGGCGTGTGGAGATGGAGGACGCCCACACCGCCGTCATCGGCCTCCCTCACGGCCTCGATCCCTGGTCCTTCTTCGCCGTGTACGATGGCCACGCCGGCTCTCAGGTCGCCCGCTACTGCTGCGAACACCTGCTCGAGCACATCACCACCAACCCCGACTTCAAGGTGAGCTTCACACAGAGAGGAACACCTTCACTCACACACACACATGCACAGGACCAAAATATCATTAAGCGAGTGTGCGCTGTATCATGTGTTCAGGGCGGCGTTGGAGAGGAGGAGGAGCCAAGCGTGGAGCGCATCACGTCAGGGATCAGGACCGGCTTCCTGCAGATCGACGAGCACATGCGGGAGATGTCTGAGCGGAACCGGAGCGGCTCGACGGCGGTCGGCGCCATGGTATCGCCGCGGCGCATCTTCATGATCAACTGCGGCGACTCCCGGGGGCTGCTGAGCCGCGGCGGCACCGTGCACTTCTCCACACAGGACCACAAACCCAACAACCCGCTGGAGAAACAGCGCATCCAGAACGCGGGAGGTTCCGTCATGATCCAGGTGAGCGCGCTCGTGTTGTGTGTGTGTGTGTGTGTGTGTGTGTGATGTACAGGATGTGATGTGATTATGCAGTGATGATATAACAGCGAGCTCTGTCTCCTGGCCCAGCGTGTGAACGGCTCTCTCGCCGTGTCCAGAGCGCTCGGAGACTTCGACTACAAGTGTGTGAGTGGGAAAGGCCCCACGGAGCAGCTGGTGTCCCCCGAACCCGAGGTTTACGCCATCGAGCGCTGCGAAGCCGAGGACGAGTTCATCGTTCTGGCGTGCGACGGCATCTGGGACGTGATGACCAACGAGCAGCTCTGTGACTTCGTACGCTCGAGACTGCAGGTCACAGACGACCTGGAGAGAGTGTGTAACGAGATCGTCGATACCTGTCTGTACAAGGTGAGAAGATAAAACACACACACACACACACACACACACACACACAACATAAAGGGAGGAGGGGCTTGTAGACCTCTTGAGTGACAGGAGGTGAAGTTTATAGATGTATATACAAACCTATAGCTTGTAGGCTGATTGTTAAACATTTTCTCTGTGTGTGTGTGTGACCACAGGGAAGCAGAGACAACATGAGCGTGGTGTTGGTGTGTTTCGGCGGCGCACCGAAGGTTTCCCCGGAGGCGGTGAAGAGAGAATCTGAGCTCGACACGTACCTGGAGGGCCGAGTAGAGGGTACGACAGAACAGTGTGACGACTGACACGACGTGGTTGTAGTTCACACTTCTAAACCTCACACTCTCCCCCCTCCCCTTCTCCTCCCCTCCCCTCCCCCTCCCCCACCCTGCAGAGATCCTGAAAAAGCAGAACGATGATGGAGCTCCAGATCTGTTGCACGTGATGCGAACGCTGGCGTCCGAGAGCATCCCGAACTTACCGCCTGGAGGAGAGCTGGCCAGCAAGTGAGTCTCTCTCTCTCTCTCACACACACATGCACCCCAAGGGTGCTAATATTAACGCAGCGCTTTGTCAGAAACCCAGTCAGAAAAGGTGACTGATGGGTTTCTCTCTCTTTATTTATAGGCGAAGCGTGATTGAAGCAGTATATAACAAACTCAACCCCTACAGGAACGAGGACACAGTGAGTATCTCTGTGTGTGTGTGTGTGTGTTTGTGCATGCTCATAACACACACTGATAAAATCATTAATCTCCCTGCACATTAAATACCATCTGATTTATTAAATATGATCACACACACACTCCAGGTTTAACACACCTGATTGAGTGCGTGACGTCCAGCACGTTAACGGACACTTTACCGCTCGCTATCTCTTAAAACGAGGCGAGACAGCCGAGGCGATCTGGTTGGTCTAGGAGCTGAGGCAAACGCAGGATCAAACATTCATCTGTCCATCTCGTCATCTAAATCATTACAGTAACATTTAAAGCCAACACACACACACACACACACACACTGTGTTAGCCGAGTGGCGTCTCACTGGCTGCTCTTCTTCCTCTTCTCTCACTAAAGGACTCTGTGTCCGCGGATGACGTGTGGTAGCGTTTCACACAACACACACCGCTCCGGCTTCTCTCTCAGCACACACTCTCACACACACACACACACACAAGGTGGAGCTGACGGGACGCCAGCCGAAGAGGAGGAACGAGGGACTCATCCCTTTACACTCAGCTACACTCACAACGGGACATTTTGTTCCTTCGTTTTTTTTTTGTTTGTTTTTTTTGATGTTATCTTTTTTTGGGGGCTGTAATTAATTTGATTCACATCATGTGTGTTTGTATATTTGTTTTTGAAGTGCAATTGTAAAAAAAAAACAAAAAACAAAAAAAGCCTGTATTAAATGCAGCTTGTTATTAAATGCTTAAAAAAACATCAAAGTAAACCTTTTAAAACAAACAAACAAAAAAACGAGAGAGAGGAGGTTTATGAACTGCTCGGGGGAACCGCGGACTCTCGGTAAGTTCCCTTCAGCCTGAGCGCGCTTGATCCCCTGCAGTCCGGTGAGGCGCGTGCTGATGCTGCACTTCATCGTCACCACGGATAAGGAAAAGAAAGGTGAAATAATAATAATAATAAACCCTGGTGTGTGTGGGTGTGGTGTTTAAAGCATACACTCAGAAGGGACTGATGAGAAACGCCAATCCATAACAGTAACCTGCGTGGCTCAGGACCTGGGAGCGTTCTGATTGGGTGGTTGTCCTAGTGGGCGGTGCTGTCCGGGATCTGGGCGTGGCTCTCCATCGTCCTCCTTCTCAGTGAACACGTCACCTTTCACACCATCGTGTTTTGGAAAGACCCTTTGGAAAGGCACGTCCTTATTGGAAAACTGAACGAGTTCTGTAAACTCCCAGGTGTAGCGTTAGAGAAACGTTCTGAAAGTGTTCAGGTTCAACGTTACACACACACACACACACACACGAGCACACATTCTAAAAGCACGTTCCAGGTGCTCGGGTTGATGGTGGTGGGGGCAGGGTGGAGGGCGTTAGTGTTTATATATTTAAATTCATGCAGGTGCTGAAAGAACTCACACACACACACACACACACACAATCTCTCTGTCTCTGAAGTGATGTGTCCTGTGTGTCCAACCAAAAGAAAGAAAATAAATGCATCCGTTACTTTACGGACAAGCGAAGGTGAGTGTGTGTGTGTGTACATTGCGGCGTGCAGTCAGAGCATCAGAACATGTCTGACTTCAGACCCAGATGTGTGTTTCCTGCACCTCTGATGAAACGGGTAAACGTTAACAAGCTCGCCGCGCACACACACACACACACACACACACACACACACACACACACACACACACACACACACACACTTTCTTTTGGTTGGACACATAGGACACATCACTTCAGGGAGAGAGAGATTGTGAGTGTGTGTGTGTGTGTGTGTGTGGGTACAGACCAGATTTGTCCTTTTTTTTCTTTCTTCTTCTTCTTTTTTTCCTGAACAATTGTTGGTTTTTTTGAAAGAAAAAAAAAAACAACCAAGCTAAGCTAAAGTGTGTGTGTGTGTGTTGTCAAATTTTCCGTCAGATCCACAGAACACTGTAACATTGTTGATCTTTTATCATTTTTTTCTCAGAAATGTATGTTTTGTTTTTTTCATAAGAACTGATTGTGTAA
Source organism: Clarias magur (assembly GCA_013621035.1). Classification (NCBI taxonomy): domain Eukaryota; kingdom Metazoa; phylum Chordata; class Actinopteri; order Siluriformes; family Clariidae; genus Clarias; species Clarias magur. Next base: position 217,134 of record QNUK01000660.1, on the reverse strand, counting down.
TTCTCCCACGCTGTGTTCCAATACTGTGAACTTTCCCCCTGTAGTTCACTTCCACTCGTTCACTTCCCCTAGCCGGTGAAGCAGACGAGACGTGAGACTCCGCGCAGTCAGTGTGAGTCAGAGCCGTTATTACCATGTAATAAACCTGTAATTATAAAACTGGTGTGTAGCTATGAGAACCTAAACACTGCGTGACAGGGTCGGGCGTGCCCGCGTACACACACACACACACACACACACACACAAGCAGGACTTGTCTCCTCATTGTCGTGTCATTTTGCGTGACTCCTCCTGTAACAGCATAGATTACGGCAGTAATTAACTTGAATAATTAACGACTGCAGCTTTAACAGGCAGGACGGACACACACACACACACACACACACACACACACACACACACAGTGATCACCTCCTGTCTGATTAACTTCACCTGCATGCAGTGTCTCCTTGGAGTTTTTTGTTTTATTTTTTTAATCCTCATGTTGCAGCAGTGCATTCTGGATAAACTGTGCTCATGGAGGTTCAGGGTAATGAGGGGAGTGGAGGGGGGGAGGGGGGTGGAGGGGTGAGGGGGGGGGTGAAATAAAACAAAAATCAAATTAATGATGACAAAACAACAACAATGGGATTGGAACACAGCCTCAGTGTCTTAAGGACGAGCTCACACACACGCGCGCACACGCACACAGATGTCACCTCCTGTTCTATCAATGGTTCTTTTCCTAGCTTTAGTGTGTGTGTGTGTGTGTGTGTTGTTGATTTTATTGTATTTTTTCTGATAATTTTTATTTTTATACTTTTAAGCAGAGAACAAATACACAAAGCTTTTCTTTTGTTTTACGTGTGTGTGTGTGTGTGTGTGTGTGTGTGTTTAGGCTCTGGGATGTTTTTTATTATTATTATTATTATTTTCTTGTTAAATGGGGAACAGGTCTGAGCTGTTTGCTGCTAGTGTCTGATGGGTAACGGATTAGTTATTGTTGATGTTTTTGCCTCGGGACTGTGCTGTACATGTGTCTGTAAAATCTGAGTTCATTTCTGCAGAGGGAGCGTCTGTCTCTCTCTCTCTCTCACACACACACACACACACACACACTTTGACTGTACTATAGATGTCTTTTGTCTTTAAAGATGTATTTCTTTAAAGCCCTGGTGGTAAGCGTGTGTGTGTGTGTGTGCGCGCACATCCCTCCTGCTGAGCCAAACTTCAGTAATAAACCAGATTCCTAAAAACCCCACAGGTTTTATTTCCAGAGTTTGTTAATAGGATTAGTTTGGGTGCGGCGGTGTGAGAGGACCGAAGTGTTCCCTCGTTACACCAAATCCACTGACAATCTAACAGACAGAGGCGGATTCTGACGCGAAGAGTCGAAGCGCTCAATATTTTTGTAATAATCTGCGAGGGTGGTGGAACAGAAGGAGCCCTGAGCGGCGGAAGAGATCTGTCTGTCTGTCTGTCTGTCTGTCTGTCTGTCTGTCTGTCTGTCTGGTGAGGACTTTAAAACAAAACTGTTCAATGCTTATAATCTGATCTCAATGAAGCATTTATAACAGACTCGCAGCACTCTCTCAACACACCGCCAGCAGACCTTTAACCATTACAGCCTCTGATGATGATGATGATGAGTCAGTTCTGTACTATTTGGTTTGGGGGTGGTGACGCGGCAGCAGATTGAACGCCACGTGTCGCTACTCTGTGTTTTTCTTCATTTCATGGTGTTATGAGGACAGAAAGAGAAATGGATATCAGCTGTCAATCAAACCAGGAGGCGGGGCAATAAACAGGAAGTAGCAATTTAGCAACTTTTTTTTTCTTTAGTAAAGGTGCAACTTTGCGCTTGTACACATATTTTAGGGGAAGGGGAGGGGGCAAGTAATCTAGACTGGTTGTTATTTAACGTTTATTAGCAACGACACACGCGTATGTGCCTGACACGACTGATTCACTTTCCCTTTAAATAACACGTGAAGAGTGTGCTGTGTGCTGTAACGGCATGGTGTGTGTTACGCTGCGTGCATGTTACAGCAAGGAGACGTCATGCCCGACTTCCAGAAAAGTAAAAAGAAAAGTCTGTCTGTCTGCCCGTCTGTCTGTTGTTTTTGGAATCTCCATTTAAAACCTGTATTTAACCGTCACACTTTTTCACCCCCTCTTTTTTTATTTCTCTTTTCATCCAGTCAGATGCACTGTCTCTCTCTGTCTCTGTCTCTCCGTCTCCAGGACCCCGACATCCTTTTCTTCCGAGGCTTCAGTTAAATCGGGAGAGGACACGGAGAGGAACACTTCGTGGGCCTGCTCATTATTGTTTGTTTATTTATTTATTTATTTATATTTAAATGGTGCTAATTCCTCTCCACCTTCACCCTCTCCCCGAGAGATCGCCTCTGTTCATCAAACCAGATGGGAACAGAAGTGTCTCCTCCTGGAGGAAACACGTAGTCAGAGGAGAGCTTAGCTAATTCCACAGCGAGGCTAATAGCGGAACATTTCCTTTACACCCTGAAAACAAAGTGTGGGGACGATTCACATATTTAAGGGACCAGGATGTGGGCTATCACCATCGCTGCATCAACACACTCGCGTGTTAATTAATTACGCAACACTGACCACGTCTAGCTAACAAGACAGCTTCCCGCCAAGCTGGCTAACGCGACCTTCACCTAAAGTTACTTCATTTTTAATCATAGCGAGTTCAAGATGCAAAGAACCAACAGCAGCCGCGGTGATCACTGACTAGCTTGCTGACCTTCTAACATTCGTGGTCTGAGCAAATGTTTATGGCTTAATTGTGTACAGTCAGCGGCGTGCGTTTAACCAGCGAACGTGTGTTTACAGCTGTCTGATCTAAAGTCTGATTTGGAAATTTATGATGTCGAGGGACATCGCAAACTGTCGAGCTATGAGGTTTACTAAAACGCCGTTCACAGAGACCAAGGCTAGAGCCATCGCTAGGCCAAGATCATTTTCACTTATTAAAGCAGGAAGTACTGAGGAGAGAGCAGCTGCCTGACCACACCCACATTCACACCCAGTCACAGAAGCACTTTCAGCAACAACACACATCTGATAACATCACGCCTCACGTCTCTGCAGGAGTCCTTCTGAATCGCCCCTGAACCGTCCGCGTCGTTCTGTTCACGGATAACGCTTAGCTACAAAGCTAACTAGCGCCTAACACGAGGCTGAACCCAAATCCCTCTCTAGCCCCTGATCATGGCCACTACTGGGAGTGTGGAACAAGGGAGTGTACACCCTACATAGTGCACTAGCTTTTCATTCAACTCTATTTGGGATTCGACCCCAGAACCAGCAAGTTAACGATATTGTAAATTGTAATAAGTGGAAATCTAAAGTAAATCTGGTGAGTGTCTCAGGACTGTCCACCATCTCCATGGTTTATTCTCCTCACCTTGTGGCTACAGAGTACCGCTAAGAGTTTAACACGACTCTCATCTCCTGTTAATTACAATAACTGTCGCTCGCTAACCGTCATTTGTCAGCTCCACCAGTCGCGGTTAGTTAGTTCCGCAAATTATTATATATCTGTTAATAATACATGGTGTACATGCCTATGACTGATATTCAGTGCAACAGCACAACACCAGGTGTGATATCGGTTAATTACAGGCTCGTGGTCCTTTACAGTAAAATACATTCTTATAAGACAAATATCTGAAAATCAAAGTCACAATAATAGTAAATAATGTACAGTTTCTATGTTATACAAGTAAATATAAACCCAATAGGTATCTGTACCAATATCTCCCAAAATGGGCCTGATAACGAACAGAACCTGATACTGGACCGGACCAAAATAATCTAAATATCCTGAGAGCTGTGAAAGAGTGGCCATGTTGATAAAATGTAAAATGAACGAGAGTCCAGTCTTAATCTTAAAAACCAGAGCTTAGGACATGTCAAGAGGGGAATGTAACATGCGCGCACACACACACGGTGCTCTGAGTTTATTGCAGTACTCTATATTAAGATCAGGACCTTCAGTCTATTTAAAGGGCATTTATTGTTATTATTATTATTATTATTATTATTACTGTTCAACAGGACGGTGTTGTGTGTGTGTGTGAATCGGTGCTGATGTTCACAAGACCAAAATTGAAAAGGTGAATAAACTGATACTCATCCTGGATTCCTGTGCTTATTTAAAAAAAAAACAGTGTTTCATCAGAACCATCTCAATCTCTCTCACTCTCTCACACACACATACACACACACACACACACACACACCTGAATCAGGGGCAAAAACTTATCAGGAGCTTATTTATTTAACTCCCAGTTATATAACACATTCCCAAAGAGCACTGCTTACACACACACACACACACACAGACACACACACAGACCCGATACAGAAGGAACTCTGTCCATTCTGTCCATCATTTAACAGAGCAGCTGAACGCAGTCACGTGACTCACTCATGCCAGCTGAGGATGAGTTTATTTCCAGTATATTTACTCCATCTCTTCTCTCTCTCTCTGTCTCTCTCTCACACACACACACACACACACTCCTCCATCAGGTTCAGCTTTAACAATAAACTCGCTGCAGTTTCAGTGAAGCGCGAGTCCCCTTTTACCCGCCCTCTAGATCACGTGACCCAATTAGTGGCGTCCTATTGGGTTTAATTAATGGCTCCTCTCAGAGCTTTAAACACACACACACACACACACTTTATCATTTTTGTGTCCTGTATTGCTGTCTGCTTCATGAGTTAGAGACCAAACGGAGGAGTTTAGATGCTGGATTAGTCACCTGGTGACGTCAGCACCAGGTAGCCCCGCCTCCTAAGAGTGTACTGTCCAGGGCGCGGAATAATAAACGAACTCTGGATGTGAAAAGTTAAGGAAAAATAAATGTAAACCGGTGTATGGTAAACATATCACAAATTAGCAATACTAACTATCAAACACACACACACACACACACTTAATGCCAATCAGACATCAGGATCCTCTTCTTCTCTGCTGAGCTCCTAGTTTCAATTTTAATGAAGAGTTTGGTTAGTGACTGCTTTTGTCTTGTAATAACTAAATGCAACCACTGGAGGGCAGACAAGTTCTTTTTTTCCCCCTCAGGCAAAGTGAAAGTGAATGAAATCTTGGAAATCTCTACTAATAGGACATTTTTACTCCAAATAACATTTCATTCATCAGATAAGTCTGAGCAAATCCTCACCTTATTCAAACTTCTTACTATCGCAGGGCACACACACACACACACACACACACACACACCAGGCAATTTGTTAACACCAATCAGCCGACACTGCAAAGGTCTGGACCATGTGGAGGAAACAAGTGAATATGGAGGAAACCCACCAGGAGAGGAAAACAAGGAAACCCTCAGGTAGACGCGTTACCAGAGGAACGATCATTGTGTTTGACTGGCATCTGTTTACTGTTTACATCAGTTGGAGTTTAAAAATAAGAAGTGCTTTTGTGATCAGATCCCTCTGAGGTCCTGCTAATAAGAAGAGAAAGTTCAATTTCTCTTTCATACACACACTCACACACACAGTAATACACTCATTTACTCACATCTCAACAAACAGACACAAATGTTTTCTTTCCTCTGGTCAGGAATGCTTGTTTAAGAATCAGTGGTTTTCTGCTCCCTCCACCCTCGACTGTGGAGAAACAAGAGCTCACATTTCATCTTTCATTTCCCACATGATCGAGAACATTCTGCTTGGGGGGGGTTGGGGGGGGGGACCATGAATATGGTTTGTACCCAGTTATTACTGTACACAAGGTTCCTCAAGTGTTCTTTAAGGGTTCTTCGGCGCATTACAAAAACATTTAGCCGTAGAGTTCCACCTCCATCTTCTCAATAAATTCAACTTTTAATTTCTCAAAAACCGTCACATCGTCCCCAAACAAACGCTTCAGCACAGATGATCTGATCTCACTGACACACACACACACACACAGAGTACAGTCTAGCTAGACTTCACACTGCTTGGCTTTATAAAGATGAAGATGAGAATACGTGTAGAAGAGAACCTTCAGAACCGAGCCGTTCACTCAGAACTCTCAGAACTCCTCTGTGCTGCGTTAGTCGTGAGGTTTATTTACAACCTGCGCAGGACACAAACCGTCAGCTGGGAATGTAAATGCTTTTACCTGTTATTGCTTTTTATTTGTTTTATTTATTGACTTAGGATGGTGGTTTACATTATCTATTTTAGTTTTCCTAAACCATTTTTTGTGACAATTAAACAAATATTAAATCTGTGTTGAACAAGCAGAGTAGCATTTATTGATTTAATTTTATTTTTTTAATGAAAAAATATTTTCTTAATAAAAACTGAAATAAATTGCAATCTGGGCAAAAGAATTATGAAAAAATTCACACAGTTAACCGGAGTGCAAAATATGTATGTGTGTTGTGTGTGTGTGTGTGTGTGTGTGTGTGTGTGTGTGTATTGCAGTAATACAAGCTATAATAGTAATTATTATTATTTCTCGGTTCCGACTCTCAGCAGGGACTCGTGTGTGTACCGGGCACTCTGGGTACCATGTGGCTCCGGGTTCGGGCTCCTGTTCAGTTTCGGGTTGCCTTGGTGAAGTATGCGGAGGGCGGGGTTTGGCGCGGGTCTGTGGGCGGGGCTTCGTGGCTGAGAGAGCTGCTCTTCATCCTCCTCTTCAGAACTGCAGAGCTGAAGCGGTTTATTAGTGCTGAGGCCTCCAGTGTGTCTGAGGCGCACACACACACACACACACACACACACACACACACACACACACGTCATTACACCTCATATGTTTTTATATTACAAAACAATACAAAAACAGCTAATATTTTAAGATTTTAAACAGTTTTTCAAGGAAACGAGCTTCAAAAAAGTGAAATAAAAAAGAAAGAGCAAATAAATGAAATAAAAAGTGAAATAAAAAAGAAAGAGCAAATAAATGAAATAAAAAGTGAAATAAAAAAGAAAGAGCAAATAAATGAAATAAAAAGTGAAATAAAAATGAAAGAGCAAATAAATGAAATAAAAAGTGAAATAAATCCGTGTATTATTGTCCCCGAGCGTGTGGTTTATTTAAATTTCCCTTCTGCATTTCAAATATATAACAATTAGTATTTTATACATATTTAATGTGAATAGAACAGTTAATTATTTTATAATGAAATTATATTTTACTAAATATTTTCACTAAATTCTGCTGTGTGTGTGTGTGTGTGTGTGTGTGCACGTATTAGATGATTTTGCTCCACACTCTGACACTGTGTGTGTGTGTGTGTGTGTGTGTTACAGGTGTCTCCGCTCACCTGTCCTTGGCCTGCGCCGCTCGGTCCCTCTGTCTCCGGTTCTTGAACCAGTTACTGACCTGCGTGCTGCTCAGTCCGGTGTCGTGGGCGAGCTGGCGCTTGTCGCGCGGGGACGGGTACGGGTTGCGCGTGTACCAGTCGCGCAGCACGGAGCGTGACTTCTCCTTGAAGCAGTAGCTCGTCTCCTCTCCGTCCCAGATGGTGCGCGGCAGCGGGAACTTGCGGCGCACGCGGTACTTGCCCACGGCCCCGAGCGGTCTCCCGCGCAGCCGCTCCGCCTCCGTGTAGCGCGCGCTGAGCCACAGCTGCTGCAGCGCCGCGTGCTTCTGCACCGAGAACTGGTGGCTCTCCAGGATCCGGTAGAGCTCGCGGAAGTCTCCCCGGTGGAAGGCCACCGCCGCCTTGGCCTGCAGCACCGCCTCGTGCTTGTGGAGACGGTCGCACGCGGGGAGCGACCAGAGGAACCGACCGAGCCGCTCCAGGTCTCCGCCCCGCTGGAGGACCTCACACACACACACCACCTGCTCCTGCGTGAAGCCGAAGCTCGGTGACGTCATCACCGCGATAACAGCACTCTACTGCGCGAGGAGCATCTCCAAACCGCTGGGTGTTCTGAGATCCTGAGAAGATCAGTGAGGAGTTCAGAAGTGAACCCTGGAGCTCCAGGACATGAAGCGGCTCGTCCACACACACACACACACACACACACACACACACACACACACACACACACACACACACACACACACACATACACAAGCAAAGCTCTCTCAGATTCCTTCAAGGGGATTTCATCTCATGTTCCCAGTAAAGCACCAGCCAGAGAGATTTCAAGAACAGCAATCAACTTCTCAAACCTACTGCCTGCTTCCAAGAAGAACAAAAACAACATCAACAAAAAAACAAAACAAAAAAAAAGACATGGAGCTCTGGATAAATACTAAAAATCTCCAGACACGAGTAATTCCTTCAGCACGATGTGACTCAGAGTCAAAGCTCCTCCTAAACAAGCTGCCTTTCCCACATCTCCAACATCTCCTCCTCCTGCTCCTCCTGCTGGCCTCTGGTGAGAAGAAGTGATGAAGTTCCTCAGTGTGAAACCTCAGAGCTCCTTCAACAGTGTAGAAGTTGATCTCCTCCTCCTGCAGGGATGTCCATCACTGGTTTTGGACCATGATTTGTGTGTTGTGTGTGTGTGTGTGTGTGTGTGTGTGTGTGTAAGAGAGAGAGAGAGAGAGAGAGAGAGTGAGTGAGTGTGTGTGTGTGTGCAGTTTGTAGACAATTTGCTCGTAAACTGAGCAGAACAAAAGTCTGCAGTTCCACTTTTACACTTGAGGGCGGAACCTAGGAGCCTGAAACCGGAGACCCCCTTCACACACACACACACACACACGCGCACTCTCTCTCTCTCTCTCTCTCTCTCACACACACACACACACACACACACACACACACACACACACACACAGTTGCTTTGCTCTTTCAGTAAAAATGGGCGTGCAGTTTCTGTTTTTGAAACATAAACAAATATTGTTTACACTTAACTATGAGTAAAATACTTGACAATATTTATATTACACTATATAATGTTATCATATCTGGTTTTAAACAGGAAAATAATAAAGTGTGTTTTGTTATTTTAGCATTTCTCAATATGGAAAATAAATTGATAAAACACACAAAATCTGGTGTGTGTGTGTGTGTGTGTGTGTGTGTGTGTGTGTGTGTGTGTGTGTGTGTGTGTGTGTGTGTGTAACTTCTCACAGTTAATAGAGATTTGTAATCCTGTTATCAGTCATTTCCTGTTGTTTGTTTGTGAGCCTCTGTTACAGGTAGAGGGCGCCACCTAATCACACAAGTGTACACGACAGTCAACACACACACACACACACACACACACAACACCAAACCCTGACCCTCACTCACCCCCCCCACGTGTGTGTGTGTGCGCGTGCGCGTGTGCGTGTGTGTGTGTGAGAGAGAGAGAGCCATCAGGACCTGCTGATGTTTTTCCTCCAGAGTCTCCTTGTGTGGGATCAGAGTCTCGTGCCTTCTTCTCACTCACTGCTCCACAAGCCTCCTCAGGCTCATTTCTCCTGCCAGGAAACATTTATTACCTCCACCACAACCTGAGGACTCTCTCTCTCTCTCTCACACACACACACACACACACACACACACACAGACACGGCCTGGCTTAATTATAATGAAAATAAATAAGAAGAAGAAAGAAAGAAGAAAGAGAAGCTCTGGTCGATTCAATCCTAATGATAAGAAGAAGAAGAAGAAGAAAAAGAAGAAGAAGAAGAATATCAGTCAAGTGAAATACTCTGGAAAAACATGAGAACTGAATACTCACGTAATCCGTGGGTTTGAAACGTGCATGATTTCCCAAACTCAGGCTCCAGTATTATTCTGTGTTGTATAATTCTGAACAGAAAAGGAAATCTTCTGCATTTTAAAAATCAGAGAGTTGGTTATAATATAACGGTTATTCAATAAAGACAAAACATTATTTTTATTCAATAAGTTATGTTTATTTTAAAATAAAAAAGAGGAAAAAATCATAAGTACATTTTGTATGTAAAATATTTATTGCTTTGTGCATGAAGGACAAACAGAGCGGGGGCTTCCCTTTAATCTGTTCATGATATTTAAATTATAGAGTCTATCTTTACAGCCTGAAGGGGTGTGTGTGTGTGTGTGTGTGTGTGTGTGTGTGGGGTGCACACACATATGAGCTTCAGTCCCAGCCTCTGTAGCTCACTTGGGAACGAAGCATCAGCTGAGCAAGTACATTGAAATAAAGTCTATTTTATAAAAGTTGTGTAACCCGCACATGTTCGCGCTCAGGTTTGCAGAGACGCAGAGGTCAGACTGAGCGGCTCAGATCAACTCCGTGCTGCCAAGTAAAGTTCATCGTTGCCAAAATTTGTTTTTTACCTTTTCTTGTCTGAAATCTAATACATTTTCTCTCTCTCTCTCTCTCACACTCACACACACACACACACACACGCTCTAATTATAATAAAGATAATTTAACACACATCTCAAACTCGTCTCTGTCTCTCTACACATCGGCCGCAGGACTCAGGAAGTCCTCACTGAGGTCAGAGGTCAACTGAGGGTGAATCAGTTCCACCTGGGTGTGTGGAGGATGTTGCGGTGTGTGTGAGAAGCGCAGGTGTGTGTCCTGCATGCAGGAGAAATCCACACCCTCCTCACACTCCTGCTTGACCGGACAGAGCGCCGAAGAGTCGGACAGGTTGAAGAGGACGGTGCCGGGGTGCAGGACAGACGAACCGCCGCGCTCCTGCTCCACTGCTACACCGCTAACGCTAACCAGCACTGAAGGACAGACAGGGAGGAGGAGAAAGATGAAGGAGAGAGAAGGGATAAGAGGGCCAGTGAGAGGGGAGAGAGAGAGAGAGAGAGAGGGAGAGAGAGAGAGAGAGACAGATGAGAAAAGGGCAGAAATCAGGGAAGAGGCAAGGATGAGAGAGGAGGGAGAAAATATGGAAAGAGAGATTAGATTGAGAAAGAGAGAGAGAAGGAGAGAGAGGAAGGATGATAAAAGGATGATAAGAGGGGAAAGTGAAGAAGATGGAGAAAAGGAGAGCAAGAGATGACAGAAAGAGAGGAAGGCAGAGAGGAGGAGAAAAAGGATGAAGAAAGAACAATAGTGTTGGAGGAGGAGGAGGAGGAGGAGGAAGGAGAAACTCGAGTGAGAGAGAGAGAGAGTATGGAAGAAAGGGATGAGGAAAGAAGGAGAAGAAAGAAGGTTTGGGGAGAAGAGAGAGAGAGGAGTCATTTTTTGCCATTTAATAAAATAAAATAAAAAGGACAGAAATGAATCAAAAAGTAAATAACACAGTAAAAATAAAAGAGTAAAAGTATACTATATGGACATGAGTATTTGTCCAAAGATGTTAATTATTGATTTCAGGTGTTTCAATCAATCAGGTCTCTTATCCCGAGCGAAGGACAATACTGAGACATCTTGGACAATGTTATACTTTTTTTTACTTTGTGTCCACAGTTTGTTGAAGGCCGTTTTCTATTCCTACGTGACACGATGTGATGAGTTCCGTGTGGAAGAACTCGAGCGGCCCGAACACAGAGCCCTGACCTCACCCCCATCGAGCACCTTTGGGATGAACTGCAACAGAGATCACGAGGCAGAGCTTCTCGTCCAAAATCGGCGTCTGACCTCATGAACGCTCTACAGAATGAACGGACACAAACTCACACAGAAACACTGCGACATCTTGTGGACGGCCTTCAGAGAAGACTGGAAGCTGTCGGGAAGGGGACCAACTCCATATTGAAGGTTGTGTATTTGGATACAATGTCACTGCTGGTTTGGCTAAATACTTACATACACGCTAAACTGTGTGTGTTTTTCGTTCTGCTCACACTGACATATCACTCGTACCTGCAGCAGAAGAGGAAGATGAAGGCAGCTGTAGATGAGGAACGGTTAACGAGTCTTCCATCAGAGACGTTTCTTCACTTGCTCCTTCTTCTGCCACTTCGTCTTTCAGAGCGTAACTCACCAGCTGGATCTTCTCCGCGTGATCGTACCGTAAGCCCGAACCAGACTCTGTGCTGTTCACCTCCGTTTCTGCACCTCTGAAGAAAGAGATCGTCAACGTGCCATCCCCTGCTCCGCCTAATCTATCCATCCTCTTCTCACACACTCTGTCTCCATCCGGAGAACTGATGGCTTCCGATCCGTCTTTATCATTCACTCGCTCTCCATCTGCAGCAGCGCTGGTCTCGGGTCTGTACTCCGGAGGCTGTAGAGTCAGAGACGGGGCACCGTACGGCAGGGTTCCTGTGGACGAGAGGAACCTGGGGGAGGAAGGGTGGAAGGTCCCGTTAAACAGAAAGCTTTTATCGTCTTCCGTCCGATGACGTTCTGTGGCCCGGGAGGGAAGAGACGCGCTTGATGTCATCCGGTCAGCAGAGCCCGACATAGGACATGGAGACAAATCCTCGTGTCCTTTACTGCTCTCGTCTTCGGTACTGTGGTTCCCATCTGATTCGCTGAGAGAAAAACAGATCGAGAAAAAAGTGGAATTTTAAACACTCATCCTCACGTCACCAGACCTCAGCAATGACACACAGAGCGCAGTCGTGTACGGAGCACGCAGCAGGGCGGCCTAAACCAGCTACATCAATATTTACACAGGAGAAAGTTCCTTGTGTTCAGAGTCGGGTTACGCACCAGCTCAGCATCCTGATAGTAAAATCATCTGCGTGTAGTTCACTCCTCCTCCAAGGTTCCCAGATATTTCTTGAGTCTAAGCTTCTGAGGTGGAGGTTTTTTTTATACAACTAGAAGATTGGTTTTGGGGGGCTGTGAGTTTGTCAGAATTAGATTTGCACATGTTAATTGAGATCATAATTACACAATTAAAGTATAATTAAAAGACTACATAGGACACTATGTTAAAAGGGGTGTGGTGGGGCGGAGTGAAAACATCAGCAGAGGTCCAGACTTCAACTTAATGAAGTCAGGAAACACCAATAGATCGTTGTGACATCATAATGTTTGTGCTGAATGAAATTTCATCAGTTTTATTTGCTGAACAGAATAAAATTATTAAAATATTAAAAGATTATCAATAATTCATTCCTCCAGATAGAAATAAAGCTGTAAAATTCGGTGTGAAAGACACACCCCCATTTCACTTTGATTCTGAACAGAGCTTCAGTCTTTAGTTCATCACCCGTTAAGTCGCTTGTTATTCTTAACAGGATTTCAAAGTTTGTGCTTAGCTGATAGTTTAACACATTTACAGCCAATCATTAATTAATCATCAATAATTCATGATAATAAAAGGGGCACATGTTTATTTTGGTCTATTTTAATTGAATCAGTTCTAGCTCTCACAATCTCAGCAAATTAGCTCTGTGAGACAACTGACTAAAGCCGAGAGCTTCAGGGAAACACGGTGCAGAACAAACATCAGCGCTTTGTATATTCTTTACAGCAATTCATCTATTAGCAATGAATCATTCATGTCCATCATGCATTCAATACATTCATGAAATACATTAATTACATGAAATATCCCACAATCCCTTTGGCTTCTCGCGCTAATTCCTAATAATAATTAAAAAATCATCAAATCTGAGACAAGAAAACGATCCAAGTGTCACGAAATAACCTCTGAGGATGAAGGAGATTCTCACACAAAAGTGCCTTCTAGTGGTGTGTGACATCAGCACTGTGTGTGTAAGTGTGTGTTATTGTGTGCATTTGTTTGTGTATGTTTGCACTGGTGTGTGTGGGTGTGTGAGTCAGAAAGAGGCTTAGCGTGAGGTCACCTCCGCCAGGTGCACATCAGCTTTGTTCACAAAAAAGAAAAGCATGTAAAAGGAGAACCTGAAAAACGCTGTCTGCAGGGTGTGTGTGTGTGTGTGTGTGTGTGTGTGTGTGTGTGTGTGTGTGTGTGTGGGTGTGTATTGCGGTGGTCTAATGCTGAAGAGGAGTTTTTCTTGCTCCCTTAGGCTAAAGGGCAAGGTAAATAGCAGAGAGTAATTTATATCTAACACACACACACATATCCACACACATATCCACACACATATACACACACATATACACACACATATACACACACATATACACACACATATACACACACATATACACACAGGGCTCCTAAAGGTGAATGAAATGAATTAAAAGCTTTAGGCTGGTGAGTGACAGGATCATATAAATGCAGTTTAATTTCTCGTGTTGAGTGAACGCTGCGCTGCTTCCGTTTGCATTCACACCTGACACGCAGACACTACGCAGGCTGATCAGTCTTAGTGACAGGAGTATTAGTGAAATATTATCATGAGGAGTTTTAGTAAAGATGTAGTTATAGTTTGTAGTATTACTACTGGTTGTACTGCTAGCACTATAGAAGGTGTTAATGTTGGCATTATAGCAGTAACAGCAGCGCATTATTAGGATTATTAGTATTATTAGGATTATTAGGATTATTAGCATTATTAGCATTATTAGGATTATTAGGATTATTAGTATTATTAGGATTATTAGGATTATTAGTATTATTAGTATTATTAGGAGTGGTGATGTCACTGTCTGTATTATCAGTAGTAGTAACCGTTTGTCGTCTGTAGTAGAGAGTTTGTAGTTGATAGTAGGTGTAGAGGCGAGTCGATATATTATTGCTAGCAGTATTTATTATAGTGAAAGTGGAGACACGGATACTCGGATTAGTATTATTCGTTGGTCTCAATATTAACAGTAGGAGTGATGGAGTGTCCCTGTCTCTGTATTAGTAGAGATATGAGGAGTTAGGAGTGATAGTGCTATACTGATGTTAGAACTGTTAGAATGTATTCGCACTACTGGTCTGATCACGAGAGGAGTGTGTGTAGGCATTCAGTTATTAGTGTGAGGGTCAAGATAAGTAACATTATTAGTAATACTGTAGTTACTGTAATATTGATGTGGTGGTGTGAGTGTTGGTGGCCGCAGGATCAGTTAGTCCTGATGTAGCATCCTGGTGTTTAGTGATTAGTGTCAGTGGTGTGTTTCGAGTGGTGTGTTTCGAGTGTGCTCTATGGAGAGGAAGTGTTTAGGAAACCCGGCTGAGAGTTGTGTGTGTGTGTGTGTGTATGTGTGTGTGTGTCTCAGCTCTGTGCATGTGTTTCACTCTTGCTTATCCAGATCATGACATAATGACAACAACACAGTTACACACCGGTTCATAGAGAAACACCTCAAGTTGTAAAATATTCTCTTTGTGTAACTGTAACTGAGTCGATGCTGAACAGAGTGAAGTGAAGGTCTGGACACTGAAGTGAGTAAAAGTCCAGGTGAACACAGGAAAGTTCTGAAAGAGCTCAAACATCTCCTGAATCCTGAGCTAGCTCACACACACACACACACCGCCGGACGTCTCTGTCCCTGTCTCTGTCCCTGTCTCTGTCCCTGTCCCTGTCTCTGTCTCTGTCTCTCTCCCTGTCTCTCTCCCTGTTTCTCTCCCTGTTTCTCTCCCTGTCTCTGTCCCTGTCTCTCTCCCTGTCTCTCTCCCTGTCTCTCTCCCTGTCTCTGTCCCTTTCCCTGTCTCTGTCCCTGTCCCTCTCCCTGTCTCTGTCCCTGTCCCTTTCCCTGTCTCTGTCCCTGTCTCTCTGCGTCTTTTATAACTTTATTTCTGTAGATTAATAACTGTTCCTTTTATTTTACACCTGTGTGAAGGTGCAGCCGTGGGATTTAAACTCATGTACTTTCATGCTAAGAGCTGAACACTGAAGTCTTGTCAGTTTAATCATTTTACCTTTACACACACACACACACACACCTGATTTGCACAGAGCACATTTGCATGCAGTTTCCAGCTCGCCTGCTGCGCTCCTCACCTTTTGGACGGGTTCCGGTCTCTCTGCCGCCGGTTCTTGAACCAGTTGCTGACCTGAGTGAGAGACAGTCCCGTTACTTTGGCCAGGCTCCTCTTGTCCGCCGGTGACGGGTATCGGTTGCGCGCGTACGCGTCCCGCAGCGCGTTCCGAGAGCGCGCTTTGAAGCAGTACACGGTCTCCTCTCCGTCCCAGATGGTGCGCGGCAGCGGGAACTTCCGGCGCACGCGGTACTTGTCCACGGCGCCGAGCGGCCGGCCGCGCGCCTTCTCCGCCTCCGTGTAGCGCGCCTTGTACCAGAGCTCCTGCAGCGCGGCGTGGCACGCGGGACTGAAGCTGTGGCCCTGCAGGATGCCGTACAGCTCGCCGTAGCGCGCCTGGTGGAAGGCGACCAGAGCGCGCGCGCGCAGGACACTCTCCCCGCCGCCGTGTGAGCCGCCGCCGCCGAGCGCGTGCAGGAACCGGGCCAGACGGTCCACGCGTCCCGCCTGCTGCAGCGCCTCGCACACACACGCCACCTGCTCGGCGGAGAAGCACAACGGAGACGGAGACGACGAGGATGAAGATGAGGAGGAAGAAGATGATGATGATGATGATGATGATGATGATGAAGGAGAGGAATCGGCGGCGCGCGCGAAATAGTCCAAATCACCCGCGTCCACGGCGTCTCCCCGCGCGTCCCGGTGCGGCGCGCGGACCTCCGGTGTCTGACTCACATCCCGGTCACATGAAGACATGCCTGAGGTGTGTGTGTGTGTGTGCGCGCGCGCGCGTGTGTGTGTGTGTGTTCACTCCATTCAGTCCTTCTTCCGCGTCGGGATCCGGTTACCGGGTGTCGGGTGTCCCGTCGCCAAATGTCACTCTCACTCCTTCGAGGAATCCTATGACGGGTAGTGGAGGGGGAAGTGAGGGGGGTGGGGGAGGTGAGGGAGGTGTTCCCTTCCCAAAAACTAGACTGGTTGAAACCGAGGGCGGGGGCGCAGCCAAAGAAACGGTAACCTGTCGCTCAGGTGTTTCCTGTGGAGAGCCCTGATTGGTGAGGGGTCACGTGGGGCGGAGCCACCGCAGACCTGGTCCTATCACAGAGAGAGAGAGGAAAAACCCCGCCCTCTGCTAGCTCACCTGCGCAGGTGACCGTTGGTGTGTCTCTAATTCATCCGCTGCTCTGAGGGACCCCGGAGCAGCAGCTGCCCCCCGGCTCGGGCTCTGTGTGTCCTCATGGCTCTGAAACTGAAACTGAAGCTGAAGGAAAGTAAATGTTTACTGCCAGTGGAAGCTAAAGATTACTGCTAAGCAACTTTTTCATAAAGGACACGCAACAAATCAAACAGAGTTGGACAGAGTGTAGCTACTTTCTTTAGAGGAGCTTCACCGGGACTCTGCGAGGGCACCACCGCTGGCACGGGCATGACTGAGGTGCACACGCCCGATCACATGCCCCTGCAGCTCAGGGAGCACATTCTGTGTTTTTAGTCACCGTATTTCATTTGACTGTTGGACTTTTTTTTTCATGTGAAGAAGTCTCAGCACACAGACTCATAACCTTCCACATACACACCCCTAAACACAACCGGCATACCCTCGCTAAAGGTTATTCATAAAAATGCTTATAGTTAGTTTTTATGGGTTTTGCTTATGCAAATAATATTATTCATCATGGTCTATACCTCTTTATCCTGTATACAGCGCCGCGGGGGCCTGGAGCCTATCCCAGGAGACTTAGGGCACGAGGGGGGTTACACATTAGACGGGGCGCCAATCCATCACAGAGCACACAGACACACACACACACAAACACGCACATACTACGGGCAATTTGGGAACTGCATGTCTTTAGACTATGGGAGGAAACCGGAGCACCCAGAGGAAACCCACCAAGCACAGGGAGAACATGCAAACTCCACGCACACAGTCCCTGAGGCAGGAATTGAACCCGGACCCTGGAGGTGCAAGGTGACTGTGCTACTCCAGCAGGCCGACATGATATAACATTAAATATCTACATGTACATTTTTATATTAGATATTTAAGACAATATTACTGCTGGACTAAAGTCTTATTCTTTCACAGTTTCTACACTGGAACTTTAGGAATAGCTAAGGGCATTAGTTTGTTTTGACTCTACCAATATGGCGACAGGCTCCGCCCCTGGCTCCAAACACATAAAGGCAGAAATGACCCGATGTTGGTCCGTGCTATAATACCTCCATACACACCAGCATCTCTGTCTGCTGTTAGTTTTTATGCAGACACTGTGTGGTGACAGAAACAATATGCAAACTAACATGTGATGTCATTAACAACATTTCCTACCACTAAGCTAGACAAAAACAGGAAGGTTTGAGAGGAGCCTTTTTCCATGTCTGGGATTTGATTAAAGCTTTACATCAGACTTCTCACCTCCTCACCTGTCTGACACCTGAACCTAAATGCTTGTAACTCTGTGCCGCAGCACTGTAACTGTGTTGTGGTGTTTGGTTGCTGTTTTGACCATAACACACAATGTTCGTGTTTTTTTTTTCTGTTGTGTGACTCCAGTGACCGTGACCAGGCAGGAAACAGAAGAAGCAAATTGTCCTTCTGAAATCCACAGTGCGTGGCGAGGTGTGTGAGCTCCCGCAGCAGCCGTGTGGGACCGAATGAGCTGCAGTTCTCCAGAACATCCGGACCACGGCCCGGCCAATGCAGTTCTCCTGGGCAACGCTTGGTCTGAATTAAACGCCCAGCGTGCAGTAAACGTCTCTGGTGTTCAGACAGCTCCTTCTGAAACAGATGAACAGAGACTGAATCCAGAAACTAAAAGTAAAGATGTAAGAAGAGTTCTGGTGGCTACTTGAAACACTAAACCACCTGATAAATAATATCATTTTTGCATTTGCTCTGGTATTTGTTTTTCTACTTATTGCCAGGACTATAACTACAGGCCGTAATATAATTCTATAAATGTCAATAAGTTCTTGGTAAAATAGCTTACAGGATGTATAATGCAGATGAGTTTGGCTGGTCAGTATGCTAATGGAACTTTGTTTTGTGTCTATAATAATAAAAAAGTGTTAAAGTGTATACCACACTAAAACCCTGTTTTAAAGCCTGTAACAGTCGACCAACAGCTTAAGTACTGCATACGTCTGTGTAAGTGGGTGTGTTAAATGTAAAAGTTATGAGGAAAAATATGTGATACAACACTGATATAACAGTTACGTTAGTCTCAATAAAAGAATCTCTCTCTCTCCTTCTCTATAGCGCTAATCATGTAGAGTCAGATCAGCGGAGCGCGAAGTGTGGCTTTGAGAATCATCACACTGGTAAAGACAGCTAGGTTTAAGTTTGAACAAAATCACACGGGCTCATGTTGATGCGACTGAGAAGCTTTTAGTATAAATATTTGAAGCACGAGGCTGAGCGGCTACACTAATAAACATATTTCTGTGTGGAAAAATGCATCCTGGGTAAATTACGTTCCACCAGTTCAAGCTCAGGTGGAGAAGCAGAGATCTTTCCTGAACATCATCCAAATATTCATTTAAACCTCATGTGTTCTCTATATACCTTCATTCAAATTTCCTTTCACAGAATAATAATCCAGTTTCAGTGCTAAAATGTAGATTAAAACTGTAGTGTGTTACTTAACAGCATTTGAAAAGCATCTAAAGACTGTAATATAGCTTTATACTTGATTGTAATCTACATAAATGTGCACGCGCACACACACACCGCCGGACGTCCCTGTCTCTGTCCCTGCTACACACACACACACACCGCCGGACGTCCCTGTCTCTGTCCCTGCTACACACACACACACACCGCCGGACGTCCCTGTCTCTGTCCCTGCTACACACACACACACACACCGCCGGACGTCCCTGTCTCTGTCCCTGCTACACACACACACACACACACACACACACACACACACCGCCGGACGTCCCTGTCTCTGTCCCTGCTACACACACACACGCACACACACACCGCCGGACGTCCCTGTCTCTGTCCCTGCTACACACACACACACACACACACACCGCCGGACGTCCCTGTCTCTGTCCCTGCTACACACACACACGCACACACACACCGCCGGACGTCCCTGTCTCTGTCCCTGCTACACACACACACACACACGCTTCGGATTCCTGGTTCTGTCCCCTGCTACACACACACACACACACCACTGACGCCCCTTGTTCTGTCCCCTTGCTGGCACACACACACACACACACACGCTGACGCCTTGTCTCTGTCCCTGCTACACAATAATACACACACACAATCACGCCGGACGCCCCTGTTCTGTCCCCTCAAGCACACACACACACACACACACACACACACATTGACATTGACACCGGGCCGGGACGCCCTGTTTCGTCCTTGCTACACACACACACACACACACACACACACACACTGCCGGACGTCCCTGTCTCTGTCCCTGCTACACACACACACACACCGCCGGACGTCCCTGTCTCTGTCCCTGCTACACACACACACACACACCGCCGGACGTCCCTGTCTCTGTCCCTGCTACACACACACACACACACACACACACACACACCGCCGGACGTCCCTGTCTCTGTCCCTGCTACTCACACACACACAATAGAGTGTATGATGTAGTTTCCTTTGAGCCATGCGTGTCCAGTTTTCACATTTAAATGAAATGAAAGTAATCCTCCAGAGTTGTTCAGGGTCTCTGGCTGATTCTGTGTAGAGTTCCACAACGCAGTGTTTGGGACGTGATCTTCCTGATGGCAGGAACTCAAACCAAGCCCACTAAAGAGCTCATTACAGTCCCACGAGTTCACAGTGAAATGTTGAAACATGTGACACAGAAAGTGTTGTGGTGTTTGTGCCAAAACTTCATGATCTATTGATGATGATGATGATGATTAGAGTGGCTCTTGCTTTTGATTACACTCCAGTGTGACGGTTATGGTGTTACTGACTAACAGGCCAACACACACACACACACACACACACACACTGTAAAGCGCCTCGATGCCTGGTGAACGCGTGTGCTGTGTGTTCAGTGTGAGATGGTGAGATTCCTGTGACACCAGGTCACACAGATTCCCTTCAAATGTAGGAAAAGAAATAAGAAATAATACATATATATATATATATATATTTATAATGAGTGAGTGAAGGATATAAAATGAGTCGAGCACGCACGGACAGCGCGCGCGCTTGCCTTCAGGCGGTTCGTCTCCAGAGCGGAACGTTGGAGACCGTGAGCGCGTGTTTCACTCCGGAGGACCTTCAGTGTAACACCGCGGCGCGGAGCCGGTCTGAGCGAGCGCTTACACTTAATTCTGCTTCCGGAATAAAACTTTGAATAATAATAAATAACAACAACAACAACATGGACGACCAGGGCTGCCCGCGATGCAAAACAACAAAGTACAGAAACCCGTCTTTAAAGCTGATGGTGAACGTGTGCGGACACACACTGTGAGTATCAGAGCTGCAGGGGGTCACAACAACGCCATTATTAATAATAATAATAATAATAATAATAATAATATGTGTACACAACCCCCTATTATTATTCTAATAATAATAAGATTAAGAGTGTTGAAGCTGACACAGCAGGTTTGTATACAGAGCGGTGCCAATACTTTTGGCAGACCTGCAGATGCCAAGCTGTAGTGTACAGTAAGCTGTGTGGAAGTGAACGGGGAAACATTTCTAACATTTATGTATTTATTTAACTCTGCACTGTCTGTGTCCTTGTTGTCACTGTATAGTGTGTCACTACAGCGCGCTACACACTACAGCGCGCTACACACTACAGCGCGCTACAGCGCACTACACACTACAGCGCACTACACACTACAGCGCACTACACACTACAGCGCACTACACACTACAGCGCACTACAGCGCACTACACACTACAGCGCACTACACACTACAGCGCACTACAGCGCACTACAGCGCACTACACACTACAGCGCACTACACACTACAGCGCACTACAGTGCACTACACACTACAGCGCACTACAGCGCACTACAGCGCACTACACACTACAGCGCGCTACACACTACAGCGCGCTACACACTACAGCGCGCTACACACTACAGCGCGCTACAGCGCACTACACACTACAGCGCACTACACACTACAGCGCACTACACACTACAGCGCACTACAGCGCACTACACACTACAGCGCACTACAGCGCACTACAGCGCACTACACACTACAGCGCACTACAGCGCACTACACACTACAGCGCACTACACACTACAGCACACTACAGCGCACTACACACTACAGCGCACTACACACTACAGCGCACTACAGCACACTACAGCGCACTACACACTACAGCGCACTACAACACAACACAACACACTATGGCGCACTACAACGCAATGCACTACGGTGCACTACGGCGTACTACCCTAAAATACAACACAATACAGCACACTACAACACAC
>QNUK01000660.1:155000-187500 GCA_013621035.1 Clarias magur | reverse complement strand
CTCTCTCTCTCAGATATCTCAATCACGTGAGAGCGGCGACTCAGCAGGACTTAGCGGGCGGCTATACGTCAGGTCTGGCGTGTCACAGGGCCATGCAGGACGCCTTCAGTGGTCTCTTTCCCTGCAGATAACTCTCTCTGTGTGTGTGTGTGTGTGTGTGTGTGTGTGTGTGTGATGATTGTGTACACATTTTTCTAAAAGGTTTTGTAACTGCATATGATTTAAAGAATAAATTTTCTTTTGGTTATTTTAGTTGTTACTGTGTTTGGAGTGGACATAGGTGTGTGTGTGTGTGTGTGTGTGTGTGTGTGATAAAAGAAACACACCGGTAAACGTTCCTTATAGAAGTATAAATCTATATTTATAAACACTCTTCTTGTCCGCAGTATCTGAGTGAACTGCTAATGTCTTACGATCAGCCACGCCCACTTCAATCAAAGGGTGCAGGCTGCCTGTCTAAAAACTACAGCAGGGGGCGGAGCTTTTTCTTACAAAGCCCCAAAGTTATGGAATAGTCTTCCTGTTAATGTTGGGGACTCAGACACAGTCTCAGTGTTTAAGTCTAGGCTAAAAACCTATTTATTTAGCGCAGCATGTTTGTAAATAGATGAGCCTTAGGTAAAGGAGCAGATCTGGGGGACTCATGGACGTAGAGTATTCTGGTGAACTGCTATGTTTAGATGCTGTCCTCCCCACTCTCATTGTTCACTCAGGTTTGTTGACGGTGAGGTGATTGGTTGCTTTACATCTCAGTTCCCCCTCATGTCTGTGCTCCAGTGATTCAGACCCCTTCTGCTCTTGCTTGAGATCTCGTCCCTGGTGGTCTGCTTGGGATGTGTTTGGTGACGGGGGATGCTGATGACCTTGAAGGTGACCTCAGACTCAGCTGATGTGGGCAGATTTTACTGTGATGGCGCGTGTCTGTAGGCGCTAAATAGTGAAAGACAGGAAGTGTGGACTTTATCTTAACTTCCTCATCATACTGACCGTGCAGAAACACACACGCACACACACACACAGAGAGACAGACAGTACACGGGACTGACGGTACCTGATATCACCCAGGTGAGGACGGTCCCCTCTGGTCCTCTGGTCATCTCAGGGAGGTTTTCCTGGCCCCCCACGCCCTCGACTTGCTCGTCAGGGACAAACACACAGTCATTATTATAACGTGTTTCTTACATGTTTATAATCTACTTCTCTGTTTATCTATGTTTTTTAAATTCTTTACAGCTGATGTGCAACAATAACCAAAACCACACACACACACACACACACACTTACACATCAGTGTTAGAGGGGCCACAGATGTTTCCACTGGGATGCCTGAAAAACATACAGGATTTAGTACAGCACAAGATCTGTGTGTGTGTGTGTGTGTGTGTGTGCGCGTGTGTGTGTGTGTGTGTACCTGTTCTCAGACTCAGAGGTGTGTGTGTTATACGCTATGTGGCCGTTGTGCAGCATTCCCCCGAGACTCTGCGCTCCTCTGAGTGTGTTGTTCTGCGCGCTGCGTGTGTGTCTCCGTCCTGGTCTCTGCCTCCTGTTCTTGCGTTTACAGTGTGTGTCCTCGCAGTGCCCACTGATGAAGCCCTCGTGACCCAGCAGGTGGTGTGTGCTGACGCGCAGGGCGGGGTTTCGGACTTGTGGACCGGGACACAGCATGACGGGAAACGCCATGTCCGTTATTTCCTGTAAACAGATCGGCATCCAGTAACAGAAACGTGTATAGAAATACTTTACATCATGAGCTGTAGACCTGTGTGTGTGTGTGTGTGTGTGTGTGTGTGTGTACCTCAGTATACAGTAACTCCGCCCGTGCTCGTTCCTCCAGTGTGACCGTGATTCCGTCGAGGACCTGCACCTGAGGGAGACGCAGTACCACAGACTGCCTGTGGAGGGAGCGCTGGGCCAGCTACACACACACACACACACACACACACACACAGATGATACATAGTGTGATACACAGAAGTGAAATTCTCTCTCAAGCTGTATGTGTGTGTGTGTGTGTGTGTGTTCCTTACCGGATTGCCCACCACAGACAGTTCTATAAGTGATGTAAGATCCTCCAGTTTATCCAATTCAGCAACATCCTACAAAACACACACACACACACACACACACACACACACTGTGGAATAAACAGCTGAAGAACTCAGCCCTTTTATGCGCTGCAGGTGTGTGTGTGTGTGTTACCTGCAGTTTGTTGTTGGCGCTGCAGGTGTGTGTGTGTGTGTGTGTGTGTGTGTGTGTGTGTTAGTTACCTGCAGCTTGTTGTTGTTGATGTAGAGGCGCTGCAGGTGTGTGAGCTGCAGGTGTGTGAGGTTGCGCAGACGGTTGTTGTTCAGGCTCAGCTCGATCAGGTGTGTGTGTGAGCGAAACCAGTACTCATTGAGCATCCTGACTCGGTTCTGATCCAACACCAGCTCACGCAGGAGACTCAGACCATCCAAGCCCTCCACCTGCACGATCTCATTACCTAACACACACACACACACACACACAATAATAATTAAACAGATAAACTGAACAATTTTGCCATTCAATAACCGAGACTTTAAAGCGGCAGTGAGAACCTCTGGGTTCTGTTACAGCACGGAGATCTTTTTGGTATAAGGTTATCAGTTTGAGATGTTGGGAGTCTGAGACATGATTTGAAATCCCAACAGGAAGAGATTTAAATAATTAAGAGTGGAAGCTGCATGGCGTGGTGGGCGTGGCGTTCCGTTACCCTGCAGGAACAGAGCTCTCAGGCCGGTCAGGCGACTCAGCTGCATGTCACTCAGGTTGGAGATGCTGTTATGGCCGAGATGGAGGACCTCCAAACTGCACATGAGAGGCTCAAGACTCTGCACACCCACACTCTCTCTACTGACACAAGAGTGAGAGAGAGACGGAGAAAATAACCCACACATACACACAAACACCTTAGTGTAGTAAACAACAACAAAAAAAAAAAAAAACAAGATCATTTATACAGTTTTATTAAAAGTCACTGATGTATTAAAAGATTGCATTAACGGTACAAGATTTCATATACAAAAATCATTTTGCTTTCAAAGGAACTGATTTTAAAGAATGAGTGTGATGTTTATAGTGCAGGTCCTGTAGTCCCCGAACATCCCCGAACAGATACGGACGGACCGCGGTTCTACGAACATTTGTAAATGCAAACAAATCGCTGCAGTATCTTGCGTGTATTGTACAAAAACAACAGACACTGCAGTGCATCAGATACAAACATTTACATTCATATACAATATTTTCAGTATGTAAGGGAATGTATAAAATGTCTAAAGTCCAGTATATTGCGTGTGCGCGCATGTGTGTGTGTGTGTGTGTGTGTGTGTGTGTGTGTGTGTGTGTGTGTGTGTGTGTGTGTGTGTGTGTGTGTGTGTATGTGTGTGTGCGCGCATGTGCAGAAGAAATGAGTCGGTCTCACAAGTTTTAGTGAATGAAATGAGAGTCACTCTGGACAAGCGCCGTCTGCCAAAGGCCTGAATGTAAATGTATTAATAACTTTTATATGAATATGTTTGGGGCAACGGAGTGAACCGTTGTTGTTTCCATTATGTCTTATGGGGAAATTCACTCTGAGATGTGGCATCCGTCTTGTGATTTAAAGGCGCAGAGACAAGGCTGTGTGACGTCTCAGTGTGAGTGTGTGGGTTTCATTCCCTTATACGCGGTTACGGGGTTTTGGCCACATGATGGCAGTGTGGGGAAAGGGGACAGATTTAGTCAAGCGAATCGGTAAGTTTTACATTATATATTTGTGTTAAAGGCGTATAAGACTCAGTTTGTTGGACTTAAGAACAAATCCGACTTACCAACGTTCTCCAGAAACAGAACATGTTCATAAGTAGGGGACTACCTGTATATACTGTATATAGAATGCGTGTGTGTGTGTGTGTGTGTGTTTACATGCTGTTCTTGTTGCTCTGTTGTCCGTAGCCGCTGGAGTGAACTTTCTGATAGAGCTGCTGCCTGCTGGTCAGGTGTGTGTTTGCTTTCTGACGCGGCAGGATCGACTCGATGTGGTTGTGGTTCAGATACAACACCTGAAAACAGGACACACACACACACACACACACACACACACACAGCTTGCTAAGCTTCAACTCATTTTATCTTTGAGTTCTGGATTGTTCCAGATTCTGGATTCTGATTGGTCAGAAGGTGTTGATTAATTCTCTGTAACAGCAGCTCTGGTTTCTATAGCAACGGATCATTCACAGTGACCTTGTAGGGAAAATTTCTGATCTGTAAGGAGATGTGGAAGGAGTCTCCATTGTCAGGGCTGTAAAACACACACCTTGACGTTGGGCAGGTAGACGAGGCCGCTGAAGGACGTGAGGTTGTTCCGCTCCAGATTCACGATGCGTAATTTCGCAAAGAGCTCAGCGGGAGCCAAATCCACCATCCTGGAACACAGAGGCGGAGACTGAGTGTCACATGAACACCACATAAGGCGGTAAGGTCGTGGTGTGTGTGTGTGTGTGTGTGTGTGTGTGTGTGTGTGTGTATACCTGATGGAGCAGCCCGAGAGCTCCAGCTCCTCCACCTCTTTGTAGTTAACCTGACCGAGCTTCTCAGCCAGCATGTCCACCGTCAGCCGACCGCCAAACACGTCCTTCGCATTCTCACACTCGGACACCTCCTGCACGTGCGCACGCACACACACACACACACACACACACACACACACACACACACACACACACACACACACACACACGCGCATTGTACCAGTCTGATTAATACCATACACAATAATAAAGATGCTAAATATGCCATTGATGTATCAAAGGATTACATATGTAATATATAATACAAAATAGTTACACTGACTACATAAGATTTCATATACGACAAAAATAATGTTGCTGCCATCTAGTGGACAAGAAAGGAAATTATTTTACAAATTCACTGTGATGTACAGTATATATTGCATGTCGTGTGTGTGTGTGTGTGTGTGTGTGTGTGTGTGTGTGTGTGTGTGTGTGTCTGTCTAACCACAGCAGTCCCATCCAGTGCTTTCAGAGCCGGCAGGTGAAAGATGACATAAGCGCGATAATTATCCAGCGTCTTCATTAACGGGTTTCCATACAAATCCAGGATGACCAGGTTACTGAGAGTCTACAGGACACATGACATCATCATCACCATCACCATCATCATTACAATAATCAGCATGCTCAACATCAATATCATCCTCAACAAATAAGTGTGTGTGTGTGTGTCGGTGTGTCCAACCTTCAGGTAATAGATGTCACGCGAGGTGCTGATGTTGTTGTTCGCCACATAAAGTTCAAACAGGAAGCGTGACCTTTGAACCCCCTGCAGGGAGGAAATGCGATTCTCCTCCACAGACAGGAAGTGCAGGTTGGTCAGGCATTCCAGTACAGAGCCATCTAGACACTGCAGCTGATTACTGTTAATGCTCAGCCGCGTCAGGCACTGGAGCTTACACACACCTGCACCACACACACACACACACACACACACACACACACACACACACACACACACACACAATGTTAGCTTGAGAAATATTCAGATGGAAACAGCAGGAAAGAGCGATGATGAGAAATATAATGTGTGTGTGTGTGTGTGTGTGTGTGTGTGTGTGTGTGTGTGTGTGTGTGTGTGTACCCTCCAGTGTAGAGATACAGTTGTGGTCCAGTGACAGCTCCTCCAGTAGGGGGCAGTGCTGCAGCCCCTTGATGTGTGTGAGGTGGTTGTTATTAAACGAGGCCCAGCGCAGATTCACCAGCTGCTCCAGATTATTGATGTGGGACAGACCCTGACCGTCCAGATTCACCGCTGTGATCTACACACACACACACATTATATGTATACACATTATTATGTATATATATGTGTGTGTGTGTGTGTGTGTGTGTGTGTGTGTGTGTTTGAATACCTTGGCACTCCACCCAGGTTCGAGGTCAGTGGTGTGTTGCCATGGTGATGGTTTGTGGTGTGTGAGGAGCTGGGACGTGGTGTGGAGACTCAGGCAGCGTGGAGGATCAGCATCGGTGCGAGAGTGAGAGATCAGTAACGTCTACACACACACACACACACACACACAGAAATCATTAGAATCTAATCACTGGACGAGTGTCATGTACACACACACATACACACACACATACACACACACATACACACACACATACACACACACATACACAGACACTCACCAGGTTGATCTTGGGGGTGAGGGTCAGGTGTGCAGCGGCTGTCACCTCCTCCTCCGTCACTAACACTCCATCCAAGTGTGTGAGAGACTTCAACTGGCTCAACACCACCGCCCGCACTGACTCTCCCTGACACACACACACACACACACACACACACACACACACACACACAGTGAATTATACACTCACCTACAGGATTATTAGGAACACCTGTTCAATTTCTCATTAAAATAATTATCTAATCCACCAATCACATGGCAGTTGCTTCAATGCATTTAGGGGTGTGGTCCTGGTCTAGACAATCTCCTGAACTCCAAACTGAATGTCAGAATGGGAAAGAAAGAAAGGTGATTTAAGCGATTTTGGGCGCGGCATGGTTGTTGGTGCCAGACAGGCCGGTCTGAGTATTTCACAATCTGCTCAGTTACTGGGATTTTCACACACAACCATTTCTAGGGTTCACAAAGAATGGTGTGAAAAGGGAAAAACATCCAGTACGCGGCAGTCCTGTGGGTGAAAATGCCTTGTTGATGCTAGAGGACAGAGGAGAATGGGTCGACTGATTCAAGCTGATAGAAGAGCAACTTTGACTGAAATAACCACTCGTTACAACCGAGGTCTGCAGCAAAGCATTTGTGAAGCCACAACACGCACAACCTTGAGGCGGATGGGCTACAACAGCAGAAGACCCCACCGGGTGCCACTCATCTCCACTACAAATAGGAAAAAGAGGCTACAATTTGCACGAGCTCACCAACATTGGACAGTTTAAGGCTGGAAAACTGTTGCCTAGTCTGATGAGTCTGGATTTCTGTTGAGACATTCAAATCGTAGAGTCAGAATTTGGCGTAAACAGAATGAGAACATGGATCCATCATGCCTTGTTACCACTGTGCAGGCTGCTGCTGGTGGTGGTGTAATGGTGTGGGGGATCTTTTCTTGGCACACTTTAGGCCCCTTAGTGCCAATCGGGCATCGTTTAAATGCCACGGCCTACCTGAGCATTGTTTCTGACCATGTCCATCCCTTTATCACCACCATGTACACATCCTCTGATGGCTACTTCCAGCAGGATAATGCACCATGTCACAAAGCTCCAATCATTTCAGATTGGTTTCTTGAACATGACAATGAGTTCACTGTACTAAAATGGCCCCCACAGTCACCAGATCTCGACCCAATAGAGCATCTTTGGGATGTGGTGGAACGGGAGCGTCATGCCCTGGATGTGCATCCCACAAATCTCCATCAACTGCGAGATGCTCTCCTATCAATATGGGCCAACGTTTCTAAAGAACGCTTTCAGCACCTTGTTGAATCGATGCCATGTAGAACTAAGGCAGTTCTGAAGGCGAAAGAGGGTCAAACACCGCATGAGTATCCTGTTCCTAATCATCCTTTAGGTGAGTGTATATAACAATACCAGTGTCACAAACAGTATCACCTCCATACCAACATTAGAAACAGAACACACACACACACACACACACACACACACACACACACACACACACAAGTAAACATGTCCTGTTCACCTGAGTCCAGGGGTTGTGTCTGGTATCGAGACATTGCAGGGACGGTGTGTGTTTGTGCAGGACACTCGTCTCCTCTCGGACGCGGCTCAACTGGTTCCAGCGCAGGTCCAGCTCTCTGAGGCACGGGAGTCTGCGAACACCTGCCAGGGTCGCGACCTGGTTAAAACTGGCGTCCACACACTCCAGATTGGGCTTATCGGAAACACACACACGCACACACACACCCACACACATTTCTTCAAATGAAAAGGATGTAGTTCATGATGGAGTACATGATTATACACACACACACACAATATTCCATAGGTTGGAGTGCGGTACTCTGGTGTCACTCGCTCAATCCACGCCTGCTTCATCACTTTTGTGCAGAATCTTTGCCAAATAACTTTGCACTTTTATTACTAAGTACTTTACTTGAGCATTTTCATTAGTGGATACTTTTCACTTCTCTACATCATACAACAAATATCTACACCTTGTACCCCACTACATTTCTACAGAGCGTTACGTTACATAACCACAGTGGTGTGTAAAGCATGAAGCGGTAACTATTCTGTATAATCGCATTTCCTAATCATCTATCAAGTGTTTTAAATCAGAAATGGAGGCGCACGGTCGGGGAGAGAGAGAGAGAGCAGAGAGATAAAGAGAGAGAGAGACTTTTATTATGACTTAAAGACTACTGTGAGCTAATATAAGCTCTGTATATTTGATACTTCACTAAATTGAAGTACTTTTGCATTACTAATTAAGGAGAACTGTAAATGTATGCCTTCTAGTTTTGATTAAGTAATATTTTATCTAGGGAATCTCTACATGTATTTGTTTACAGTGGAACCTCGGATTGCGAGTAACGCGGTTTGCGAGTGTTCCGCAAGATTTTTAATAAATTTGGACTTGAAAAACGAGCAAGTCTTGGTTTACGAGTGCCGAGTATCATGTATCACGCATGCGCTTCTTATTTTGACACCGACGTCACGTGATCACAACCGAGCCAATGATTTTTCTCTCTTACGCTGCGGAATTGTGGGTAATCGTCTCCCCTGCTGGGTCTTAGTGCTCGTCTCTTACTGGTATAATCAACATCTCCCTCTCTGTTTCAGTGTGTCTCCTATGTGTGTGTGTGTGTGCACGTAATTTGATACCGACACACGCACACATACACACACACACATACACACACACACATACACACACACACATACACACACACATACACACACATACACACACACACATACACACACACACATACACACACACACATACACACACACACACACACACACACACACACACACACTCTCCCGCGCCTTTACACCCCGCTCCCTGCCTTCACACACACACACACACTCTCCCGCGCCTTTACACCCCGCTCCCTGCCTTCACATGCACATACAGACACTCTCTGCTTTACACAGAAACTCAGCTCTGTCGTGATTCTTTTCAAAAGGAAAAGTGCTGGTTCATTTGTTTTATTTTGTTTTGTTTTTTACTTTACAGCAGTGATTCCGTGCTCATGCAAGTGTCATTAGAGAGATTTCTTTTTTCCCCGTTAAAACAGTGTTTCCATTGTGTGTGTGTTTGTTGTGAAACTTAAAAAGCGAGGTGGGGGGAGGGACGAAGGGTTTTACTGTGTAAGACGAGGCGAGGGAAGGGGCTAATTCCACACACACACACACACACACACACACACACACACACACACACACACACACACACACACACACACACACACACGCCGCCTGCGTGCACAAAGAGAAACACTTATCTGTCTGGATTTATTTTTACTTTTTTTGCAGGTTAATTTGTTTTATTTTTACTTTATATATTGTATTACTTATTTTCATGTATTTATTTTTTTGGGCTGTGGAACGAATTAATTGAGTTTTCATTAATATCTTATGGGAAAATTATGAGTTTTGAGTTGAGGTTTACGAGTGTTTTGGAATACGAGCCCACTTCTGGAATTAATTATGCTCATAATCCAAGGTTCCACTGTACTTTGCCCAACACTGCCTGTCTCTGTGTTACTGTCGCTATTGCTGCTGGATATCTGGAATAAATAAAAGTATTTAGTATTTAGTCTATCTAATGTAATCTAAGTCCACAATCCACTTTCATGACTTTTACTGGCTCAGACTAATGAGTGACGCCACCTGTTTTGTGCACAGGGAGAACTCTAATACAGGGCATATGTTATCCTAATACTTTTGGCCCCCGCTGTACCCTCCTGCTCAGGTCTCCTGTGTTTCCAGGTGAAGGTCTCACCAGGTGTGAAAGGTCTTCCAGGTGTGTGAAAGCGTTAAAACTGATGTCCAGCTGCCGCAGCGCCGTGAGGCGAGAGATCTCCTTCAGCCTGCTCAGACTGTTCCCGTGAAGATTCAGTACCTTACACACACACACACACACACACACACACACACACACATCACAAACACACGTTAGTTACACACGATCCAGACTCACCGCAGTACCTGCTCACCATAATCACGTGCTGGAGTTCAGACTAAAATCATATAACAGATGAGACAGAATGGAGCTTTTATACACAAAGTCACCAACTAAGATGTAATGAGCAGATCGTGAAGATCCTCCATCAGATCATTACTGCAGTGTTTAATGTGTTTCACCCCAACTGATGCAGTGAGGAGCTTCTCATCTCTTACACAACGTGTCAGGAGACATAAAATGTGGTCGCGGCAGAGATGTTTCAGGAGGGTCAACTTATTGTCCTGCGTCAAGGAAAAGAAACAACTAAGGGGATTACTGACACGATGGGGTTAAGAACTGTAACACGCATTATTAAGGACAATTTAATTAAGGACCCGTCGACTTCGAGGAAGAAATCTGGTCATAAAAACATCCTGAATGTGTGTGATGGGGATCACCTCCACACATCAAACTGTTAAACAACAGCAGAACTCACAGAGCTGCACTGTAAACCCTAAAGCTCAAAGTAATTAAACACATCGAGTGCTGTTAACTTCAATAATTACAATCAGTTCAAACTAATAGACCCTGATGAGTATTTAGAACGTTTTGGTGTTGATGAGTTTGTAGAAATGAGACTTTTCAAGTGAGCTGAACAAATTTGATATTTTAAGTAACTGTAAGTACTTCTGTAACAGTAACTGTCACCTTAAACTTCCACCAAGTTAAAATCTTTCAGCCTGGTGATTTTGTGTCTGAGGCCATCAGGTCAATAGGACACTGGTGTCTCAGTGGGAGGGGTTTCGTCTGCCATGTGAAAGGCCCGGGTTCGATTCCCCACAACTGGATGAAGTGTCTGTCTCAAGCCCAGATAAAATGGGCGGGTCGAGTCAGGAAGGGCGTCTGGTGTAAAACCTGTGCCGAGCTCGTGTGCGGACCGGATCGTCTGCTGGGGCGCCCCATCGCCGGGAGCAACCCAAAGACCAACGACAACTTATTTGATTTGCAACAACCAAAAAAATATATAACTGCTATTAAATAGTGTGAGTTCGGCTACACAATAATGCAAGTAAAGAGCGATTAATATGAATGAGAACAACAAACTCAAACAGTTTGTTCTGTTTACTTACAACTGGAAACTTTTTGCCAACTTCTTCAGGTTTACAGTGTATAACAGTAACAGCATTTACACACACACACACACACACACACACACACACACACACACACACACACACAATGTGTAACTGACATAGAAGTCAGTTTAAATTTCATGTTTGTTTAATTATTTCCAAATAGTTTGTTGGAGACTTGTAAGTTGACTCTGCTTAGGAAAAAGACTTGTATTATGCCAAGAGCACAGAATGACTTGAGCGTGTCGATATTTTCTACTGTTTACTTTAATGTTAAAAGATCAATTAAGGTTCTAAAGTTAAAGATAACTTTTTATAGTGAAAGTTCAAGTTCTTCAAGTAAGTTTTGCATTTATTTAACTTGTGATTAATGTGGATTGTATTGTTGTGTATAAAGAAGATGCTGTATTTATTCTGTTTGTTCTGTTTTGTTCTTTGTATTTATGTTATGCCTTTAGTTCTCATGGCAGGTTAAGATTGGATGGTTATCTTGCTGGTTAACCTTTCAATAAATTGCCTTCAGAGAATCTTCGTGCTCATGAAATTACTGGGGGAAGCCACACAATGTGATGAGAACTCGAGGGACTGGGACTAAACAGCTGTGCAGCCTTAAGAACAACACTTATCAGTGAGACTAATCGGAAAAAACTACTTCAGTAAGAGTGTGAATCGTGTGTGTGTGTGTGTGTGTGTGTGTGTGTGTGTGTGTGTGTGTGTGTGTGTGTGTGTGTGTGTGAATCGTGTGTATGTGAGATGTGTGTGTGAATCGCGTGTGTGTGTGTGTGAGAATCGTGTGTGTGTGAGAATCGTGTGTGTGCGCGAGATGTGTGTGTGCACAATATGTGTGTGTGCGCAACATGTGTGTGTGAAATGTGTGTGTGTGTGTGTGTGTGTCTGTGACATGTGTGTGTGTGCGACGTGTGTGTGTGTGTGTGTGTGTGAATCATGTGTGTGTGAATCGTGTGTGTGTGTGAGATGTGTGTGTGTGTGTGTGTGTGTCTCTGTGTTTCGCTCCTCACAGTGATCTGGCTGAGGACGTTTGCTCGAGCTGCCGTCAGGATGCTCCTCTCGTCCAGGTTCAGCAGTTTGGGTCGCGGCTTCGGGACGGGCTCAAGTGCCAGAACCTCCTCGTCCAGGGCGTGCTCATCGCCATACGCCGGTGTGACATCATCAGGGGCTTCGGGAGGGCCTGGGGGACTGGAGCAGGAGGACTGGGGTTTCTCCTAAACACAAGGTTAATCCCCGTTAATGAGGTCTTATTAAACATATAAACAAATGTACACCGTGTTAATTCCACACTGTCTGGAGCACAAACGTCACTAAGGGCGCTTTCACATTAGACACGGTTCATCTGTACCGTGCTCAGGATATTTCAGAAATACCGTGACGAGTGACGCTCCCTGTGTGCCGTCCTACTGTCCTGCTGCGCACACAGACGTTTCAGACGAGACAGGCGGCACTGATGATGTCGTGTCTGAACAGATATCTAAGCTTGTGTTCACGTACGATTGGTTTTCATATCTGATTAGATCCGTGCCCGAGTATAGTGTTTGGGGTCGAGTGTGTCCGGAGACGGTCCTGGGCCCTTTAAATAATGTTTAGTTAATTTATTGGAAGTGCACTTCACCTGTGTGATGTAGTCAAAGTCGATGAGATACTCGGGCAGAACGAGCTCGTGGTCGAAAACGTACCAGAGAGTTTGTCTCTGACTGCAGTCACAACATCGCTGCAGCTCAGGGGAAGACCGTTCTGCTGAACACACACACACACACACACACACACACACACACACACATGACAAATAAAATAAAGTTAAACTGTTTTCATTTAAACACTCTTTAATCGCTTATTTGCATTCACTATTTATACAATTTAGATTTATTTCCAGTTACTTTATACAGTTGTTTACTTGCAGTTTGTTTTGCACGGACTAATGCCATTTATTATCACTACAACAGTTTCATCTGGTGTTATTTTATTTGATGTTTTATTTTACTGATGTTCCGTCTCTCATTCCATATAAATGTCTTGATGTACAAACGTTTGTGGTTTTGTGTCTTTCTGTACTAAACTTAAAACAAAATGAATTGAATTAAGTTGAATTATAAAAACTGACATAATATTCAAGAATTTCACACACAGCTATACCCCCCCCCCCCCCCCCCCACACACACACACACACACACCTGTGTTGGTCTTCTGCTTCTTGTCACTGGCTCTGTGGTACACTGAGTTAGCTTTGGGATAAAACTCTGCGTCCAGCGGCACTCCGTCTCTCAGAGGAACACTGTGACCCGGGAACACTTTAGAGATGATCAGCTGACCTGATACACACACACACACACACACACACAGCAATTAGAGATGTTCCACACTACGCCCACAGCACTGCGTCTCGCGTCTCGCTCTAATAAACACTGCAGCGTCGTCGTCTGTTCAGGGTTCCTACACCAGACGCAGGTCTAGACAGATTCGTGTACATGCAACACATTTAATGTTAACTACAAACAAATGCACTAGCAGCAAAATTGGTCCTGAAGACGAGCCCTTACACGTGCCTTCATCACACACCTCTCCAAGTCCAGCAGAACAAAACCCTAAAGCGTGTGGTCCAGAGCCGCTGCAGTGACGTCACAAACTACAGGCGGAGGTTTGAATGAGAGATGAGTTCTGGACTTGAGGAATAAAAAGCTCCCTGTAAACAACACACCTGCTCGAGGCTGTTCATAAACTACGTCTGTGGTGAGAACATCCACGCTCGGGATGTGTGTTTTCTTAACAGTTACAGACGTCTGTGACTTTAGTATGTTGGAGAAGCTCTGCTGCGGATAATAAACCCCGCGGTAATGATCAGGAAACACTGAGGAGCCCAGCGTGAGCATCAGAGCGCTAGTAAGCACCCACTCGGGACACAGATACTAAAACACAGACACCAGAACAGCAGCTCTACATATCGTGTTCCAGATCATCAGGAGCGGATGCAGACCGTGAGTGCAGGGCGGAGCGGTCGCTTTCATTTCGGATCCACATCGCCCGGCTTTTCTCTGAGCAAGTCTTATACGCGGCTCGTCACACGTGCTCACGCTGTTGGACAGAGGCACGGCACACTCTCTACCTGTAGCCTGAAAACACACACACACACACCCACACACACACACCCAGAGATAATAATAATAATGATAATAATAATAATAATGATAATAATCGGCTGTGATGGAGATGAGTGTGTAACTGTCTGGGATAGAGCACTCCGTCTACTCCGACTCCAGATTATTATAAATCACCTTTGTAAGGATTCCTCTAGGTCTCACTGAAGTCTCTATTCCAGACTGTTTGAGAGATTATTCTGCAGATTGAGGTTTTTTTTACAGACGTTATTCTAGACACAGTGCTTTTATATAACATCCACAGATCAACAGACACGTGAGGAGTCACGTCAGGGTTATTCTATGGAGAGATGGTTCTCAATGTTGCATTGATGATTATTCCAGATTATTTGAGAGATTATAGATATTTATATGGAAAGTCTGTTCTACAGGTTACTGAGAGATCATTTAGCATCATCCCTGAGGTTGTTCTGGAGAGACTGGAACATTCTAGCGATTATATTCTAACATCTAGTGCACGGATATGATTAAACAGGTCACGTCATGGAGTCACACTATTACATGGCGATCGATCAGGATTTCCACGCGGTACCTTGTAGCTGTCAGCTGATTTAAACCCGTTTTCCAGAATGTTCAGGATTTCGTTGCGTTGCTCGGTTTCCTCAGGATCGAACACATAAAACAGATACTCCAGGGAGCGCTTGTAGTTCCTGACACACACACACACACACACACACACACACACACACAGATACACATATCTTCTGCTCAGGTACATACGATACACATGAACTCTCATTAACACATCGTTAACAGCTCTAATACAGCAGTGTGTTGCTTAGTTACTGTGCACATGCTGTATGATGACGGCAGATAAACTACAGGACACGTGAAGGACACGTGAAGGACACGTGAAGGACACGTGAAGGACACGTGAAGGACACGTGAAAGCCTGTTTGGGTTCGTTATTAGAGTGAGTGAACCCTGTGGAGCTCAGGACGTCGTGGACTCACTGGGAGTGAAGCGGGGTCTCGTTGTTCGCCAGCAGGCCGTGCAGCTTGTCCTCAAAGCGCAGACGCAGGGCGCGGTTATACACGCGCACGACCCGGTTGATCCTGATGCCGGTGATGTTGTAGGGCTTGTAGTCCCAAGCGCAGAACCGGGAGAGCAGCAGGTCGTAACACGGTTTAAACCTGACACACACACACACACACACACACACACACAGACACAGACACAGACACATCATACAGAACAGGGAATAGTTTCATATCAACTTCAGTTTAAAATCATCGTTTTCATCTGAAACAGTCCTAAGGTCACAAACGCATGTGTGTGATTTTTCCCCTGTTAAATCCAATGTTGTGTGACTCATTTATTTATTTATTTGTTAGTTTATTTGACAGGGACATTGTACATTAATTCATATTTCTGTAAATGTACCAGAATTATACTGATGGCTTTTTTTTATATCATCTTCAGTCCCCGGACAATAAAATGTCACCCGAAAACAATAACACACCGTTATAACCACGGTATAATCACCAAATCATAAAACTACAGAATATATACATTTATACATACACAAATAAACTCTATAAAATAAACCTTGGTAATGACAGACACAGCAGAGCAGCATGACAGAGACATGAGGACGGTGAGGTCAGGACACGTCATGATAAACCCATCGTTCAGATTAACTTTGAGCAAGTCGACGTCTCGGATTCGCACTGGGACAGAGTTCCATTCCTGCGCTGCTTTAACAGAAGATGACGACCGAATGGATTTGTCCTGAATGAAACAGTCTCCTCTTACATGTTTGTTCTCATGTTTACAAACTGTCCAAGTGGAGGACACCATTAGTCCATTCTTCACAAACGTTTGTTAAAGAGGTTTTTGGATTATCTGTGAGAATTTGTTGAGCCTCTAAGACTGACATTCATCTGTCACCGTGCTGTCCTGTGTGTGTGTGTGTGTGTGTGTGTGTGTGTGTGTGTGTGTGTGTGTGTGTGTGTGTGTGTGTGCGTGCGTGCGTGTTTAC
Source organism: Clarias magur (assembly GCA_013621035.1). Classification (NCBI taxonomy): domain Eukaryota; kingdom Metazoa; phylum Chordata; class Actinopteri; order Siluriformes; family Clariidae; genus Clarias; species Clarias magur. The sequence goes on along the minus strand of QNUK01000660.1, from coordinate 171,042 downwards.
CAGGTATGGCTGGTGTTTCCTTCCTCAAAGCGGATGTTTCCCACCGTCTCGAGCTCCATCTCCAGGAAGTGAATCAACATGTCCTTCCTGTCTGTCTCCATGGCAACGCCCTGCTGGAACCACACCTCCACCCTGAGAAACACACACACACACACACACACACACACACACACACACACACACACACACTTCACCTGAGACTTCACTTAATGCTGATACAGAAATATTATAGATATACAATCACACACACACACAGCTCACACACACAGCTCACACACACACAGCTCACACACACACAGCTCACACACACACAGCTCACACACACACAGCTCACACACACACAGCTCACACACACAGCTCACACACACACACTCACTCCTCTAGTCTCTGTTCCCAGATTTTAATCCGTTTTCTGATCGCCTCCAGTTTCGTCTTTATGCTCTGCTCATATTCATAAAGGTCAGAGGTCATGCATTCACCTGACCCTTCTGATGTCACTTCCTCTGGCAAACCTGCCAACTTCGTGCCCGCAGCCTCGGACTCACACTCCAACTGGAGAACGATTCGAATTGGTGAGAAGTGCATGTGTTGTAGCAACATGTATATGTGTGTGTTTGTGTGTGTGTGTGTGTGTGTGTGTGTGTGTGTGTGAGCATGCTCACTTGTTTGAGTGTGTAGCTGAGTGTGTGTATTCTCTCGGCAGGCAGCTGCTGCAACTTCTTCTTCTGTAGCAGGATTGTGTGTTTCGTCTGATCGAGCTTCCTCTGAACGCAGCGCACACGCATGTCGTAGTACATCCTCTTCTTCATCACTGTGGACTAACACACACACACATTCAATGATGTGTCATTATTCAAATCAATCAACATCTTACACACACACACAGGCGCACACACAGGCGCACACACACACCTCTGCAGCCTCCTTGATGTGTTGAGCGGACACGCTGTACGAGTCGAGTGTGTGCAGCGTCGGCATGTGGTATAACACGTGTGTGAAGTAATTACACAGCACACACACGGGGTTCGGACCTGAATGCGGGTCGTTCAGCCCGAGTTCTCTCAGCTCGGTCAGACACGCCAGCTGGGTCAGCTCCTACACACACACACACACACACACACACACACACACACACACATATACCTCTCCATCCCTTGGTTCATCCCTTATAACTTTTTTGACCCACACACACACACTTTACTGTAATTGTAATGTTGTTTGATCCAGTGACACATTTTTTTCCATCTGTCTCCATGGTGACAAAAGTTTGTACACCCTTGTAGACAAGCCAGTGCTAAAACACAACCCAATGTTGCACCTTAAAAGAGTTGATCTTGTTCCCGGACAGATTGAGACGCTGGAGATTCTTGTTCTGCTCTAGACTTTTTCCTGGAAAACACACACACACACACACACACACACACACACACACACACACACAGTTGTTATTAATGTAATGTGTAGTAAATATGTCTATAGACCATTTAGTGTGGAGAGAGAAGTAGATGTCAATTAAAAGAAAAAAGACAATAAGGACAGGAAATGAAGACCATATATGGAAATGAAAAACCCGACACTTGGAATAGGGTCATTAATATTTTAATATTCACACACTCACCTACAGCTGTAATGAGATTATCAGCTAGGTTGAGTTCTGTCAGTTTCTCAAGTGTGCTTAAGCCCTGTTCCACACACACAACACACACACAACACACACATAGTTTAACACTTTTCATCAGTACGGTCCTCTTCTACTCTGTTTGGGCCTTTGGGCGGGCCTGGGGGTGGGGCTGGGGGTTAAATCCTGTAGGGGCTCCTCTCTCCCCTGCTCCTCACCTTTATCAGTGAGATGAGGTTGTTGTTGAGCCAGAGGACGTTCAGGTTTATCAGAGACTCCAGCTCACGTATCTCCCTGATCTTATTATCGTAGAGGAAGAGTTTGTGCAGCTGCACACACTTCTGCAGACCCGAGATCTCCTACAATACAGGAAACAGTGTGTGTTAGTGCGCGAGCACTCGGCCCTGGTCAGAAGGTGTTGATTAGTTCTCTCGAACAGCAGCTCTGCCAGTAGCGGCGGTTTACATTCGGGGAATAATAACTCACGGTGAGCCGACACTCTGACACCCAGAGCTCGCGCAGCAGCGGGCAGTTCTCCAGGCCCTGGATCGTGCTTACGTTCTGCCCCATGATGGTGAGTGTGACCAGCCGGGGGAACAAGGAGAGCCCCACCATTCGAGGAAACCCTGAGAAGAACAGCTCAAGAGCCTCTGCCCGACTCCCACCCTCGCAGATCTTCTCATACAGCAAGCCGTTACACACACACTGAGGGAGGGAGAGCAAGCCCCAAGAAATGATCACAAGAAATGTTCATAAATATAATGCCAAATAAAAGCATTTATTATTTACAAACTAATTTTAAAAACTGGTATCAAAATGTTTCAAGACTAGTTTTGTAACACACCAGCAGATGGCAGCACACGGCTGCACGCCTTCATAAGTCAGTGTGCCAAAAGACCGGCTCTGTGGAGCGTGACTCTCCACACTGTCTGATCCTCCACTCATATTCCACGCGACTATATTTCTTTTACTTACTATTACTATTATTTGCACATTTGTATGCATTTGAATCTAAAACAATTCTATGGTGACATTTCAAGCTATTAGTGACTTAACAACAAGAAACCATAGCAAGTCCATTAGAGCATTAAATCTAAAACTTTACGATTTTACTATTACATAAACATATTGGTGACAAAAGAATAAAAAAAATAGATAAATATTACACTTTTTAAAGTAATAATAATAATAATAATAATAATAAGCCCTCTGACGTCAGCTTCAGCTCTTACCAGCTCTTTGATAATCTCCTCATCACTCTGTCCTAATTTCTCACACCGAGTCATAATTTGCCTCAAAGTAAAACACAAAAAAAGATTAGAAAATGTAAACTTTAATTTATTCTAAACTCACTCTAGCCACACAGCTAGGCTAACTATGCTAGGCTACAGGGTAATGTTAAATTCCTCATGGTTACTGTCTCTAACGGCTCTGAGCTCGAGCTCTAACCCGCATGAATAAATCACACAGTCGATTAAAAATCTCAATATTTCGCTTCTGGTGTCACTAAACCCGCATTTCTTCGCTTCTTCGGCGGAGTTTCTTCCCCCGGAGTGTTTACAGGCCCGTTGCTAAGCGCCGCTGCGGCTCGGTTGCTAAGGCGCCATGCTGCTCTATTACGAGACCCGGGGATACCCGGATGAGAGGACGGCACGTGATTGGTCCAGAGGCGTCCCGCTGGATTTAACGCGCGTTCACGGAAACGAATAGTAAATGAAACGACACGTGCATGTCGGATTAACTCGTGTGTTATTTATTATGGCGCACACACACACACACACACACACAGAGGATGAGATGTGTGGCTTAATGTGTTTGGGGATGTCTGGCTTCCCCCTCTACACTTGATTTCCTGTAACATGTTCATATATGCCCCCCCCCCCATCCAAATTCAAATTAAAAAAAATTTATTCGTCACATACACAGTCATACACAGTATGATATGAAGTGAAATGCTTATACGACTGCTATTGACCTACAAGATTACAACAAAAAAGAAATAAGATATTTAAAATAAAGAAACACTTATTTATAAAATGTACAGAATAAGAATAAAAATAGAAATGAAGTAAAGTATTTGAATAAGATAAATATAAAGAGGTTAAAGAATATCTAATAAAAATAGTGGATATATAGTGACTGAAATGTAATGGAAATGTGGTGTAGTGCAGACCAGAATGTAGTAAAGTTCAACTTCACGGTGTGCAAAATGTGCAAGTGTGCAAATGTTCCATGTGTAAACCGGTTGTGCGTCCCGGTAAAAAGTAAAAGTTAAAAAGTCTGCAGTCCTGAGGTGTGCAAAATGTGCAAGTGTGTGAGTGGTAGGTCCTATGTGGTGTTGTGATTGAGAGCTCGTATAGCCTGCGGGAAGAAGCTCCTCCTCAGTCTCTCTGTGTTGGCCTTCAGGGAGCGGAAGCGATTTCCTGACCGCAACAGAGAGAACAGTCCGTCGCTGGGATGACTGAGGTCTTTCACTATCTTCCTGGCCTTGGTCCAGCACCGCTTGTTGTAGATCGTCTGAAGGTCAGGGAGCTTGGTACAGATGATGCGTTCAGCTGATCACACCACCCTCTGTAGGGCTCGTCTGTCCTGTATGGTGCTGTTCCCGAACCAGGTTGCGATGTTTCCCGTCAGGATGCTCTCTATGGTGCAGGAGTAGAAGTTCTTGAGCACCTTAGAGGGCAGTCTAAAATCTCTCAGGCGCCTGAGGTGGTAGAGACGCTGCTGGGCCTTTTTCACCACGGTGTTGATGTGACAGGACCCATGACGGGTCCTGCGTGATGTGAACACCGAGGTAGCGGAAGCTGTCCACTCTCTCCACTGGTCTCTCGTCGATGGCGGGTGTCTTGTAGTTCCTCTCCTGCTTAGTACTGAAGTCTACTATCAACTCCTTCGTCTTACTGACGTTCAGGAGGAGATTGATCCTCTGGCACCAGTTCTCCAGATTTCCAATCTCCTCCAGGTAGGCCGTCTCATCGTTGTCAGAGATCAAGCCCACCACGACCGTGTCATCAGCAAACTTAATGATGGTGGTGGAGTTTGTAGTGGCTACGCAGTCGTGTGTGTACAGAGAGTACAGCAGGGGGCTCAGAACACAGCCCTGTGGGGCTCCAGTGCTGAGAGTGAGAGAGGCTGAGACATAGCCGCCCATCCTTACTGCCTGTGGTCTCCCAGTTAGGAAGTTGGAGATCCACTGACACAGAGATGAGCTGAGTCCCAGGTGCTCCAGCTTGGTGGTGAGTGTAGAGGGAATTATGGTATTAAATGCTGAGCTGTAGTCAACAAAGAGCATTTTAACATAATTCCCCCTTCTAGTGCCCAGGTGAGTGAGTGATGCGTGGAGTAGATGACAGATGGCATCATCCGTAGAGCAGTTCGGGCGGTATGCAAATTGCAGTGGGTCCAGTGTGTCTGGTAGTGAGGAGATGATGAAGTCTCTAACCAGCCGTTCAAAGCACTTCATCACCACTGATGTGAGGGCTACAGGTCGATAGTCATTGAGGGAAGCAGGATGGGGTTTCTTTGGAACAGGAACAATGATGGACTCTTTAAAGCATGTAGGGATCACCGACTGAGATAAAGAGAGGTTGAATATGTTTGTGAACTCCGGTGCAAGCTGGTCTGCGCAGACTCTGAGGACCCCCCCCCCCACTTAACTCTTCACATTCCTCTCCTTCATTACCATTTATATCTTAAATGCAATTATAACACTGTACAAAAAAAAGCCTAAAACTTTCCCTTATCCCTATTTATTATGTTTCTGTTCTTTATCTGAAATCCCAAACTGAGGCAAATGTCCGAAATGTGCTAAGCAAAATACATTTATACGTTGTCTTTTGCTGTGTTTTTCTACAGGTCTTAGTTAGGTTTGTTACTTTATGGTGTTAAGTTTGTTTTAGCTAATATCTAATTAGGTCTTGGCTAGTTTGGTTAATTGATGTTGTATGTACAGTATGCAGCTCCTCAGTCCTGGAGGAACATTGTTTGTGTACTGAACTGCATAGGCTTGAAATGATCATAAAAGCTTCCTTCACTGCAGGGAAACATAATTCTTGCTTTATGGGTCAAATACTCGGATATATATATGTAATCTTCTTCTTCTTCTCCTCTTATTGAAGTGAATTAAACGTTACTTTTTAGACCTTTTATTTTTAATTCCAGTGTAAAATTTTGGTGTGAGAATAAATCCAACTGTAATTATAGCTAAAACCCGGACATGACTCAAGCCAGCATCAACATCAAAATTAAATCACAAAGTGAACTCTGAATGTAATTTATGCGCAGGGGAGGAGTTATCAACTTTTTTTGGTAAGATTTTCCTTGCCGTGTCTTCAGTTCATGGGGTGGCGGCTCGGTGTGTTAAGGCTTTGAGTTACGGTAATCGAAAGGTCAGTGGTTTGAGCCCCAGCCTCTCCAGGTTGCCGCTGTTGGCCCTTGAGTGAGGCCCTTAACCCTGTGTGCTGGGGGGCCGTGATGTCTGAGGCCGCACTCTGACCCCATGATACTAACGAGAGGCTGGGATATGTGAGGAACAAACAATTTCACTGTCATGTATATGTGATGAATAAAGGTTGAACTGAACCCATCAGTATCAAGGATGCTAAAGTTTAATTGGAGGTCATTTGATCCCAGAATGGGCGGTGTCACGTGATCTGGTCACCCGTTTCACAGCTGGTTTCAAACGGTGCCAAATTCTTTAATCAGGGAGTTAAATGGTGGTAAAATAGTTAACTAACACACACACGAACGAACACACACACACACACACACACGCTGACGTCACGCACCGAACCGAACACACGCATCAGCCTCGGTTCGCTCGTCAGTGTGGCGCGCGCGGCTCAGAGTCTGAGCACTTCCGGTCAGATTAAACACTAACCTGTGTGTGTGTGTGTGTGTGTGTGTGTGATCCGTTACAGATCTTTATTTTAAACACGCTGTTCGGGCTGTCTCACATTTCCGTGTGCGCGCGCGCGCGTGTGTGTGTGTGTGTGTGCTCGAGTCAGTAAGTGAGCATGTCCGGTACCGGAGACACGCACGGAGAGGAGCGCGAGCGGCTCGGGCCGTGTTTCGGTCGGGTGCGCGAGGAGGAGGAGGAGGTGCAGGGTGAGAATCAGGAGGAGGAGGAGGAGGAGGAGGAGGAGGGCGTGATGAAGGCGCTTAAACCGACCTGTCCCGGTGCTGATGCGCATGGAGGACCCGGCGTTACCATGGAAACTGCATCCTCAGGTAATGGCGGCTTTCCATCGCGGCTCTGAGAGAGAGCTGAGCTTATAGTGCGTTATAACCTCGCGATCACGTGACTTGTTCATTACAGAAGAGTCGAAGTTCTAAACTTCTAAGATGTCACACAACGCGCGCGCGCGTGCGTATGTGTGTGTGTGTGTGTGTGATGCATGATGCAGAAAATCAATATCCTCTTTCTATCACTGACTCATTTTACAAACAAATGTTATAAACACAACTGTAATTATGATGAAAGGATTTTTAGCATTTATTTTCTTTTATATTTATTGTCAGTAAATATATCCGAGTGCAGGCGGCAGGGTGGTGTAGTGAGTAGCATTGTCGCCTCCAGGGTCCGGGTTTGATTCCCGTCTGTGGGTCTCTGTGCACGGAGTTTGCATGTTCTCCCCGTGCTGGGTGGGTTTCCTCCGGGTTCTCCGGTTTCCTCTCACAATCCAAAGACTTGCAGATTGGCATTCTCAAATTTCCTGTAGTGTGTGTGCCTTGTGATGGATTGGCACCCCATCCAAACAGAGGATTTGGGTTTTTTTTGGGTTTTTACACATGTCGGGTAGAACAAAAGATATGACGTGTAAATTTGTTCCTGAAAACAACCAGGAAAGCATGTGATCATGTGTATCTGTGCTATTTCATTGTCATGACACATTTAAAAAATATTTTTTTTGCTTAGTCATGTTTGTATTGTTGGTAAAAATGAACTAAAATTCTGTCCATCATATTGTCTATGAAAAAAAGAATATGTCACACTATACTGCACAATCCTATATTTATATAAATAAAAAAAGAAGACAGCAAAACAAAATAATGTCTAAAATGCTCTGAATTTTAAGGGCTACAAATGAGTTAAATCTCATTAGTTAATAAAGTAAACACTGTGTTGGTGTCGGCTGATACCGACTGATACTGAAGGAGACGCCGCCCTTATCATGCCACCTCTAATCTGGTGAACAACTGTAGTCTGTTTACACCTTACATTGGATTTTTTCCTGATTTTCTAAATCCCCCAGTTTAGTCGTGTCCAATTCCTCCCCGTCACTAGGGGGCTCCCACATTAAGGCTACTACTACAACTCAGCTGGGAGGGCGAAGACGCACTCGTAACACACAGCGCTATCTGCTCCTTTCCTCTGCGCGAGCTCACAGTCGCCCCTGATTGGCTGAAGAGCCGCGAATGTGGGAGCACTAATCATCCCTCCCCTCTGAGAGGGCTCGGCCAATCAGCTCTCTCTAGACCTCCGGCTGCGAGAGTTTACAGCACCATCTGGGAACCGAACCAGCGATCTCCGGATGATAGGACGAGCGCTGCACCACTGCGCCACTCGGAGGCCCTTACAGAACCACTTTGGGGTCCTAGAGCGTTTATGGCTCCCTGATAAAGCAGGTACGTTAAGAGTCTACGGTTAAAGGCACAGACTCAGTTCGAACACGACTGACCAGTGCTACGGTGTGGAGCTCGTCTCTAAAGCTCAGCTGCTCCTCAGTCTTTAATTCCACCTGGATTCTGTGGATTTGTCTTGAACAGCTGCTGCTGTAATCATGAACACCGTCCTGTTGCTCATCTCGGGAGTCGTATACTACACAACATCATGACGGTTCTGACTTCGGGTTAACAAACTTCTACGGTACATTCCACGCTACGTGTGTTAGTCAGTAGCTGTGTGTACAGTCCCTGATATTACACCAATAATGGGAGTAAAACCCAGATGGATGGGTCATCTATCTAACATCTTATCAGATCAACATCCACGTAACCAGTTAAGCTGGAATCACTACTGGATTAAAGAAATGTTCGAGCTTTATTCTCAACTGAGACTAAAGAACTCATTTAAAGGGAAGACGAAGCTGAAGCTCTGAGCGTCTGTGTTCATTTGATAAACTTGATAAACTTGAGGTTTTGAGAAAGAGGAACATTTTGAGTTCCTGAGTAGGAATTACAAGTTGAAAGGAGTTTTTCCTCTCTAGTCAGAGATTTGAAACAACGGACACATCACACACACACACACACACACACACGTGCGCGCGCACACACACACACACACACACACACACACACACTCAGGGTTCTGTAAGTCTTTACTCTACATCTGTGTACTGTAATGATTTATAATCACGCTACCCGGCGTCACCTAGAGGCGAAGGAGAGGATTCAGGTTCCTCTCCAGGTTTCTACCTCATGTTCCCTCAACGAGGTTTTATCCTCATCACATTCCCACATGTTAACATAGCACTAGTCTAGAAAGCATCACCACAAGTGTGTGTGTGTGTGTGTGTGTGTGTGTGTGTGTGTGTACGCATGCCAGTTGGGGGTAGAAACAAACTGGCAAAATTCCTCCATGTTTCTATACAAGAGCTGAAGCTCAAGCTTTTTCTCTGCCACACACACACACACACACACACACACACACACACAGTGAGAGAGAGGATAGGTGTCTATTTATAGCCGGTGGCCCACGCTGTCTCTCAGACTGTGGGAATTAAAGAGCTGCATGTTACACAACAGTTCACTGACGACTGAGGATAAACCCTGCAGAGTGGGCGGAGCCTGTTGGAAGTGGGCGGAGTTTGTTCTCCCATTTCCGCTTCAATGTTCCTCGTAGTTATATTTTTGCATTATCGTCTGCAGGACGATGATTATAATGATCCATTCCTCTTGTAATGGTGTATGAGGTTACCTTGTTTAGATAAATATCTGTAAAAAATCTCATTCAAATATTATTAATTTATTTCCAATTAATTTCAGGAAGAGAGCAAAGTGTTATGATCTGTTTATTAGCTCTGTGCGGATGCTGCTGTAGTGCACGAGGGACCCGACTGGAGCTTGTTGACCTGAAAACAAACAGGACGTGTTTATTACAAGCTGGCAGTCATTAAGCCTCTTCTTAGTCTAGTTTAGACCCGAATGAAATAACAAATTACAGACCGACTTCAAACCTTCCGTTCATGTCAAAGATATTAGATAAGATAGTATCAGCCCAAATATGCACATTCTTGCAGGAAAACAATATCCTCGAAGAATTTCAGTCAGGTTTCAGGCCCCATCGTAGGACAGAAACTGCACTAGTTAATGACCTACAGTTATTTTTAGCTTCGGACCAAGGCTGCATCTCAGTACGCGTCTTACTTGATCTTAGTGCTGCATTCGACACTATAGATCATGATATTCTCATAGATCGCTTACAAAATCACATTGGTATTCAGGGACAGGCGTTAAAATGGTTTAGATCCTACCTGTCTGATCGATTCCATTTTGTAGATCTGAATGGAGAACAGTCTGGTGTAATGCCAGTGAAATATGGGGTGCCACAAGGGTCAGTTTTAGGACCTCTGATGTTCTCAATATACATGCTTCCCTTGGGTAACATCATCAGAAGACATGGGATTAGTTTCCATTGTTATGCTGATGATACTCAGTTATACATCTCCACAAAACCAGACGAAATACCCAAATTGTCTAGACTAACTGAGTGTATTCAAGATATAAAAGACTGGATGACCCATCATTTTCTTTTACTAAATTCAGATAAGACAGAGATGTTACTTATTGGCCCAAAAACCAGTACACACCAGCTCTCACAGTTCAGCCTGCGTTTAGAAGGATGTTCTGTTACCACCAGCTCGACAGTGAAAGACCTGGGTGTAATATTAGACAGTAATTTATCCTTTGAAAATCATATCTCCAACATCACAAAAACAGCCTTTTTCCACCTTAGAAATATTGCCAAGCTTAGGAACATTGTGATCCAGACCCCCATCTGCCCTCTGCACCTGCTGACTCGTCCCTGTGCTGAACTGGACTTTTTAAAGAACTTCTGTTATACTGAACTTTCAGCTGCATAACACACATGATGTTATACAAGTTCTGCTATCCGTTATCACCCAGATGAGGATGGGATCCCTGTTGAGTCTGGTTCCTCTCAAGGTTTCTTCCTATTGACATCTCAGGGAGTTTTTCCTTGCCACTGTCTCCCTCACCCTCGGCTTGCTCATCAGAGACATTTCATTCATCATTCACTCATTCATCTCATCATTATCTAGACACATTTTTCTCACACATACACATTTCCATAAACTTTCTTTTTAAAAAGTTTTTTCATTCTTGTTAAGCTGCTCTGAGACGATGAACATTGTTAAAAGTGCTATAAAAATAAAATTGAATTGAATTGAATATTATCTGCTCTAATTAGGGAACAAGGGCAAGTGAACATGGAGGGGTTGAGACAGCCCTGTGTTTACACTCACACTCACATACACATCAATACTCTCTCTCTCTCTGTGTCTCTCACACTCACACACACACACACACACACACACACACACACACACACCAAGGTGAACCATAGTGCTCTGATTATCACCACACACACTCAGTCGTCTTACACTGATATTAAACTTGTTCAGAGAGAGAGAGAGAGAGAGAGAGAGAGAGAGAGAGAGAGAGAGATCTGCTCTCCTTCACATCTCTGTGCTTATTATATTTATAAACAATTTAAATGAAAATTTCAGTGTCTCATAAATGTGTCACATATAAAAGCTTTCTTGCTGTCTTTGTCCATACTAAAATTTCTCTGTCTCTCCCACTCTCTCTCTCTACCCGTCTCACCCTCTCCCTCACGCTCTCTCTCTACCCGTCTCACCCTCTCCCTCACGCTCTCTCTCTACCCGTCTCACCCTCTCCCTCACGCTCTCTCTCTACCCGTCTCACCCTCTCCCTCACGCTCTCTTTCTACCCATCTCACCCTCTCCCTCACTCTCTACCCGTCTCACTCTCTCTCACTCTCTCTCTACCCGTCTCCCCCTCTCCCTCACTCCCCCTCTCTCTACCCGTCTCACTCTCTCCTCCTCTCTCCACCCATCTCACACTCTCTCTCACTCTCTCTCTACCCGTCTCACCCTCTCCCTCACTCTCTCTAACGCTCTCTCTAACCGTCTCACTCTCTCTCTCTCTCTCTCTACCCATCTCTCCCTCTCCCTCACTCTCTCTCTACCCGTCTCACTCTCTCTCACTCTCTCTCTCTACCCATCTCACTCTCTCTCACTCTCTCTCTCTACCCGTCTCTCTCCCACAGACTTTGTGTCTGATCTGTTCCTGAACTCCTCCTCTGAGCGCAGTGACCTCTACACCTCCCTTCACTCCTCTAACTCCTCCTCCTCAAACCCGTTCAGCGTTCCCCTCTTCGCCCCCGAGGATGATCGTTCTCCTCCCGCTCCTCGGGGGGGCGACTCTGGAATTGGGATGACCCCTGGAGATCCCGGTGACCTTCACAGCCAAAAAAGCGAGTCTTACAGCTACATGGATATGAGCAACAACCTTGGTAACCATGGTAACCCTGGGTCAAAGAAGCAGCCAATAAGCAGTCACACGGATGAGGATGAGGAACATGATGAAGATGATGAGGCTGGATTCCTGGACTTTGAGATGAAGATGGAGAAGGAGGCGTTTGATTTGGGAAGCTACTTGGAGAAGAATTCTGAAAACCTGGCAGTGCAGGGAGACTTGGGAAACACCTTCCCGTTTGTGGAGGACCAGTCAGATGACGAGTTACTGGAGAACAGACCACGCCCAGGCAGTCCAGTGAAGATCACCGTGACGGTGGATTCCTGTATCCTAGCAACCGAGCAAGTAAGAGGTGGAGTTTCTGAGAGGGAAAGCGTGCTGAGTTTAGGTAAAGAAGGCGTTCCTACGGTAACACTGTCTGAACCAGAGGATGACAGCGCTGCTTCATCTGTCAATCACTCTCCTAACCACTCCCCAACAGGTAAACCACACCCACTTCTATCATCAAACACACATACCTTCTCTTTCATAAACTTCCTGTGTCTTACTCTGTCTTCCTGTGTCTCCTTGCAGGCAGAGAGTCACCTTCAGACCTCTTGTTCCAGCCTGTTGGGATGAAGTTCGTGAACAACAGCGCCCTCTACCAGGACACCAAGGGCCCTTCATCACGATTTGGCATGCGGGACAGCGGAGAATCTGGAGACTCAGAAGTTGAGCCTGATTCCCCAAGACGTGAAAAGCAGTTTGGTGTCAGACCTGGCAACCCGTTTGAGCCAAGAGCTGCAGACGTGAAGACAAATCCAAGCAACAAAGGAAAATCTAACAATCTGTTCGAGGCTCCTGTGACTGCAAGGGGGGAATTTATGCAACATGGCAACCCTCCGCTTTATAGCCTGCTGCGTGAGGAGAGGGAGGCGGAGCTAGACAGCGAGCTGCTCATCGAATCAGCTTCTGAGGAGAGCCCTAAGAGGGAGCAGGTAGTGAAGTGCACCCTAAAACCCAGCTCCCCTCCGAGCTCACCTCCACCTGTGAGCAGCGCTCTCTCACTCAACCTGAAACAGAACGAACAGGAAGGAAAAGAAGAAAAGAAGGAAAAGCCCAACGCAGTCCTGAGCGAAGTGTCCGCTCCTCAGCCGCAGACACAGGAGGATAAAACGTTTCCCAAAGCCAAGCCTGATCTGATGGCCTCTTTTCAACAGCGGCCTCTAGATGAAGGTGGGTGTAAGACCAAGGTGACTAGTACCGAGGAGAAACGGGACGTCAAAGAGGCGGAGCCGCTGCTCTTCATGCCGACCTTCAACAAACAGAAAGGTAAGGAAAGATGAGAGGTTTGTAGTTTAGAAAAAAAAAAGCTAATAGATTGAGGCAGAGGAAAGAGGGGTTGTTTCAGATTTACCAAATGTGCAGGGAGTTCAGTTAGTCTGGACTTTACCAGATGTGGCTAGAGTTAGTCTAGAGTTTACCAGATGTGGCTGGAGTTGGTCTAGAGTTTACCAGATGTGGCTAGAGTTAGTCTAGAGTTTACCAGATGTGGCTGGACTTAGTCTGGACTTTACCAGATGTGGCTGGAGTTGGTCTAGAGTTTAACAGATGTGGCTGGAGTTAGTCTAGAGTTTACCAGATGTGGCTGGACTTAGTCTGGACTTTACCAGATGTGGCTGGAGTTGGTCTAGAGTTTAACAGATGTGGCTGGAGTTAGTCTAGAGTTTACCAGATGTGGCTGGAGTTAGTCTAGAGTTTACCAGATGTGGCTAGAGTTAGTCTAGAGTTTACCAGATGTGGCTGGACTTAGTCTGGACTTTACCAGATGTGGCTGGAGTTGGTCTAGAGTTTAACAGATGTGGCTGGAGTTAGTCTAGAGTTTACCAGATGTGGCTGGAGTTAGTCTAGAGTTTACCAGATGTGGCTAGAGTTAGTCTAGAGTTTACCAGATGTGGCTGGACTTAGTCTGGACTTTACCAGATGTGGCTGGAGTTGGTCTAGAGTTTAACAGATGTGGCTGGAGTTGGTCTAGAGTTTACCAGATGTGGCTGGAGTTAGTCTAGAGTTTACCAGATGTGGCTAGAGTTAGTCTAGAGTTTACCAGATGTGGCTGGACTTAGTCTGGACTTTACCAGATGTGGCTGGAGTTGGTCTAGAGTTTAACAGATGTGGCTGGAGTTAGTCTAGAGTTTACCAGATGTGGCTGGACTTAGTCTGGACTTTACCAGATGTGGCTGGAGTTAGTCTAGACTTTACCAGGGGTCGGCAACCTTATGATCAACACATTTGGAGTCGTTTCCCACAGAAATGAAAATACCGGGAGACACAAAACCCTTTTGACATCTGAAATGAATATAAGACTTAAACAGATGTGAATGTGGTGAAGTTTTTTTTTTTTTACATTTAAGTTATGTACAAAAATAGTGTGTTGCATTTATGAAGTCATTGAACTGCTACAGAGAAAAACGAAATCTTATTACTGCAACAAAAACATTTTGAACTTCGAAACAAAAGACGCTGAGTTGAAGGTAACTTTCAAATAAAATACTCAGCGTCTATTTGAGTCCTCCTCATATTTATGAAATAAAAAGCCGAAATTATCCACCTGCAGCAAACCAAAAATACCGTCCACTTCTGTGTGACATCATCCTTTCAGTCAGCCGTCAACCGGAAAAAAAGATGAATATATTTATCATCATTATTGTCATTATTATCAATGGTGACATCATATTACTGAGACAATAATTTAGACTTTAATTTAATGGAGAAATCTTTAATATTATATAGTAGTATAGTAACCTGTAAAATAAATAAATAAATACTAATATATAATAATAATAATGAGGAAGTGACGTCTGCGCTGGTGACTTCGTGTATGAGGGAAGTTTCCTTCACCGATGTTCACTACAAACGGAGCAGGGAGTAGGGAGCACACTGTGAAGTGCACTGCGGAATGGAACGCAGCTCGGACCTCGAGTGGCTCAATAAATGGCGTGAGGCGGCGGTCGCTCATCACCGGTTATGATGCATAACTTTTATTTTAATGTTACAAGATCTCAGCACCCGCAGGGGAACAGCTGCCGCAGGGGAACCACTTCCACACTGACGACTACACAAGACACTCAGACACTCAAGCTCCTTATTTAAATTATTTTTATTGGCTTATTATTCATTATATATGGAGCTGATTCAGGAGTGAAACTCGTGGAGATTGAGGTCTGACAGTGAGGGCTGTTCCAGGTGGAGTGTAAACACACACACACACACACACACACACACACGCGCGCGCGCTCCGACAATACTAGAGCACAATACATGCAATACCTTTAAATCTAAGAAAAATAAGATTTTTCATTAACAATATAAAGTATGAAATAAGATTTTTTTTTGCACAAATAATAAAATAATAAAATAAAATAGAACTGAAGTGGATTATAGAAACCATCTGCAGTCATGATCAACACAATGCTTATTGGCACACTCATACTTTTCAGCAAACTTTCAAAAACCTCTTCTGCTGTGTGTGTGTGTGTGTGTGTGTGTGTGTGTGTGTGTGTGTGTGCGTGCTTGGCCATGCTGTATCTCTCTCTCTGTCTCAACATGTTCAGGTTCTCTGCAGACGTTTTGCTATATGGAATTGTTACTTGTTATGTGTTTCCTGTAAATTCTCCCTCCCTTGTTGGTTGAGTCGAGGTTTAGAATCCGACACCCGATGGCTTCCTGACTCCAGACCAGAGCGCACCTGCTTTCAGCACTGCCTAGGTGGGATTTTGTTAGTGTAATCTGGCAACCCTGGGCGATAATGAATGTCACTTGATTTAAGTTCACTGTAGGATCTGCTGATAATGGCAAATATTCTCTCTCTCTCTCTCTCACACACACACACACACACACACACACACACACTCACACAAAGACTGA
>QNUK01000660.1:130000-150000 GCA_013621035.1 Clarias magur | reverse complement strand
GGGGGGGGGGGGGGGGGGGGGTAAAGTGAGCCGGTGTGATCCGGAAGAGCCCGACCATGCCATGGTAAAGATGTAGGCGGAGCTAGCTTGGTGATTATGTTAGCTAGCAAGCTAGTCCAATTCAAGTTCATTAAAACCTCCTGACTCTTGTGCAGATGTGAAGAAAACACTGTGTGGAACTGAAAGCACAGACGACCGTCAGTCACAAGCGCACCGTCCCAGAAACCTCGCGTTTAAATCACAAAGAAACTCACCTGAGACCCGCAAAGATGGCTGCACGCGTTCACGCCAAACACGTACCGGCTCGATCCGAGTCTGACGCTAAACTGCCACTTCGTCCAGCGCACGATACCCATCTGTGAGCGCGTGCTTCAGGATAACATCTAGAACAGAACGACTAACAACAACAGCGATCAACCACCAACGCCGTTTCTGTCTCAGTTTTCTTACTAGCAGTTTCTTACATTCGGTATCGTTGGTGTAACCGCCGCTGTTCTGAATCTTTTATTAGCAGTTTCTCGACACATCTGAGGTAAAAGTTAATATTTCTCATCATTTTTAATCATTTCCACAATCACTCTGCCTTTCTATCTTCACATAAAACACCACACAGCTCCGTTCTACGCGGCTCTCTCACTAGCCTCAGTCAGCAGCTAGCTTATCTCGTCTCCTAGTTGCCTAGCAATAGCGTTCTCATGATTTTAATCCATTTCGATAACCAAGCACTGTAAATACAGAAATCTCTCACACACACCAACACAGACACATACACACACACACACACACACACACACACACTAATCAGCTAATATTAGTAAAGAGTCCTTTTAGAGAACCAAACCAGGGGAAAGGGCGTGAGCTCGAACCCCGTTGCCGTCTCAGGCTCTAAAGGGTTAACGCTATATAGAGCCTGACGTAAGATGGCCGACATTTCATTCTGCCCTCTTCAGCTAAAATTAGCAGACTGGAGGGAGAAGCGCTCAGGAGACGTCAGCTCTCTCTTTTTGTCTTCTTTTCATCACCGAAGGCTGATTGAAACCGTCGCCACGGCAGCAGGATCTTAGCTTTTCATAGGGACTGAATCCAGATGTTTTGGAGTACACACCTCGATCACTCTGCGACATGGTCATAAACCTCGTCTGTCTCTCTTAGCGCATTAGCACTAGCACTGCTCGCTTTCGCTAGGTGTTAGCGGAGCTCGTGTTTAGGAGAATAAAGGTGAGGTTCGAGTTGTCGGCTGTAATAAAACTCTACGTATTGACTCCAGTAGAGCAGAGCTCTGGTTTGTACTCATAAACAACGGCTTATATTTATATCCTTTTCTTTTTGCTAATAATATACTTAGCTTTAAAAACGTACACCATATTAATATTCATGACAATTTACAGCTGATCAAAGAAGAGATTAGTTTAGTATTTTTTTTCTAGCAAACACATTAGCTAACGTTAGGTACTGAAAGCTGACACTGATTAGCATGCTAGCTGCGCCCCCTACAGTCTCCGTTTTAAAAACAATAAACAGTAATTCAGGCAATGTTGACATTTCAGAATGGCTGCTGCTGCCATTTTTTCCCACGCTATACTTTTAGTTTTATTTCTTTTATTTATGTGTGTCAAACTGTTTCATATTTTAATCAGGGGCGTGTTCGAGATTAAAACCTTTGGTGTGTGTTAGAGTGATGCTAGTCATTAGCCTCATTAGCATTACTTACATTACTGTATATTAGTGTAACTAGACAGATTTAATGTGTTTCTTTAAATGCTGAAACGATGGGAAAAGAGACGGGAGAGGACACGTGTCCAAGCTGAGCTGAAGCATGTAGTGTGTGTGTGTGTGTGTGTGTGTGTGTGTCCATGTGCGTGTGTGAGATCAGCGTCCCCGACAAGTCATTTGTTTAAGCTGGTCACTTTAAGTCCTTATCAAAAAACATTTGATAACATTTCAGCAAACGTCCTCACGAACCCTGTGTGTGTGTGTGTGTGTGTGTGTGTGTGTGTGAGACATTGCCAGGTGTTAATAACAGCCTCATGGTGAAAGATCTTATGGAATATCTAGAGGGACAAGAATATAAATATACACACACAGTGGCCATATAATTAGGTACACCTTGCTCGTACTGGATTGGACAGCTGCTGCCTGCAGACCTGCCGGATTCTGTCACAGCAGAGACTCAACATTAATTGAGACATGAGATCGTCACACAGCGTGCATTGCTTGTACAGTTGTAACAAGCGGTCAGATTACTCTATAGCAGAGGGATGGGGGGGGGGGGGGGTTCAGAGCTTCTGACTGAACACACCTGAACAGGTACTCAGCAGGGGGCGCTGTGATTCTCGAGGACTCAGACTAAATCCCTCACCCCCACTGAAGAAGTAAAAGTGATTGGGTTTGAAGTCTCAGTGCTTGTCTCAAGTCTCTGTTTATACAGTGGGTAAAGAAAATAATTCCACCACCCCCACTATAAAATAATCACATTTTGTTACTTTGCAGCCTGAAATGAAGACAGACTCAGTTTTGTGTTTTCTAGCTGCATTCATTCTATATGTAAGTGAAAGTTATAACACCCACATGTCAGAACAAATGGAAGAAGAAAAAAACAGAATCACTGATTTGGAAAAGTCCCTTCCTAAAAATGACTTATAAACTCAATGAGGTGAAGCGAATCACCTGCTCTATATCACACAAAGCCATTAGACATTGAACTGAGGTCAGCTGTGGTCATTTTGATTAGTTCAGCATGAAACTCTGGAGGATTTTAGTCCCTGGTAGTGCAGCTAAGGCAACTATTGTCGGCAAGGCACTGTCAAAAGTTCTCTGGGATAAAGTTGTACACAGGCACAAGTCAGGAGGGACAAAAAAAATTCCATGGCTTTATCACTGCCTTGAGGCACTGTGAGGTCTATTAAATTATGGAATTCTATTGTTATGATAATGTATATATGAATATATAATATCAGAGAAGCTACCAAGAGGCCAACAGCAACTCTGAAGCAGTTGCAGGAATTTATGACAGAGTGGTCATTGTGTGCACGTGATGACGATTTCACAACGATTTCACATTTCAAATTCTCCACAAATGTGTCTCGTATCGGAGGGCTGCAAGAAAAAAGCCACTCCTCCTGAAACACCACATGCAGTCGTGACTGATCTTTGCATAAACGCAGGTGGTCAGATGAGACTATTTGAATTATTTGGCCTCGACACCAAACGACTGGTGGAAATTCCATTCGGGTCACGTCCAAATAACAGCATTCCTACAGTAAAGCATGGAGGTGGTGAGATCCTGTTACGGGGTGTTTCTCTGCAGCAGGGACTCGAGCACTTCTCAGGATCGAAGGAAAATGGACGGGGAAAAATACTGTCAAATTCTTGAGGAAAATCTGCTGCCCTCTGCCAGGAAGTTGTCAATGGGAGGAAGGTTTACCTTCCAACGCGGCAATGACCCAAAGCACGCAGCAAAACTCACCACGCGGTGTAGGAAGGAGAAAAAGGTGAATGTCCTCGCATGGCCGAGTCAGAGTCCAGGTCTTAAACCACATTGAAAATCTGTGGAATGACCTGAAGACTGAAGCCCACAAACGGCCTCCATCACGTTTAACTCGGTTTGAGCAAAGAAGAATGAGCAAATACAGCGAGATGTGCGAAGCTGTGTGTGTCATTGAGAAGGTGATTCGTTTACAAGACAAATCAGTGATTCCGTTTTTTTATTTTATTTATTTTATACGTGTTGGTGTTATTTCTTCCTTTAGGATGTTAAAGTTGCACAGAGTAAATAGAGCTGGAAAAAAACAAACCCGTGTCTCTTCATTTCAAAATGTGATTATTTTGCAATGCAGGAAAAACTTCATAATAAATGCAGGATAAAGAGAAAAATGACATGTGTGTGTGTGTGTGTGTGTGTGTGTGAATTAACAAATAAACCAACATACTCAAACTCGAGCAGAAACATGTTGATATTATGTAGGTGATAAATTCAACTAGACACAGACTCCGCCCACTGCGGCTTACACACATTAGGCAGGACCGTATAAGATGATATCTGTTCATCAGGCACACACACACACACACACACACACACACACACACAGTGTGTTTGTTAATCAGCACTCAGAATGCACATAACTGTTCCAGTGCATTGTGTGTCCTGTTGATATGTGTGTGTGTGTGTGTGTGTGTGACAGTGGTGGAGCTGCTGCACTGGCGGGACATGAAGCAGTCGGCCGTGCTGTTCGGTAGCGTGCTGCTGCTGCTCTTCTCTCTGACTCAGTTCAGCGTGGTGAGTGTGATGGCGTACCTCGCCCTCGCCGCGCTCTCCACCACCATCAGCTTCAGAGTCTACAAGTCCGTCCTGCAGGCCGTGCAGAAGACTGACGACGGACACCCCTTCAAGTGAGCGATCGCGCGCGCGTGTGTGTGTGTGTGTGTGTGTGTGTGTGTTTGAGATTATTGAGTGTTTCTGTCTCTGCTTAGTGAATCAGTTCATACGAGTCGATTCTTTTGGCTGTGAAACGATTCCTGAGCTCTGAAAAGTCGAGCTGTGTGTGTGTGTGTGTGTGTGTGTGTGTGTGTTCTCCCTCATATGGTTTCTTGAAATCTTACACGACTACATTTAGTGTATAAACAATGTCCAAACTGTTATGTCTCTCTCACACACACACACACACACAACTCAGCATTTACACTGACCAACTGATCATGTTTACTCACAACCAAGCCGACTCCAACGACTCGCACCAAGTCTGTTCCCTCCACCTTCAGTGTGTGTGTGTGTGTGTGTGTGTGTGTCAGGGCGTACCTGGAGAAGGAGATCTCTCTCTCTCCTGAGCAGATCAGTAAATATGTGGAGAAAGTGCAGCTGTATGTGAACTGCACCCTGAAGGAGCTGCGCAGGCTTTTCCTGGTCCAGGACCTCGTCGACTCATTAAAGGTAACGCGGGTCACATGACCTGATCCTCATATCAGAGCCTCGATCACCTGCGTGAGACTGTTTACCCGTTTCTAACAAACAACACCCTTCTACAGTCGCATGTGTGTGTGTGTGTGTGTGTGTGTGTGCGCGTGTAGTTCGCAGTGTTGATGTGGTTGCTGACGTACGTTGGCGCGCTGTTTAACGGCCTCACTCTGCTCATTCTGGGTAAGAAAACACACACACACCTTTACATTTCACACACACACACACACACACACACACACACACACACACACACACACACACAATCCAGAACGTTCTCAGTCGGACAGTGCGGCGTGCGCGTGGCTTGGAGTTTATGTGTGTAGTAATATTTAACATGTCACACACTCAGCATATCACAGGGCAATGATGCACACACACATACACACACACACACACACACACACACACACACACACACACACACACATACATACATACACACTCTCACTGGAGAAACTGTTCTGACCTGAATCTGTCCTGATGATTTTAAGGTGTCGCAGGTCACTAACACTGTGTGTGTGTCTCTCTCTCCAGCTGTGGTGTGTGTGTTCACCGTGCCGCTGGTCTATGAAAAATATCAGGTATAATCTAATAAGCATATAATAATAATAATAATAATAATAAACATCAATTTAAGTGTTGCCATGTCAACAGTGTATCACTTCATTAGAAGATGATGAGACATTAATGTTTATTTGATGTTTGACATTACAGCCTTGTCTCTCTCTGTCTCTGTCTCTCTGTGTCTCTCTCTCTGTCTCTCTCTCTGTCTCTCTGTCTCTCCCTGCAGAAGCAGATAGATCAGTACCTGGGACTCGTTAGATCGCAAGTGAACTCTGTAATGACAAAGTGAGTGTGAACTGAATCACAAACACTATGAAGTGATGAATCTGAGTCTGATGTCATCCATCAGCTGACCCACTCGTGTGTGTGTGTGTGTGTGTGTTGTTTCCTGTTACACAGACTAAGGGAGAAGGTTCCCGGAGCCAAGAAGAAGGATGAATAAAATCCCTCCAGCCCTAAACACGGCCAGTAACGAAGGCAGCTCGGCCGCGTCCCAATCCTCTTTTCGAACACACCCTCGCTGACTTACCCCACCCCCCTCCTCCCAGCTGCGGGGTGCCCTCACTCCTCACCCTCGTCACCGGCTGGACGTCACTGCAGCCTTCAGAAGCACAGATTACCCAGAATGCACTTCTCCATCAATCCTAGAGTTTTGTTTCTATTTTGTTTAATCTAACAATTCACTTCATGAGCACTACTAAGGGGAAGTCAGCGGGGGTGTGTTAAAGAGAAGCCCGCGTCTGTAGGTGTGTGCCGATAACCCGCGGCTACGATCCATCGTACCTGGATTGATGATGACTTCACCGCCATGTTGTGTATTTTAATTCAATCTGGTCACATGATTAGCACTAGCTGTTCTGATTGGACGGAGAGCCGCGGCGCCGGTGACGATCCTGGTGTGGATCGCGGTGATTATCGACACACGCCTAAAAAAAGACGCTAAAATGATCAGAGCTGAAAATCACGATAATTATCATTAATGAAACGAAACCCCTGTGAAAAGTGTGTGTGTGTGTGTGTGTGTGTGAGTCTTCAGACTCCAGACGCAACAAGACGCTGTTCTGCTAACAGAACGCCGATCAGACGGTTAAGTTTCATTTGTGAATAAATCGTTTGCTAAGGGAAAAGGGGACTACGACAGGGTGTAAAAAATCCAAAACACGCGAGAGACAAACTAAAAAATCAAAGCTAAATCATTAAAAACGT
This sequence comes from Clarias magur, assembly GCA_013621035.1. Classification (NCBI taxonomy): domain Eukaryota; kingdom Metazoa; phylum Chordata; class Actinopteri; order Siluriformes; family Clariidae; genus Clarias; species Clarias magur. The sequence goes on along the minus strand of QNUK01000660.1, from coordinate 143,276 downwards.
CACGATTTTAACCTGCGAGCAACACAAGCGGCTTTTTCTCTCAGTTTGCTTCAGATTTAAACGCATGAACGTCAGTCTTTAGTAAATAATATTAGCTTTCTTTTCATGCTTTCATTCTGCATTGCTTCAAGAACATCACACACACATACACACACACACACACACACACACACGTGCACACACAACATGCCTGCTCAGTCGCCGTACAACTGCTTACATCATACACAGATGCACATGTATGAATATAAATATATTGTGAATTATTTTGTGTGTGTGTGTGTGTGTGTGCACAGTAATTTGAAAGTGTGTTAAATGTAATTCTGCTTTTGTAAAGTCAGGAGTGTGTTGAGTTCAGTGTTGTGAACTCTGTAACTGTCTGCACTCATGTATTTACCAGATGAACAAAATCCAATAAATGTGCTGTAATGTACAACGTGTGTGTGTGTGTGTGTGTGTGTGTGTGTGTTTTATTAGCTGTACAACTGTCCGTCTGAATGATGTAACTGAACATAAAGAATCGTCTTAAAGTTTACCTACAGGAATGTACGTTATTAAACACACACACACACACACACACACACGTCCAGTGTTCCACACTAAAGGTACATAAACACAACAAGGATTATTACAACATCACACAACTTCACTTATTACAGCCTGAGAGAAACGGAACGATCTCCGCTCTCAGTGCAGAGTCTGCGGTCTGTAAAAGCTCAACACTAACGACACTGTGCGAGTGTCAGAGTGTAACGATGTGTAACGATGCTACATTTACACACCGTCACACTCTCACTCTGTTACATTTTCACATCATCACGCTGTTACAGCGTCACCCTGCTACACAGACACATGTTCCCAGGGTTACTTTTGGTGCTACGTACGACAGAGTAACACTAAACGCGTGAAGGTGTAACAGTGTAACAGAGTGTAACGCTGGAGAAGCACAACATCATATAACATGATGTAACAGTGTATCAGTGTGACATCACATCAGTGGATTAAAGGCATTAGAATGGTTTAGATCCTACCTGTCTGATCGATTCCATTTTGTAGATCTAAATGAAGAACCGTCTGGTGTAATGTGTGTGTGTGTGTGTGTGTGTGTGTATGTTAGTGGTGCTCTCAGAGCTACACCTCCTGTTACTGGGAGAACGTTCATGAAAGTCATGATGCTGATCCTCCACCAGCTCTTCTTCTTCTTCTCCTCATCTTGCTTTGAGACGTTTACTAAAGACAGAACTCCAATAAGCCGGCGCCCCCTGCAGGTGGTGTAGTGATTAGTGTCGCAGTCTGTGGCGTGTAAAGACCTGGGTAGAAGAAGACTCAGACTATGGACATGACACATGAGAGACTGGTGTACAGACCACTACGCCACACCAGGACCAGCTGGGTGTGCTTATTGAAGTTTTGTCTTTAATAAATGACTCGAGATAAAGTGTGCAGAAACAGAGCTCTCGCTGGGACTTGACCCAACTCTTGAGGCAGGAGATCACCCGCATGAGCTACCACACCCGATACCAGACTCGGTGTCGGGACGAGACACTGAGGCACGAAAGTAAGAGATGTGTGGAAGCTCGAGCCTCGAACCCGGAACATCACAAACCACAGGCTCTGAAGAAACACTACATGATGATCTTTGGAGCGACTCAACGTAAGATAAGGCACCTGGCTTGGGTACACACACACACACACACACAGGCTACAGGACCTGAACACACACACACACACACACACACACACACACAGGCTACAGGACCTGAACACACACACACACACACACAGGCTACAGGACCTGACAGGCTACAGGACCTGAACGCACACACACACACACACACACACACAGGCCTGGGACCTGAACACACACACACACACACACACACACCCAGGCTGGGACCTGGTGCACACACACACACACAGGCTACAGGACCTGGTCACACACACACACACACACACGGGCTGGGACTGAACACACACACACAGGCTGGGACCTGAACACACACACACACACACACACACACACACACAGGCTACAGACCTGAACACACACACAGGCTGGGACCTGAACACACACACACACACATTCACACATGGACCTGAACACACACACACAATACAGGACCTGAACACACACACACACACACACAGGCTACAGGACCTGAACACACACACACACACACACAGGCTACGGACTGAACACACACACACACACACACAGGCTACAGGACCTGAACACACACACACACACAGGCTACAGGACCTGAACACACACACACACACACACACACACAGGCTACAGGACCTGAACACACACACACACACACACACACACAGGCTACAGGACCTGAACACACACACACACACACAGGCTACAGGACCTGAACACACTGCCTCCTACAGCTTTTCACCTTCATATGTGAAACCCTGAACTACAGCTAAAGTAAAACACAGTCTTGTTCACGTGACATTGCACATCAGACACTAACCACTACACCACCGGGGGGCGCTGCTGCTGATTAATGGGGTTTAGAATTTAATAAAATTCAATCAAAAAGCATGATGATGGTTTATTTACATTAAATTAGAATTGATTAATAAAATATTAGGAGAAATCTTGCTGCTTCCTCAGCGGTCTTAAGAGAGGGACTTCAATAAAAACCTCTTCAGGTTCAAAGGACAGGTGAGTGTTTTTAGTGTGTGTGGTAGTTGTTCAGAGGGACTTTACAAAAGTAATCAACTAAGGTCATAAAGTTCTACTGGGAGACACTGGTGTTCAGGTGTTCCTATTAAAGTGGACAGCGAGTGTAAATATATACACGCAAACCTCTCATGTCCAGCATCGAGCCCAAACTGACTGAGTTCATATCCCTCAGCATCAAACTCAGTCATGTGACTGCGACTCAACTTACAAACCACTTCTTCCTGAAATTAAATTCAATCTGATCAACTGCACATTAATCGAATCTTTCAGGCTTTTCCAAGTCCAATTAACTAGTGAGCGTTACCATGGAAACAACCCTCTACCGAGCAAGTTGTAGTTTCTTTGGGAAATCTCTTTACTGGCGTAAATAAACTCTGAGTCACATTGTGTGTGAATTATCAGTTATTTAATATGAATTGCTGATGTACAAAAGTGAGACCGCAGGCGTGACGGCGTCTCTGCACTCGGAGTACCTGCGCTTACCTGCGGACTCGTACCTACAGCCGGTCACAGCCGTGCTGATGTTCCGAGTGTGCAGGTCCAAACCCAAACCTGATCCTCACACACTCAGATTGTGTGTGTGTGTGTGTGTGTGTGTGTGTGTGTGTGTGTGTGTGTGTGTGTGTGTTACAGTGGCTTCCTCTCCTCCATCATCATGAACAGAAATGTCAGGCAACATGACCCAAACTCAAGCTTTTATTTATTTAAACTCAACACACTGTAATAATCACACACACACACACACACACACACACACACACACACAGAGCTGATTTACACAGCGGTGCTAAATATCCTGATATCAATCAAAAGAAAGAGAACTTGGATGTACACACTACAGGAACATCATCTCCACACGACCGCAGACTCGGAGATCAGCTCGCACCGTGTACACACCGAGTCCAGGTTACGGGGAGGAGGCGGAGCCACTGCACCCAGGTCTGGAAGAAGATCCGAACTGTCCTCCTCAGCCGAGAGGAAACTAGTTCTGATGGTCAGGAACAACAGAGGAACCACAAACACAGGCCTGCCATGAACTGGAACCGTCTGGAGAACCAGTGGCTCCAGTTAAACCAGTTTTACATCATGATGGACAGAAAGAAAGAAAAAGAAACTGAAATCATCAGCTAGACCCGGGCCTGCCTGGAGAGTCAGCGTCCAGCACCGCTCCGTGACTCGTCCGTCTGTAAACACATCATACACACTTTATTAATGAACACTGTGTTAAAGAGTTAAACACTATTACGCATCAGCACTGTTTAAAGTCAGGTCTTTATTGAACAGTTATTGATCTGGAGCAGTAAATAAACATCAGAACTCAAACCTGTCACAGGTTCAGCAGCGTTACAGGGTGGAGCTGAAACAAAACACCCACGCTGATGCCACCTGTCTGTAAAACCTCCATCTGCTGGGAGGGGCTGACCTGAAACACACACACACACACACACACACACACACACACACACAAGTATCATCAACAAAATCTAAATTATTAAGATGCATTTTCATGGAACTATTTATTTGAAAAAGTACACAATGTACATAAAGTGTGTGTCCAGTGTTGCATTAATGATATAACAGGTAAGGTACAGGTGTGTTACCTGGTTCCATTTTTTAGGGTTAGTGAAGTAAACCGGAGAGCAGTCGTCCCTGGAGGGGGTTTTACAGAACAGTCTGAAACAACACACACACACACACACACACACACACATTACCCTCACATCTCTTCCACAGAAATTAAATTGTCTTTTTATTCGATACAACAATTAAAAGCACAAAACAGAGATCTGGCTGTAAAGAAGAACATGTCAATGCGCTAGGTTTTTTATTTCAGTCTCCTCATCCTGCCTCTGGCGCCCCCTGCTGATTTTACTGCAGCACAGCAGAATGACACTGACTTGATCAGTCGCTCTCGAGCATCGTCCTGCAGCGAGCGGATTCTCTCCGGGCCGAGATGAAGGAGACCGTTTGGGCCCTCACACACCAACCGGTTCATGGCTGCTCTCAGTGCGTTTATCTGGAACACACACACACACACACACACACACACACACAAAACATAGTCACAAAGGTGAAAGTCCTTATATATGAATATCAGCATGCAGGTTTGAGTAAAAGCGCGCGCACACACACACAGACACACACAACAAATCACCTCTGTGATGTCATCAACATCAACCTTCACATCAAAGGCCATCTCAATGTCATGCTCAGGCAGAATGGCCTCATGGGAGTTAGAGCCCAAACCACACAGAGCTCCAGTGAAGCGGGTCCGATTGTCATCAGTGCTGCAAGACACACACAAACATGCTGACGGTCTAATGGTTATGAATAACAGTTACAATGAGAAAGAGGAGAGAGATGGGTGGGGTGAGACAGGTGTTGTAGCGCAATAAGACAGACCGCAGCTCCATGACAGGAGTGAATAGCATGGTGATGAGGGCAGGAAGGCCGGGGATGTGAGGCATCAGCGCCGTCTCTTTAAGCAAAATACACAGACCTATACACACACACATAAAAAGTGAAACATTTATTTTAAATGTGTTTGTATGGAGCTTTTTAAAACAGATACCATCACAAAACATATGAATAGACATTCACACAAACAAGGAGCAGAGACACAAACACCAAGGGAGGGAGACAGACGGGTACCTGAGGCACTGAGGGAGACATACAGAGAGACAGACGGGTACCTGAGGCACTGAGGGAGACAGACAGACAGACAGACAGACAGAGAGACAGACGGGTACCTGAGGCACTGAGGGAGACAGACAGACAGAGAGACAGACGGGTACCTGAGGCACTGAGGGAGACAGTCAGACAGACGTGTACCTGAGGCACTGAGGGAGACAGACAGACAGGTACCTGAGGGAGACAGACGGGTACCTGAGGCACTGAGGGAGACATACAGACAGGCGGGTTCCTTGAGGCAATGAGGGGGACAGACAGAGAGACAGACAAACAGACGGGTCCCCGAGGCACTGAGGGAGACATACAGAGAGACAGACGGGTACCTGCGGCACTGAGGGAGACATACAGACAGACAGGCAGACAGACAGACGGGTACCTGAGGCACTGAGGGAGACAGACAGAGAGACAGACAGAGAGACAGACAGGTACCTGAGGCACTGAGGGAGACAGACAGAGAGACAGACGGGTACCTGAGGTACTGAGGGAGACAGACAGAGAGACAGACAGACAGACGGGTACCTGAGGCACTGAGGGAGACAGAGAGACAGACAGACAGACAGACGGGTACCTGAGGCACTGAGGGAGACAGAGAGACAGACAGACAGAAGGGTACCTGAGGCATTGAGGGAGACAGAGAGACAGACAGAGAGACCGACGGGTACCTGAGGCACTGAGGGAGACAGAGAGACAGACAGGTACCTGAGACACTGAGGGAGACAGACAGACAGACGGGTACCTGAGGCACTGAGGGAGACAGACAGACAGAGAGACAGACAGACGGGTACCTGAGGCACTGAGGGAGACAGACAGAGAGACAGACAGACAGACAGACAGACGGGTACCTGAGGCACTGAGGGAGACAGACAGAGAGACAGACAGACAGACAGACGGGTACCTGAGGCACTGAGGGAGACAGAGAGACAGACAGACGGGTACCTGAGGCACTGAGGGAGACAGAGAGACAGACAGAGAGATAGACGGGTACCTGAGGCACTGAGGGAGACAGACAGACAGACAGGTACCTGAGGCACTGAGGGAGACAGACAGACAGACAGACAGACAGGTACCTGAGGCACTGAGGGAGACAGACAGAGAGACAGACAGGTACCTGAGGCACTGAGGGAGACAGACAGAGAGACAGACAGGTACCTGAGGCACTGAGGGAGACAGACAGAGAGACAGACAGACGGGTACCTGAGGCACTGAGGGAGACAGAGAGACAGACGGGTACCTGAGGCACTGAGGGAGACAGAGAGACAGACGACAGACAGAGAGACAGACAGACAGACAGAGAGACAGACAGGTACCTGAGGCACTGAGGGAGACAGACAGAGAGACAGACGGGTACCTGAGGTACTGAGGGAGACAGACAGAGAGACAGACAGACAGACGGGTACCTGAGGCACTGAGGGAGACAGAGAGACAGACAGACAGACAGACGGGTACCTGAGGCACTGAGGGAGACAGAGAGACAGACAGGCCAGATTGAGGCACTGGGGAGACAGAGAGACAGACAGACAGACCGGGACCTGAGGCACTGAGGGAGACAGAGAGACAGACAGACAGACAGATACCTGAGGCACTGGGAGACAGAGAGACAGACAGGCGGGTACCTGAGGCACTGGGGAGAGACAGACAGGCCCTGAGGCACTGGGGGTAGACTCAGACAGACAGACAGACAGACAGACTGAGGGTGACAGCAGGTACCTGAGGCACAGACAGACAGGGAGACAGAGAGACAGACAGAGTGCCTGAGGCACTGAGGGAGACAGAGACAGACAGAGAGACAGACAGACGGTACCTGAGGCAATTGAGGCAGACAGACAGTATGACACTGGGGAGACAGACAGACAGACAGAGGCACAGACGGAGTACAGACAGAGACAGACAGAGGCAGATGAGACAGACAGGTCCTGAGGCGCAGAGAGACAGACAGAATGGGGAGACAGACAGACAGACACTGAGAGACAGAGAGATAGGCGGGTACCTGAGGAGGGGAGACAGATGACAGACAGGTACCTGAGGCACTGAGGGAGACAGACAGACAGACAGGTACCTGAGGTGGGGGAGACAGACAGAGAGACTGAGGCAGGTACCTGAGGGAGACAGACAGACAGACAGACGGAGACCTGAGGCACTGAGGGAGACAGACAGACAGACAGACTGGTACCTGAGGCACTGAGGGAGACAGACAGACGAGACAGAGAGGTAGAGGCACTGGGGGACACAGACAGAGAGACAGACAGACACCGAGGCACTGAGGAGACAGACAGAGAGACAGACGGTACCTGAGGCTGAGGGGACAGACAGAGAGACAGACAGGTACCTGAGGCACTGAGGGAGGGACACTGAGGGGAGACAGACAGACAGGTACCTGAGGAGCTGAGGGGAGACAGACAGACAGACAGGCACCTGAGGCACTGAGGAGACAGACAGAGAGACAGTGGTACCTGAGGCACTGAGGGGAGACAGACAGACAGAGAGACAGAGACAGATGACAGGACGGAGTACCTGAGGCACTGGGGGAGACAGACAGAGAGAGACAGAGAGACAGACACCTGAGGGAGAGACAGACAGACAGTACCTGAGGCACTGAGGGAGACAGATTGGGGAGAGAGACAGGCCGGGTACCTGAGGCACTGGGGGGGGGGGAGACAGAGAGACAGACAGGTACCTGGGGCACTGAGGAGACAGACAGAGACAGGCGGGTACCTGAGGCACTGGGGGAGACAGACAGAGAGACAGGCTGGGTACCTGAGGCACTGGGGAGACAGAGGAGACAGACAGGTGCACCTGAGGCACTGAGGAGACAGACAGACAGACAGGTACCTGAGGCATGAGGGAAACAGACAGAGACAGACAGACACCTGAGGCACTGGGGAGACAGACAGAGAGACGAGGCTGGTACCTGGGCACTGAGGAGACAGACAGACAGACAGACAGACAGAGGATTGAGGGTACCTGAGGCTGGGGGAGACAGACAGACAGACAAGCCGGGTACCTGAGAGCTACTGAGGGGGCAGACAAGTGAGGCTGGGGCTGCTGAGCAGGGGGTGGTGGGATGAGGCGAGGTGCCTGAGGCACTGAGGGAGACAGACAGACAGACAGACGGGTACCTGAGGCACTGAGGGAGACAGACAGAGAGACAGACGGGTACCTGAGGCACTGAGGGAGACAGACAGAGAGACAGACGGGTACCTGAGGCACTGAGGGAGACAGACAGAGAGACAGACGGGTACCTGAGGCACTGAGGGAGACAGACAGACAGACAGACAGACAGAGAGACAGAGAGGTACCTGAGGCACTGAGGGAGACAGACAGACAGACAGACGGGTACCTGAGGCACTGAGGGAGACAGACAGAGAGACAGACGGGTACCTGAGGCACTGAGGGAGACAGACAGAGAGACAGACGGGTACCTGAGGCACTGAGGGAGACAGACAGAGAGACAGACGGGTACCTGAGGCACTGAGGGAGACAGACCCGGCCACCAGCATCCTGTCGTGTTGGTCATGTGGATGGTCGTTCACCAGAACAGAGTTAATGCTGTTTCGGTCAATATTAACTGACCTTCAAACATACAAACAGCAACAATTATTCAAGGCCGTGTGTGTGTGTGTGTGTGTGTGTGTGTGTGTGTGTGTGTGTGTGTGAGAGTGAGAGAGAGATCGCGCGTATGCATATGTCTCACCTGCACTGTGAGGTGCCGCTCATGCTGTGGAACGTGACCATATAAGGACTGTAAGGGCCATGAACTTTAATCTGCAGAGGAGTAACAGTGATGATGAGGATGATGAAAGTGTGTGTGTGTGTGTGTATATATAGAATGGTGCAGTACAGGGAACCTTGGACTTGCTGTGGCTGGATTTAGAGAAAGACAGCAGCAGGGAGTCAATGAGACGCTTGTCTTCCTCTAAGCGGTTTTTCCAGGAGCTGCTGATGGAGCTTGGAGTGAAGGTTCCCTTCTTCAGCTCTTCATACAGAGTCGTCAGGAACTCATGAGACTGCTGCAATGGGGGTGGAGTTGGGAGCACGCATACGGACAGAAACATCAACTCACGTACGATCTGCTGTCAGTTTAGATGTTACTCTACATGTGTAACTGCATCAGCACTCGCCTGCGCGAACATGGACCCGTCACTTCTACACTCAAGTTTCATTACGGCACAACAGAGGCATCAGAAATGTTAATAAATTAGATGAGGTTTTACAAAGTTCTGTTAGCAGCACATGTTCAGAGGTTTATATCTACTGTGGTAACCCTGGGAAACCCTGGGGACATTTAATCCACATCAGTGAGGAGTGACGTCAGTTTATCATCAGTTTATCTCCATCAGTTTAAGGTTTTGATACTTTTTTTTTATTAATAATAATAATAATAATAGAATTCTTAAATATGTTTTTTGTGCCCAGATTTACAGTGATTAGCATTAATAGCCTTTATATCCTCACGTACAGGATGAACATGTTCCCTAACCTCGGCCTCAACACGAGCTGCCGAATCCACACTCCGCTGTTCGTCCCGTAGTTACCTTGCTTTCCGAGCTCTCGGGTGCGAGTCGGGCGTGGCCTTCTTGTACGAGCAGGTCAACAACGCTGACGTCCCCCGTTTCCGTGGAGACGTGGACATTGACGCGCATAACGCCGTGCAGGATGGAGTAGAGAGTGACGATGAGCGAGCGGCCGCACACGAGCGTGATGAAGCGGTTGCGAGCCTGACTGCTCCAGCGGCCTCCCAGGATCACCGACCGCGCCGACGGAGCCAAGCACGCCACTCTGAACTCCTGAGCCTGAAAACACACACACACGCACGCACGCACGCACACACGCACATCTGGTATTCGTCATTTTGGATTAATGGTGCATTGGAGTGCTTAATTTCAGCTAAATGGTTGCCATGGCGACAATACCTGAAAGGGCAGAGCTTGCAGTTCAGCAGGAAGTTCCCTCAGAGAGCTACAGGGAACCTTGGAAGTGTTTCCAAAGTCCACAAAGAACACCTGCACACACACACAGCTTCATTACAGGCCTTCTTAAAATTCTAAAAAAAAATTTTTTTTAACCGTGTCATTCTTTGACATGCAGATACTGTAGTGTGTGAGTGTGTGTGTGTGTGTGTGTGTGTGTGTGTGTGTTACCTCCACATTACTCCCCCTGACGTGCAGTATTTTGGCTCTGTAGTATTTGTATGGTTCGGTGTGTGTCTCAGAGAAAGGGGCGAGACACAGAAGATTTGGATAAAGTGACACGGGAAGTGGGCGGAGCTCCCGCTCGTTAATGGTCCCCGTCATCCTCCTCTGTTTCTCCAGACTCGCCTCATCAGCCTGGAAACCCCAAAAGTGTCCCACTTCAATGACCTACACACACACACACACACACACACACACACACACGGAAGCTCCTGCATTAAAAAAAAAAAAAAAAAAAAAAAATATATATATATATATATATTTTTGTGCAGTAAGAGAGAATAAAGGTGTGTCGGACACCTCTGTGATGTTGACGATGAAGACGCGCTTGGACGGGAGGTCCTCTGGGTCGTAGCAGCTGCTCAGAGCGCCGACGGGGCTCACACACTGCGTCTGAAAGTCCACGTTCACCCTGAAAGACAGGTGAAAGAACTCTGTTAATGTACAGACGATCATCTGCACATCACACCATCAACGGGATGTGGTCACATGACTACTTCCACTTTAAATGTAACCATGGCAACCTAAGAAGCGATCTGAACTTACATTACCACATTATTTGATGATTCTCTTGGTTTCTTTGCTGTCCAAGTGTGTGTGTGTGTGTGTGTGTGTGTGTGTGTGTGTGTGTGTGTGTGTGTGTGTGTGTGTGCGCATATATGCGCCCATACCGTGCATATCTGAGGTGTGAGATGCACCGCCCCCCTGCCCGAGTTTCCACCTCTTCTGCAGGATGAACATTGAGGTGGAGAGGAAGTCTTTGTTGAGCGAGGAGGAGGGACAGAGAGACCTCTGGGAGAACGCCGGAACTCGGGGACGAGCGGTAGAACTCTACATACGCCCTGAGACACACACACACACACACACACACGCCATAAACATATGCATAATCACAACACACACACACACACACACACACACACACAGGGTGTTGTACCTGGAGTTGTCATACGTGATGGACTTGACCGGACCACACTGTCTGAAGAGAGACTGGAGCTGTTTATAGTACAGGAACGCAAACGGAGGGAGATTACGCACCTGAGGGACAGAGAGAGAGAGAGAGAGAGATTCTTCGACTTCTTTTTCTTCCTATTATTATTACCCCTGTATGTACGGCTACCCTGGATGAGCAGAAGTTGAGTAGATACCATTACGGTGGTCCTGGGGTCGTTCCCTGAGAGTTCCTTGGCGACGAGCTCCTCGTCCACGGGCCCCTGGAAGAAGTAGTTCGGATAAAACGCTCCTGCGATTGCCACCTGAACACCAGAACAATAAGCAATGATTAATAATAACAGACTTCTAGCAGGAATAAGATACACATGTTGGACTTTGTCGTCATGGAGACGGAGAGACCACTTTAAACTTATTAGTGATTTTATTTTTGCCTTCAGTTCGACAGCTTGTGCTTTTAAGGCTGAGAAATATGAGCACAGAGTTTCACCTAAACATGAAACAAAGCTCTTCACAAGATAAACTAGACCTGGTTCATATATATGTGTGTGTGTGTGTGTGTGTGTGTGTGTGAGAGAGAGTGTGTGTGTGTTACCTGCAGTATGAATCGCTGTGTGTGTGTGCTGGTGTAGTCTGAGGGAGTGGACTTTTCGGGGATGTGCATATTGAACTGAGCCACGCGTTTCTTCAGATCCTCAAACAATTCGGCCACCTGTAACACACACACACACACACACACACACACACAAAGAATGTGTAGAGCCATGGGTGTGTATAGATGTATACTAGAGCTCAATTTTACTGAGCTTTTGTTGGTCATTTTTCGATGTAGTAACGATTCAGACTTTTTAATGTGAGTACAGACGACCCCCTGGGGTCAGAGGTCACGGCCTGGGGTTAGGGTTAGTCGTTCAGTACATACAGGGGTAACATGCGCATTTTACATTCTAGCACTGCGAGACACACAGCAGTACACTAATTAATCTCAGATTAATTGCACAGCGCTACATGCATGTTATTTCTGTTGCCTTAAAATTCCAAAGATTATTATTGGCTCCTACAAAATCCAAATCCACCACGTCACCCCCCCCTCCCCCACCCCACAGTGTACAGATGCACGTGTCGTTATGGATGTGTGAATAAACGTGTGTAAAAGCTGATAGTTCAGTGTGTCATTTCTAACCTCTCGTATCCGTTTGATCTGAATGCAGTTCTCTTTGCCCCACTCGAGCTCATCCTGAAACACACACACACACACACACACACACACACACACACACAGTATTACTTCTGGACATTAACACACGACCATCAATCCCACATTAACCTCTTAATTTATATCTATAACAGATCACGTTACAACTCATCATCACGAGCTCCATACAGTACACATGCTCTATACATGGTTTACCCATTTCCTTATTTGGTCATCACTTCCTGTTCTTATTAGCGGGTCCTCTCTCGGGGCGGTTCATATTGCGTTCTGTCTTACAGTGAGTACTGTATATGTACTCCACACACACACACACACACACACACACACACATACACACACACACACACACTCACCTTCGGGTGTCTTAGCTCTCCTTTGGCTCTGGATGTGTACCAGGCCTAAAAACACACACACGCGCACACACACACACACACACACACACGCACACACACACACGCACACACACACACACACACACACAGGAAAAGCATTAAGATGATTTTGAGGCACAGTGAGTGAGTATTAGGAGAG